>OZ012659.1:73352256-73426393 GCA_963942545.1 Oxycera nigricornis
CTCTTCTATCATGACATGAACTTCCAGTTTCCTTCAAATACCTTTTCAATGTTATAATTCGTCTATTTGTAATTCCATGTAAACTTATAAATGCTTTTTGACACACTTCAATCTCGTTAAATGCACCATTTTCTTCGGCCAACATACGCCTATGTTTTACATCATGAATACTTATAAGGCCGCATAGATGGTTACTTTGCTCGTTTCTGTCTTTGAGGGAATTGAATTTATTGATCAATATACGTTTCTGCTTCCCAGTTGTATTTTCAAAACATTTCAACCTCTTACACTCGCATGATTTACCAGTTTAAGGGAATGATTTCTGATTTTCTTTGTAGCATCTCAAATATGACCATCAGATCTTCTTTACGGGTTAAATTACACAATGGCTTGTCGTATTCGGTATCACTATTTGCACTTGAACTCATATTTTTAACACAATAAACAGAAATGTTCAAAAAATAGGATGTGTGGATTAAGTCGTCGGAACCGAATATTTATTTAAAGTGTACTGCACACTTGCACTTTAAAGCAAATACAAAAATCCCGTAGTAATTAAGTCGTGCGCGTCGTGGTTTCGAGTAGCTCGAAGCGAATGAATGTCGACCTCGCTGAGCTTCGATGCTGCAGTCCAAAATCCGCAAAGTGTACCGCTGATTAGCGGTGCTGCTAATCCACCATCTGTGTGAGTATGCGCTGCACTCACTCCCAAAATCAGCAACGAGAGATGGTATGGCCCTGAATGGGCAGCCACAAGGAACAACGTTCTTACTTCATATGTTTCTGATAAAAACGTGTTCCCTGACTATTTTTGATGAAGACAACAAAACAACATTCAGAATATGGAACTTCAGTGTGCATGGATTCGGATTCGATTCCAAGTAGTCAACAGTCGTGTGTGTGACTGATAAATTGAGTGAGTAAGAATACCGAATACATTTAAAAAATGAGTAGCAAATGAAGTGTGTTTTTTAGAGATACATAATTTTCGACAGAGATATCTGTCATTGTAGCCGTTAAATTTCGTTGCCATTTTGACATTGTGTTCGATTTACTTTGGCAAATTATCATGCAAAAACTTATTTTCGGACATCGTCTCGAAATAGAGGAAATTTATTTCCGAAATTCACGTTCTGTTTGACTAACCTCGTCCAATTTAAGGTACTCATAATCAGTAGCGTACGCAGGATTTTGATAAGGGGGGGTCATATTTTTGAAGTCTTGACTAGGTAGGTACGTTTGCTAGTGCTTCCGTGTAGATATGAAGATATAATTATGTAAGCATACTTAATCACACTTTTTCACCGGTCAAAGCTGGAGTCCACCAAAAATAATTCTGGCAGACTCTAGCCCGATTGCATGTCTGGTTTCATTTACTTATTTTTAAAATTATGCGCTTGACGTGTGAAAGAATCTACACTGTATTTGTATACTTCCTTGGAACCGTAAAGTGTATATGCATGTTTGCAAGTACATATATTGAAACGCCTTCAATACCTACAGGCCAGAAAAGAAAGCAACTAATGAAGTAAATGCCGTGGGAAAGTGAAACTGTCATTAAACACAGACAGAGTATTATCGTAATCACCGCTGGCTAAGCTTGTTTACCCAGGGGGGTGTAGTTGAATTTGTAAACCCCCCTTCTTGGGTACGCCACTGCTCGTAATAGTCCATCCGGGAAGCTCATACGCATTACGATGGAAAGATTTATGTTCACGTATACTCTTTTGGACAATGTTCATCTAACACGAGCTTGCACAGTGCTCACCGTGGCAGCTATCGCTGCTGTAGAGGGTAGATCCCACGCCGCTCTCAACAGCCTCTGTCCGTTCACTATATGCAAAATTTTGAAGACAGATCTTAAACTAAAGCTCTATAAGATTCAACTTGTGCAGCAATTGGAGCTATTGGACCATCGTTTGCGTCGTACGTTCTTTTAATGGGTTGAGAATTAGATAAAAGTTGAACCGCATTTTTACCGTGAAATCATTTTCAGCATTGTGGCTCATATCCGGTTTAATGGATTCGTAAATAAGCAAAATTGCTGTTTTCAGTGTAGAATATTCCTCAAGAGTCGTTGGAAGCCCCATTACATTCCGAAAAACTTACTGTTTACATGACGGCAGCATTAAGGGCTTTTGTCAAATCTGAAGACGTAACCAACTTTACCGTTAATGACGAGCACTACCGACAAATGATTCATAAGTTTTTGATTCCTAACATCAATGTCAATCGTCTGAGAGGCAAATGGTTCCAACAGGATAGCGCAACATGCCATAGAGCACGTGAAACCATAACTTTATTGGGTCGAACCTTTGGTGAACGAATGAACTTAACAAATGGACCTGTGAACTGGTCACCCATATCATGTGATTTGACTCTATTGGAATACTTTTTGCGAAAGTACATCAAGTCACTTGTCTATGCCGACAAACTAGCGACTGCTGATGGCTTGAAAACTAAAATTCGACGTGGTTCGCGACATTTGGCCGCCTATTGTGGAAAAAGTGGTGCGAAACTGGACCGACAGGATAAACTTCCGAACACGCTGCCGCGGTCGTCATATGGCGGAAATTGTTTTCAAACATTGCAAGCTATAAAGCCATAAAATTGGCGATTTCTATAACTGATTTGTATTTTATTTGTATAAAAAGTTCTATGTTCAAATTCAGCTTTTGTTAGAGTTGCTACTTTGATTTGGAAAAATCACCCATGTATTCGATAAAGTAGGATTTCTGGACAAATTGACACCGAAGGTGACATAAGATTCATTATAAGAATAATGCCCTTTGGGTCTACGATAGCATTTTTCAGCAGCAGAAGAAGATTCGCGTATTTTGTTCATAAGATATTAGTACTGCAAACTCTTACCCTGCAATGGAAATATGCATCGATAATTCTGGTAAATAAGATTTACTTTACGCATTTTTCAATTGATTTAAGCACACAGCGATCCATATTGCCCGGGTTTGCTAAATAATAGCGCTGACCCACAACGGTGCCCCCACACATGCTCGGGAAGTTACGCTGCAGCTAGGAAAAGAGAGCGCATCGGGCAATATGTGTAGTGTAAGCACTCGACGCAAGCTACAGGAGTTCGCTGGCATCCTGCCAAGGTAAATAATTTTTCGAGACACTGCGTCAAAAGACTGCGGCAAGTACATACAGTTTCCATTTCCTCTGGCTGCAACCCCAAAGTCTTTATGGATGTTTACTCGGCTGCTACTGTTGATCCATGCCCCGCTTGCATACACACAGGGAAGTTTTTCTGGCTTGTACATAGAAGAATTTGGAAGGGCGGCAGTGTCTACATATGTACATATATGTACGTACGTATCTATGAACGTGTGTATGGATATATGCACGCAACATGCGTGTTCATTTCGCACGGGAAATTACTCTGTGTAATTGTCGAGAAATGTGGATAGGTTTCAAATGAACACCGTTCAGTTTTGCCTCAAAGTCAAATACATGCATATGAAATAAGTTAAAAATAGATCCCACACGTGCCAGTTGCTGTCCAGATATTCTACACTCACGTAAAGTCAGGAGCTGAGTAGATTTAAAAGTAGAAGGAGAAAATTTCTCGCATGACGCTGAACATCTTTTCAACCGACAGTTGCAGAATTCTCAACCGACAGTCTAGCGTGAAGAAATGTCGACGTAGGATAAGTAAAGATGAGAAACACACGAATACCAATTTATGTATGCTCTACATGGTAATGCACTATTTGACATAGCTGCTGGATTTTGGAGCTTGTTAGATTATTACTAACTGCGTGCATAAATACCTGATCCTTTGATGAATTCTATATCTGTTATTGATAGCTCGTTGAGAGCTTGTCATTTTACCATATGTCAACTTTATATGTATATAAAAGTTAAGACTAAATAATAATTTGAATCGTTTTTGATTGTTGTTTGCGACATCAAAATGTTGAATAGCTTGGATTTTTCTTCCCAACTGCAGAAGCATTTGAATTTCGCTGACCTACATATGTACATATCATAGTTACTGTTAAAACTACTCCACATATTTATACACATGCTAGAAAAAGTCTACGTTCATGTTGTGTCCAGTATTTCATGGCACCAAAATAAAAGCATAACATTTTTTCGACTTTAGAAAACTATGGATGCAGGAAAATTTAAGAACCTAAAAATGTTTTCTCAGAAATGTTTCACATTTCACGCAGCAATAATCTGGGTTCACTTCTTAAAGCTTCAAGTATTTGGGCAAAATAGAAGCAAATGAACTTGAGTTTATAGCTTATAAAAATTATAATGATTTTTTACATAAGTGGCTATTATCATATCGACGTTTGAAAAATATAAGCGATTTTTTGTCGAAACCGAGTCTTAAAATTTATTAATTGCAACTTTTGTTTCTACGCCGACTGAACTAGATTTTGTTGCGTGGTGGCTATTTATATAGTTGCATCCGAAATTTCCATGGGTGCTGCACAGACATTGAATCTGTATTATTTCACTGCACTAATAATTATTCGAAATGACCGCTATTGTTATCGATACAGAGTTTAAGTCGTTTTGGGAAGTCATCCATGTATGTACGTATCGTTTCTATCGGAATTTCGGCAGCAGCTTTTACAATACTTTTCAAGGCCTCCAAATTTGTATGGCGCTTCTTACAAGCCTTCTCTTCGAAGATTTTCTACAGCCCATAGTCCAGGGGGTTTAGATCTGGACTACCGGATGGCCAATCTTGATGAGCAATAAAGCACGGAACGTTGTTCTCAAGCCACGCTTAACTTGTCTTGGCTTTGTGCGCCAGGGCAGTGTCCTGTTGAAACACCCAATCGATTCCGTCGAATAAATCATCGCTTAGAGACTTGACTACGTTATCTAAAACACCTTCTTGGTACACTTTGGCCGATGTTTTCACTCCTGTTTCGCAAAAATGAATTGGTGTGATGCCGTGATATGACACTCCCCACCAAATCATCACAGAAGTGGAATGAGGACCTCTCTGGACCTTAGCTTCATACGACGTTCTGGCATACACCCTATCATTCTGCTTGTTGAACTTATGGTAAACTTCGATGGTTAAAATTTTCTCGTCTGTAAACAGGATATTTTTGTATCGATTTTTGCCGTACAAGCGCAACACCTTTTTCGATCTTCGCGCCTAATTGCTTTTAATTTCTCAGTTAGAAGGTGACTGGTACATCCTTTGTAAGCTCTCATGCCTACATCATCACGAAGAATACGAGAAACCGTCCTTGGCGATATTTTCATCTCTCATTTTTTGTTGTTGTCATGATTTTTTTTTATTGGTTTATCAACAAGAAATGTTTAGAATATTTGATTTTTATATTTCATTTTTGCATTTTTACCTCCAGTAGTGCAACTAAGATGGAAAATATATTTTTTCGAAAAAAAATCCTAACTATCTGCTCTTTTTTATTTAAATTATAAAACGGGGCGCCTAATATTTTCAAACTTGAAAAGGATCATACACATGCTAATACGCTGCGATTGATACCTCAGCAACGCAAATCTAATATTTGGTTCGCAAGATATGGCGTATAACAAAAATGACTTCGAAAGAGTCAAAACAAAACAAAACACCCGCCCGCAGTTTTCCAAAATCTAATCAACTCGTGAGATTGCAAATACACTTTGATTAACCCGTCAACAAAGTCAATACAACTTTTCCTTCGAGAGAAAAGACCACGCACGTACGTACGTATATTCACATATGCAGACTTCCTTCGTAATACATCTTAAATAAACTCTAAATACCTCAAAACGTATAGATATGTAAGAAATTGCAATTCGTGGCGATAACAATAACTTCCCATATACGAAGAAGTTAATAATAACACTTTAAGTAATAATAATGATAATGTCACATCACAGTAATTGCCATGAGTCAGTATTAATCGTATCCTTCCCTTATTCATTATAAATATTTTTTATTTGTTGATTTTTTTTTTAATTTGATGTGTTCATGTTAAAGCATATGATCTTCTAAAGTACTGACTGTTTCAAGTGCAAACCAGATTGAAAAAAAAATTGGAAAAAAGTTAAACTTGTTGCAATTTCTATTTTATATATATTAAAAATCGTCTGTAATACATTTTCCCGATTTTCGTATAGATTAGAAAAACTTCTGAATACACTAATAGTGCTACAATTAAAAGAAAAATTAAGGCGTATGAAAGCCGAAATTTTCATTGCCAGGTGTTGGCAAGTTGTCTTCTCCACCAGCGAATACATTAAGTGAATTACAACCCTTTGATCAGGACATTTCAAAACATAACCAAACACATCGGAAAGGTGGAACCTACGAAATTACTATTTCGCTTGCAATGGGGCTTTCTACAAAGCATGATTTGGCGTCAAAGAAATGACTAACTGTTTTTAAATATTGATTTCTAATAAACGCTAGATATGTATATAAGTTAATTTATTATGGGTTAGAACCTCCTAGTCTAGTCAACAACTACGTTTTTCTAGTTGTAATTTTGGTTAGCAACTCACTAACACTATTATTGCACAATTAATGGGGGTTCTAAGCTTCCAGATTTTATGCTGGTTCATCATTAATTTAATGGAAAGTGTGGTTTCGGCTAGATATGTATATTTTTGAAGAGTATTAAGAAGTATGAAGAATCAAGAAGGTTGACGTATGAACTTTAAGGTGTGAAGACACCATTTTATCCAGCTTCCAGAATTAATAGATGTTGATAAAAATGTTTTCATTTGCAGAGAACAAACTGACGAAGATATCATAGAAGCTTCTGTTGGATGGAATCAACGAAAACCCGGAGGAAAGCAAGGTATAAATATCTTAAAATAATTCTATTACATACGACTATAACTTATATTAAAAAAGTGGTGCAGCGCGTCTCACCCACGATCGTGTAGTAGTTGGTCAAGTTCGAAAGAAACGTTTAAAGTTTTTGGTTTTAGAGTAAATCAGCAATGTGCAAACACAAACACGTTTTTTTGTAAATCAGCTAGCTTTTCATTCAAATTTATGTATTGTACTAACAACAGATTTTCCAATGTTTAGAGAATGAAAACTACTACTACGGTACTTGATAGTTTAAAAGAGAAGCTTGTCTGCTTGTTTGCAAGGAACGTAATTTGACAATTACACCCCATTTTGCCATACTGATACAACAGTTCATTAGTTAGACAAAAGATTGTAGACTAAAGAGGGTTAGGCTTATTGTATCGACAAATTGCCAGTCGCCTAGTTATGTTCCATAAAAATGGGTTTCAGAGCACTAAATAAGTAGAAAGTCGCAAAACTGTCAAAGATATTCCTTGGGATAAAAAAGCACGAAAAGCAACTCATAGTAAGGTAACAAATTGTCCGCACATCGAAACGGAGCCTAAAAAAATCAGTTGTCGAAATTCATCTCCAACTTTTCGGGAAAAGTAGCGATATTTCGGTGAGAACAGAGGTCTTATGGAAGCCGGACAAGATGGCAAGATGGCGAAGAAAAAAGTCTCTGGTAACGGCAACTAATAGAAAAAAAAGTGGCTTTTGTACGGAAACATTTAACCTAGAAAAATGAGTGAAAATTCATCCTTTAGTGCGACGAAACAAAAATTAATCACATTGGCTCTTATGACAGGACATATGAAAGACAACCAAGAACTAAGGAATTCGAGCTTCGCTACATTTTTACTGTTGTTAAACACAGAGGTGGCTCCATCAATGTTGTTTCTACTGGTTTTGTTATGGACCAATATACGATATAGTAGGAATATTAGACATACAAAAGTACGTCGACATCTTAGGAAACATCATGTTGCCAAGGGCTGGAGAATCTGCCTATTATATGCAAGTTTCAGCATAGCAACAATGCCAAATACACGGCACGGCACACATGGAAGTTTTTGAAGGACAACAGCGTCACCGTTTTAGACTGGCCATCAACGAGTCCGGACTTAAATACAATCGAGCACTTGTAGGGAAACATAAAACAAGCTATAGCAATAAGAAATTTCACAAACATTGAGCATTTGTTTGAAGCGGTGAAAAAAGCTAGGGCATCCATATATGAGGAGAGATGCAGCAGACTCAAAACGACAATTCGGAATCGCCTACAAGAAATTTCGAATCAAAAGAGGTTTCCCGACACATTACTGTTATGTTTTTATGATTGATTGTTTTTATTCGGTAAAATATTTGCTGAATATGAATTCTGAAATAATTTCTATGTGTTTCTAGCTACGTATTTGCTCGAAATCTTTCTCCAGACAGTATTGTCCTGTCATCTTTTTTGAGTTAGCAATCGTTGACACTTTACCTCCTTCAATTGCCATTGAATCAAGTAAAAAACAAACCTAAGGTGAATTAGTTATATTGAAGTGTTCATTGGCAAATGAGGAAAAGGAAACACATTTATAAAAAGTGTGACTTAAATGTTGTTTTATTTTACTAAATAAAATGTTTTCAAAGTCTTCAATACAATAATTGATTCTAGTCATTTAATTTGGCTTAGAGCTTAGTCATTTGCAGTTATCTGCATCTTTCGTCAATTCTGATCCACAACACTGCTTAAAACCGATTATACCTGCTTTATTGACCAGTTAGATATTTAACAGGCAGGTGATGCAAGAAAAACGTGATGCATTAATTAACCGAGTAAAAATTGCCTGCTACCACAATAATGTGCCACTGCTGCTGTTGGAAATTGTGATGCACGGTGAGCTAGTGTCTTTGATACTCCTTTTTTCTCCTTGAACATTCTTAGACTTACGCTGCTCTTCACAATTTATCTGTCGTCGGTCTGGATTTATTCCGTCAGTTGTCTCGGTGTTTTGTAAGTCGGTCTTCGGTTATCTTTCTTAGAATTTAAGACTCCTTTGGTTTGTTAGAATGCTTCTTAATTTTGGCAAACATTTTAAGTGCTTTGACACGTATGTACGTGTTTGTTGGCAGTCTCCCTCCATTATTAGACCCTTATGTATGTCAGTACTTAAACATGCGAATTGAATGCTCATTTGATTCTCAAATCAGAATTGTTATTAACGTAAACACATTCAAGGAACGAGGAAAATAGCTCTGATACCATATTCTGACTACAGAAAAATGACCTACAATAGAAACAAATCTAGTTAGAACCAAGTTATTTCTCAGACATTTCTTTGACATGCAAATTTAGTTAAAAAGCTTGGCGTGAAATAAGTCATTAATGAAATCTCAATTCGCAATACACTATATTACGAAAAACATAGAATTTACTTTCGTTAGATATGCGAACGAAATGCTAGCGTTAATAAATTTCACTATGATTTGATTGTTAGAGAAATCAAGTTTCCTCGGTCGGAACGGAGCCACTTGCTTTACGAATCAACTCTAGAAACAACTGCATTTCAATGCAGTAAAAGCATATTACAGCACATTCATGTGATGTATTAAAGTACAGTTTTCTTCCATTTTTTTCATCAATTCAGTTAATATATCTTCATTCAAAATGTTCACGACAGAAAGTAAAAAAATCAGAAAGATTTTCAATTTCACAGGAAAATTACGAATCACGATAATGCGATTCTACTTCTGAATAGACTTTTAGCGAAACAATTTAAATTCCTTTTTATCGTTTCTTGCGTACGAATTTTTGACTGTAATGTAAATAGCTCATTAAACAAGCTTCGGTACTAATTTCATTTTGCTATACATTTGGTTTGTCCAATCATCTCAATATTTTCAATCATCGATTATAACGGAAAAATCATCGACTTTTCTATGAGTAATAAGCTCAACGGTCCAGAAATTTACATTTTAACTACTCAACGTTAGTTTAAAAAAATCAAATAAGTTTTTGTATTGTAAAAATGACATCGGATTGAACAAAATTAAGAAGATGCTAGTCGCAATAAGTCTGAACAATCAACAGCTGTTTGAACACACATACATATATATATGATACCACTAAAATATCAATCGAATTTTTCCATAGTAACAAGAAACATAGGCTAGAATGGAAATAGTCTTCGAAAAATAAGAGGTAAGCCTGGGTCGAAATTTTCTTCCTCCGTTGCATCTAGTAAAATTACTTTACGGCTAATTTTCTTAATATATACCGGACCGTCAAGTTTATGAAACCTGCAATTTGAATGCTTATTTGATTCTTAAATCAGTATTGATATACAAACATATCATAATTTGGCTACTGTTCTCACTGCTCCCGGTTTAAATTTTCATTGTGACTTGGTCGTAACATTCATCAACCAAAATGATACCTTCCCTCAATGACGTGGACTTGATGGACATACATGGTATAAAAAACCTAAGTGCCAGCATGAAGAGAGGCCGTTTTCAGCAACGCCAAAAATTAAGCAAACCGAAAATCTTATTATAGTCTCATTTCGTGGTCCAAATGTGGAATAACGAAATCCCTACTACTTAGAATCGTAAAATTAACTGAAAATTTCCAATCGGGAAATCATATCAGGACGATGTGTTTAAACAACAAGTCGTATTTCCATTGGAATCGAAAATTTTATCGAAACACTGAGCAACAGATCATTTTTCCCCGAAAACCAGTCCAACTGACACACATCTTTCATGGAAACTGAATGAAAAATCGCTAGGTGTCGACATTCCGTCTAGGTGTACATTTTGTCGTACGTGTACACTGTAAAAAAATCGGATTAATCGAATACAATTTTGGTACACATATAAGTCCATGAATTTTTCGTTTAAAACTCATAAGCACCTCTGATACATATAATGTAGATTTCCAGACCACGCTGGCATAGATTTTTCTATCAAGATTTTGTAAGATTGTTTAAAGGAATTTCGATTTGCTCGTTCATTTCGGGCTGATTTGTGATGTCCATTTCATTTTTCTACACGTTACTTTTGCTTATCCTGATGAAGATTCGAACTATTGATCGTTTATCTCGCACATTCGAGACCTATGACTCAATCCGTTCGTGCATGGAAACATCGTACAAGATATGTACATAAAAAGCGCATGATTCGAAACCAAAACAACAAATTTTGTATTTATGTGATATCATATAGGTACATACAGTCTATTCAAGATTCGCATCTAACTCTTGTTCTTGGTTGACAAATCCATTAACACTATTTCAAAATTAATTCATGCAGTTTCGGTATTAATATGTATTCATATATTAATACAGTGACGCTAGCAAATTTCTCTTTAAATCTGTAAAAATTGTTTTTTATTCGTTCAGTTTCATCAACTATGTAACAAAAATTGTATCGAAGCGGCTCGCAGCAAATTACCGTATTAGAGTTACCCTGAAAAAAATTATATTGTATTTATACACAGAAAACCTACAGGACCTATTGTGTAAACAGCGCTCAAAGATAGTATCCGTTGGTTACTATACGAACGTAGGATAATTAAACGTTCATTTCACCATTGCTGTTTGCACTGAAAAGATTTTGAATAAATGCATGGATTTTCATGGATTATGTCTGAAGAGAAAGTATTAGACGTCTGTATTGAATTCATATTATTTCTCCATATTTAAAATTTAAAGTTTTAATGATTTATATTTGGAGTTTGAATTTCATATCTATCTTTTTTCTATCAAATCTATCTATCAAAATATATTATCATTTATGAACTTTATCGGCAACCTGAGCTGCAAATATTTTGAAAAGTTTTAATGTTTTGAATAGTATTTCAAATGTTCAATGGTTGATCTATGTGAGTGAAGAGTAATATCAAACACTATCTATCATCAAAGTTAGCCGTCTCAAGCATTTCCAACAAAAAACTGTTTTCATATCAACTTTCAGCAATTTACCCTATAAAACTTACATGCCCAAATATGTACACCTTCCTCGATTAGAGGCTTCGGAAGTCTGAAGTTTAGGTTACCACTAACTGTGTCCAGTGAGAACAAAGTAAAGATAGCAGGTATTCATTGAAAATTTAACGCCGAGTTTCGAATTCAATAAGTGATTCAGGCGGTGTTGAATTTCATAGTCAAGTATGTGTCCATACATATGTATATTTGTACGTTTTCGTGGAAACCAATAGAATTTGAGCAGCATGGGAACGTTAGTAAATCAATTGTTTTATTTGTCGCAATTTTTCCAGTTGTCACAATTTTTCGTGTGATTGTATCGTAGGAAAGTTTTTCAAAAGTAAAATAGCATGGAACAATGTTAGCACAAAATTCAATTTCGATCGTTCGCTCATTTATGAGCTCTTTTCACACATACACATATTCGCTGAACTCACATATTATTTGAGTATGAAAGAATCAGCTGCTATGTATATGAAAATCGGAAGAATTTCACCGTTACATAAGGTGTTTTCTACTCCCGAGACATAAGGAACCATTAAGATTTTCCACAAGTATCCAATGGCATCGAAGATCAGGCTGCATACACACACACAACATTGAGTATAGAAGATTTCCTTGTCTTGGCGCTGGTGATATTGAAATGAACTTCTGTTCTTAATTTAGCACAAATTGTATGGCGAGAAAATCAGAAAATCAGTCGAAAAGTACCCCTCTCTATATGTAAAAGTCGGCAAAAGTTTTTTTTAGAAAATTCAAAAATATAATCGTTTTTACTTATAAACATAAATAAAAGGATAATTTTGGACGAGGCACTCTTGAAAAAGGATTAGCAACTCAAAAATGGTTTTAGTGAAAAAAAAAATTACGTGAGTTTTTTGAAAAATCTAGTTTTGGAATTTCAAAACTATTGCTCCACGTAAAACCTCCCTGAAAACAAGAAAAGTGCGTCGAACTTTGAAAATTCACCTAACAAGATGCACAAGGTACGTAAAAATGTTTGCAATTATTAATAATAGCACTATAGAAACGAGACTGCAGAAAATTCGGGTAGCAGCCCCTAGACCATTCGGAGGAACTGAGATGTACTGAACTAAAATCTGCGACGCGAGTGCGGTGGAAGTTCTAGTGTTCTCAGAAATCACATGCAAGGAATAAATAGAACCTCTGTTTCCATCAGTATCCTAAACTTAGAATTATTTCGATTTTAATTTAGAAACTTTATTTTTATGGCATCAAAAATTTCAAATCGTAAACGCAACACATATTTATAGCGGAATAGATCTATTTTAGATTTGAGTGATAGGTGCTATAATTTGTTTAATTTTCGTGAGTGCTGGTCCACGTTGTGAAAACTTCCTTAGTATTAACCATTGAACTACCTAAGAAAATAGATTTTAAAAAATGGGAAATGAACGTCAAGTGACAGTCTGCAGGTTGTGGTATAGTTGGAGACGATCAGAACATTTTCAAAAGCGAACAATTAAATACATGTCGACATTAAGCTGAAGCAGCCATTTTTGCTAGAGCAATGAAGGAAGTTTATTTGCCTGTCATATTTTTATCGCACCAGTATTCTATTTCTACACCTACTGAATACTTGGGAGCTGCAATTCGGTATGTGGAAAACATTTGGAAATTATCAGTCATCGGATATTATCGGTGCTGGAAATCATGGGACCATTAAAATAAAGTACATAATATCAATTTCGCATTTCGGGTAACGCCTGACACTCTTCTGCAAAATTCGAAATGTAAAGCTTCACAATAACATGATCGTACCAAAAGCTTTCGCACAAAGTTAGCTTTTCTTTGCTCAAGCGTCATCTACCTGCCAATTCTCACGAAATCGTAGCAGGACATGATGAAAAAAATGTCCGTAAAAATTAGGAATTCAACATAATTCATGAAGTATCTTACAATTAGAGTAGGAATACTTTTTTCCTTTATAGACATGGGTCTTTATCAACTTCCCAGTATATGGGAGGTTCTTGTAATCGCCTCGAAAATCGAAATTGAAATTTTCAACATTTCTTTACGGTTTGAGGTCTATAGAGTATATATAAAGTGTTTTTAGAAAGAGAGATGTATGTGTGTGTGTGTGTGTACGTACGTACGTTCGTGGACACTTTTTTCTACGAGCATAACCCACGTAAACAAAGTTGAGGTTTCAATCGAAGCGTCTTTGCAATTTTAAGAGCTGATTAGTTTTTGGGATACTTCGGTTGGGGGGGTTGTCTGTTTTGCCCCTTTGAAGGTAATTTTTGTCATGCGTTATATCTCGCCAACCAAACATACGATTTGCATGGTTAAAGCAATCGACGCTTATTAACATTTGTGTGAATCTATGAAATTTTGAATAAAATCGTTGGAGCCGTTTTTTAATTTAAGAAAAAAAGTGCCAAGAATTAGGTTTTTTTTAATAAACAATAAATTTTTAACCTGATTTACGGAAGACAGTATTCAATTTTTATAAAATTTATATACTTCAAGCAGCGCTTGCAAAAACAACATTTAAACTTTTTCTCATGATAACAAGAAACATTAAATAAAAAATAAAAAATCATTAACAGTCATCATGATCTTCAAGGTCATTTCTTTCATTCACTATATCTCACGAACCAGATATAGTATTTGCATCATTAAGGGGTCAATCGACGTGTTTTAACATCTTTTTGATTATTTTAACATTATAAAAATCCGTTTCAGCGGGTTTTTTTAATTTAATAGAAGAAAATGCAAAAACTTAGGGTTTTTTTTTCATAAAAAATATTTTTTTAACCTGATTTGCACAACACAGTAATAAATGTTTATAAAATTTATACATTCCTATCAGTTTTGAAGAGAGATGATATGATTAATATTAACTCATTCCTGTTACTGCTAAGAATACCTCTCATTATTATTATTTAAAGTAGTACTATTTTCAAAATTATTATTGTGTTTAATATTTTTAATGTTCATCTAGATATTACTGGGAAGTTGACCGTGTGTACCTCAAGGGTCGCACTTTGCGGCTTGTTTGTTTTAGCTCTTAACTGCCACACCTTCGAGCTCAATCAAAACGGTCATGTGTGGTGCGCTATACCCCAGTATTTTCGAACCGTTATTAACACTAGGAAGGTCGCGCCGGATCTGAGAGATCCACAGTGTGTGTTTAGATCTGTGCGTTGCTGTAAATGTTTGTGGATATTTCCAGGAAATTGACATTGGACGCTGATCCAACACGACCTAGTATGTAAGTATTGGCATTGGATCTCACAGATCCTATGCGACCTTCGATGTAACTTTGAAAGGTGTGACCTTCCTAGTGTTAAATAAAAAGTTATAAATATAAAAAGCTAAATTTCTGAAGGGATTTTTGTCACGGTTTCCATTAAATTGGCCAAATACTTAGACAAAATATGTTTTTAATAACATATGTATGTATACACAAATTATCACAAACCTTCGAAAAATTGACTTTTTTGATGAAAGTTGTAATAACTTTTGTAATTTGCGGTATTTTTAATTAAAAATTTAGAATCAAATTTTCGAACACATATGGACATGACAAGATAAAATGTAAGTAATAGTACGCCATTTCAAAAAGTGTATTAATCACGAAGATTGAACTCGACCTTTTTTCAATCTGATGAAGGCTTCCGTATTGGAAGATCCATAACTGAATATTGATATATACAATTATTAAATAACAAAACAAATCTATCAAATGAAAAGAAACGTTAATAGTTAGAGAAACATAAAAATGAAAATTCCATGATGTGTTTTCTACTCGTGTGCATCTTAACATTCTATGCGTAGGTACATACACGCATGATGGAAGTCGAACATAGACAACCCGCAACACTTGCAAATTTGCTTTGTTTTTTGTCTGTTTTGTCTTGTTTTCTTTTTTGACACAGCAAGAATCTTTGGTATTTCGGCAAGTATCTCTTATCTCGAGGTGTCGCTGAATTTTATGTGTCCATTTTACATACATATGTGTCCATTCTTTTCTTGATACTAAGCAACCCACCTGCAACGAGCACTTGAAGAGAAGGCACTGGTCACGGGACGTATTTTCAAGTTGTGAATAAGTCGACACTTCGAAGATGTTTCTGATAATTTGACACGTGGTCAACGGCATTTTCCAATGATTCGTCAGCAAAGTTTGGTTGTCTTTTATCTTCCAAAAGCAATTGTTGTCGAACGCATTTTATAGTCTATTTTTAAACTAAATCGTTTCCAAAAATCATTACTGATGTATATTTTATTTGCTAGGATTTCTTCAGTACCCCATTCTTATTTTGTTGTAAAATTATCTGTTACCAGCACAGGATTAAATCTTGAAAATCTTGTAAATGCGCTGTATTGTTTTAGTATATGTACCAAATTGTTCGCATTTTAAACCATTTGTATTGAACCACACACGAACTCGTTATTTTCCGAAAAAGCGCCATGAGTTGTAGCGCCGTCCTGGTTTAAGAACAGAAGCCTCTCACTTAGCAGACATCTGGCATGGGTTCGGCCACTTTGTTGCCTATGAAATACCGGTTTTCTACATGTTTTTTATCCATTGATTCATTTTTTTTGAAAAAAAAAAAAAATTTTCAAAGAGCACGTTCAAGTAAAAACTATAAAAATAAATTATAAAAGATACGAACATTAGAATTTAATATTTATCTGCATAAGTATCTTTCCTGTAAATATTAAATTCTAATCTTTGATTTTTGACGATAAATAGATTATTTAATTTTGTCAAGATTTTATTACATTATGGCTCATCAAGATAACATACATTTTTAGAACTGATATTCATATTAAATGTTGTTTTGAGACCAACTGCAAAATTACAAATGATTATTATCTTACTAAGGTCAAATAGTGAAATAGTGCAGATACGAAGTCTATGCAGCTCTTATGGAAAGTCAACACAATCAGTTTTGAGACTTGACTTATGAGTGAACAATGAAAAAACTAAACAAGCAATCCCTTCTACATTTTAACCTGATAAAACCGTTCCTTAAAATCTGTTTTTTACGGTTTTTCTAAGGATCTGATTGCATTTTTATCATATGTTCCAAAAATGAATAGAACGGTGTTATTGCTATCTATAATGCACAACACAATCGTCAAATATTTGAAGTCACATTATTTTAAAAATATCATAGTTTCGCAAATCAGTTTTTTTTCATACGAAATGTAGGGTTAAATCTTAAATTTATTTATAGTTTTTATTGAAAATATAACCATTGGCATCAAATGTAATAAAGCACTTTCCACCTATTCAGTTTTGTTACTTCTTTTTGCATAAAAATCATCATAGACTTAGTGGTATTTTTTTTTACATTAATTCATGGCAGTAATTTTTGTGAGTAGTCTCCAAAAGCGTCTCTTATTTAGGGTAAATACGCCAGGGTAAATAAACCTAAAAAACTTAAAGAAACGCTGCCATTTGCATTGTCAAAGTAGTCCTGATCACTGAATATGGATATTTCTCATCAACTTAATTCAAATGAACCAAGCAAATATAAATGTTTTGAAACCAACGCGCACGGTTATGTTTTACAACATAATACCTTGTTCATATCGCACCCGATTTGGACAAATCGGGAGATTTTGCGAAATCTAACCCGAAATTTACCAGATTTTCCATACTTAAATCAAAATCTAGTCGATCTCAAATCTCCTAGATTTCAACAAAACCTACTCAAAATCTGATGGTTGCGTGTTGCAGAACTGAAAGAAAATTTTTCACCACACTTTACCACACTCATTCGGATGACATATGACAAGCAGTGACAAGTGTCAAACATATGAGTGGCAATTTGCTGCTGTCTCCTTTTTTGGTAGCGGGCAATATTCCCCACTTTACTGGCTATGAGCCCATCTAATAACTTCAAGCGCTCACTCAATACAATTTAATTCAACAAAACACCTTCCATTATTTTATCCATTTTAATATGCACTATTACTCACTTCTGTCAAATTTACGAAACTGTCACTGCCAAATCTAGACGAGGCGATGTGAACACTTGACAAGGTTTCGAAATCACAATGACCAAAATCTAGCGATGTGAACAAGCTATAAGGTATATGGACGAGACACTGTGTCATTTCACATATCTATTACTTGCTCCATCTCGACGTCAAAATTGACGTTTTTTGGACTGTAAATAGTAATTCCAACGGACATTTATCCATCAGTGTGACGTCACAGTTAAGGAGATGAGATTCAGAATAATCAATTTAGAAACTGAGAAGAGTATATCCTGTCATGTGTATCTACTTTTCGTGCAATGCACTTCAAATTTGTAGCGTAGGCAACTTTATTTTGAGAGATGCCATCACTAACGTCTACCATCAGTGAAAAGAAAATCGCTCAAGCATATATCAACGACCGTGTGACACCTTTAAGGTACTAGTACACTAATAATTTTTCGAAAAATCAAATAATTTTTTAATTAGATTTTCATTTCTCATACACCCAATAATTACCTCCTAAAATTTTGTAAAGAAATTCGAAAAAATAAGAAAGTTGTAGCACTTTGTACGCGCGCATATTTTCGATTCTTACTATCCTACGGCGCGCTCTCGCAGCTGTCGGCGCGTGTTCATCTCCCCTCTTCAAAATACCGTTATTACAGATCTATACTAATATATTTGGCTGTTGGCCCGGCTTTGTTTTTCATGTTTAGTATATAAGTTGACGTGTACAATATCGCTTCATAATCAAATTGGCAAAAAGTCGTTTCGAAAAGGTTCAAAAAAAATCTTATCCGAAAAAGAGAAAAACTAAGCGAAGATCTCACGAATTTTATGGAAATCAGTATACTTCCGAGCAAAATACGGAATACACAAGTGCTTCAGCAAAAATATTGAGTACCAGTAGTTTCAATATAAAACTTGAAGATGGTTTTTCTACTGTATTTTGTCGTTTTCCCTCGTTTTTTTCGGCATTGGCGATCCGGACTGTGTGCATTTTTGACGGCAAAAAAAGAAGGCATTCCATACAACCATAAATCAGCTCTAAGTGAAGAGGTTCAAGAGCAGGTGACAGCCGTATTTACAAAATTGACTGACGAAAATCTTTTAAACGATGTTTGGGAAAAAACACGCAAAATAATAACGAGTGTTTTAATAAAACGCTTTGTTCTATAATTCCCAAACATACGTTCGTCAAGAAAGATGTGACGAAATTAACAACAAATATTGCATTAGCAATTTTCAATGAGGGTCGTATGCCACTTTTGAAGATATTAGAGCTTATGGGGTGCACTTTTGGACGATCAGCCTTCACTTATGTCCAAATGAAAGACGACTAGCGAGTCGCAATGGCTGAAAAGGTCAGTACAGCAGCGTCAAAGGTTGCCCGTTTGGCTAAAAAATCGGCTAAGCAAAATGAAGAGGAGGCTTTTATTGAATCGGGACTTCTTTTATATTGACCAGGGATAGCAGATTGATCTCTTGTAAGGGATCAAACTTTATTTTTTTAAAAAATTTATAAGAAATAAACCGAAAAAAAATATTTTTCGCGTTTTTCTCGAAACTACATTTTTCAAATCGATACAAACTTATTCTCTGCAACTACGAGTCCGATTGTTCTCATTTTTTGTATAAAGGTTTGCTTATCTATCCGACAGCGTAATCCACCAGAAAATTGCAAAATATGTTAAAAATTTTCTTATGGCTTGATAATAAAGTCGAAAAAAAACATTAAAAAATTTTTTTCATATTGCCACTATTTTTTTTAAAAGAAATGTTTTATAAAATTATGGTGGATTACGGTGTAATCAACCTTACTTTTTAACATCCCATTTTTAGTTTGTGTTTGAGAGAACCCATTTTCAAGAATAACTCTGTGCCATGGAACAATACAATTTTGAAGAAGAGAACTTTGGCGCCCTCTGTAAAATTATCATAAATATATTTTTATGTTCTTCAGCTATATATGTATATGAATAAAATTTATAAAATAAAATGACAAAATAAGCGAAAAAAAATTATTGAAATAAGTGTTAAATTTAGCTATTTATTAGTGTACTAGTACCTTGAGAAAGAAAACAAATCTCATAGAGGCCCTGACGATTTTCTTCCACATGTATTAACACCGAAGCTCAGATTATCTTTCTCCGAAATTTCATTCGGAAGTGAATCGAAAATGGATCTGTATTTCTGTACTGAGAAAAAGGCACACCTTAACCCTCTACTAGTAACGTTCTATTTTCATAGCTTGAGCTGTGTGACAGATTTTTTTAAAATCTATGGGTGTTTCAAGTGTTTCTAAATTTATTCTTTTTGCGATTATTTTCTGATCGATTCATTGCTTTCTGCTTGAACACAATAAACGCAGAAAATTGAATTACGCGAAAATATTACCATAAAAAGGAATCTTAATTCAAATTGCAGATTTTCATAGTTACATGATGATATAAAATCAAAATTTTGCTAGGCAACGCAAGTGTCTTGAATACTAACTCAAACTTGCATATTTATTCAATGCATCTTAAACATATATTCTGTTTACAGGACACACATTGTTTAATTCTTTTACTACCCTCTTCGAGGAGTATACAGTACACCTTTTGGGCTTGTAAAGGTCACTGTACACGCAGCACTTTTGCTGATGCCGCTGTTCAGTATAAAAATGCGATCATTACGTTTTGAGGTCTTAAGAGTATATATGAAGTGTTTTTAGAAAGATAGATGTATGTATGTATGTACGTACGTTCGTGGACAGTTTTTTCTACGAGCATAAATCACAAATCAATGGTGTCAATCAAAGCGTCTTTGCCATCTTAAGAGCTGATTATTTTTTGGGACACTTCGGTTGATGGGGGGGTTGTTGTTTTGGCCCTTTGAAGGTCATTTCTGTCATGCGCTATATCTCGAGAATCAGACATAGAATTTGCATCGCTAAAGCGTCAATCGACGCGTATGCACATTTTTGTGAAAAAATCATTGGAGCCGTTTTTTAATTTTTTAAAAAAAGTGCCAAAACTAGATGTTTTTAATAAACAATAAATTTCAACTTGATTTACGTAGCACAGTAATCAATGTTTATAAAATTTATATATTCCAAACAGTTGATATAAAAAACAGGCAAAACTTTTTCTCATGATTACGTAAAAAATTAAATTAAAAATACAAAATCATTAAAAGTCAGCTTGACCTTCAAGGTCATTTTTGTTATGCACTATTTCTCACGAACCAAATATTATATTTGCATCATTAAGATGTCGATCGACGCGTATTTACATTTTTGCAGTGGTTTTCAATTTAAAAAAAAAAACCAGTTGGCGCCGCTTTTTAATAAACTAAAAAAAATGCGAAAAAATAGGGTTTTTTTAGGGATGCATCCGATACCGATACCGATATATCGACAATACTTTGGGTTTGCCCATATATCAGTATCGGCGATATTTTTATGGCCGATTTAACGATACTTTTCAAATTTCTCGCTTGGAAAATGATGTAATGTAAACGGCCGTGTTGTCTCGTCTATTTCGTTGCAAACGAGTCTCGAACTAACTATACTCGGAGAATCCCCGCACTTTATTCAGTTTCTTGTTTTGCTAGGTTGACTGTTGTCGCGCGTAGTATTTTCCATGCAAATGAAATTAAAAATTACATATCGTAATTAGATTGTGTGTGTATATCATTCATAACTAATTCATTGAGTCAAATAAAGTAAATTTAAATAGTAGTCATGTCAACTTCAAAACACAAATTATTGGAAAACAAAAGAGGTCTGTCAACAGAGAGGGAGAATTCATCGCAATCGAAAAAAATATCGGCTGACTTGGTATTGACTCTTAATGAAAAATTTGATGATTTGGAAAATGAAGAAACATATTGCATAGTCACAATGCTTGATCCTCGTTACAAATCACGAATATTTCAATTACATTCTACTATTACTACGGCAAAAAAGCGTCTTGTTCATGTGACTTGATCTTATGTAGCATTTAATTCCGAGATTATTTTTCAACACAGGTCTTATTCGAACAAAATTGCGAAATCGCTTTTCTCCGCAAAACGTAAGAATACTTTGTCTTTTACACGAAAAACTTATCAATGTTAATTTCAATTAGTAAAACTATTAACTAATATCATCCTGTCTATTTTTTTATATTAATTGAAAAAAATAAACCCGACTGGTGTTTTATTTACTTTACCTACATTTTTGAATTCAATAAGCGTATCGGTATCGGTATTGTCGATATTTTTAAAAGAGTATCGGTATCGGTATCGTATCGGCAAAAAGGCGTATCAAAGCATCGCTAGCTTTTTCTATAAAAAATAAATTTTCAATTTGATTTGCACATTACAGTAATAAATGTTTATAAAATTTATAAACTCATCAGTTTTTGTAGAGAAACCAGCAGAACTTTTTTCCATGATTAAAAAACAATTAAATTTAAAAAAAATTCATTCAAAGTCACCATTTAAAATGGGTTAATACGAATGACATCACCTTATATCTCTTATTCTAAAGACAATGTTGTGAAGTCAATCAAAGTTTATTAATATTTGCATAATTTGAGCAGGTTTTGAATAGTTTTCACAGTACCGTGTTTTAGTTTCAATAAAAAAACTGCTTAAATTTAGTAAACCAAAAAAAGATTCAATCAAATTTGCACGCTTTGAATCGTAAAATGTTTTGAAGTCAATACTTTGCTCTTGCAACGCAACTATTCAAAATGGCCACCACGCGACAAAATCTCTTCAGTGGAAGTAATAACAAAAACTCCATTCATTTTTGCTAGCGCTCTTTTGTCGTTCAAACATCGATATGAAAATATCAAATAACGTAGAAAAGCTTCGTAATCTACCCCCATCACCCACCGATTGATCCGCGTGAATATTCAATCAAACCAATCCATCCCCATCCACTAAAAGCACAACGTATTCAATGGACGCTCCCGTAGATGATACGATTAATATTAACTCATTCCAATTACTGTTATGAGTAGTTTTTATTTTTTTATAAAGTAGTATTATTTTCATAATTATTATTGTGTTTAGTATTATTAATATTATATAGATATTACTGGGAAGTTGACCATGTGAACCTCAAGGGTCGCATCTCGTGGCTTGTTATTTTTAACTTCCCAGTATATGGGAAGTTCTTGTAATCGCCTCGAAAATCGAAATTGAAATTTTCAACATATCTTTACGTTTTGAGGTCTTACGAGTATATTTTAAGTGTTTTTAGAAAGGGAGATGTATGTATGTATGTGTGTATGTACGTACGTGCGTTCGCGGACAGCTTTTCTACGAGCATAACTCACGTAAACAAAGTCGTATCGACTTCGTTAAGATGTCAATCGAAGTGTCTTTGCAATCTCAAGAGCTGATTAGTTTTTGGGATACTTCAGTCGGGGAGGTTTTCTGTTTTCACCCCTTGAAGTTCAAACTTGTCATGCACTATATCTCGCGAATCAAACATACGATTTGCTCCATTAAGGTGTCAATCGACGCATATTAACATTTACGTGATTCTTTGATTTTTAACTTTATTTTCAAGTCGCAGTAATCAATATTTATAAAATTTATATACTCCAAATACTTGTTGTAAAAAAATCACCGAAAGTTTTTTTCATGATTACCAAAAAAAATAAAATTAAAATAAAAAATCATTAAAAGTCATCATGTCCTTCATGGTCATTTATGTCAATCATTATATCTCGAGAACCAAATATAACCTTTGCATCATTAAGAAGTCAATCAACGCGTATTAACATTTTAATGATGTTTTTAAATTTAAAAAAATCTTTGTAGCCATTTTTTAAATTTAATAAAAAAATATTGAAAATTAGTGTTTTTTTCATAAAAAAATTAATTAATAATTAATAAAATTAACATCGTAATAATAAATGTTTATAAAATTTATAAACTTTTATCAATTTCTGTAGAGACTAGCAAAATATTTTCTCATGATTTCAAAACAAATTGAATAAAAAATAAAAAAAATCATTCAAAGTCACCATGTAAAAAGGGTTCATACGAAGTTCTATACCTTAAATCTCTTATTCTAAAGACATTGTTGTAAAGTCAATCGAAGTTTATTATTATTTGCATAATTTGCGGAGATTTTTAATAGAACAGAACCGTGTTTTAACTCTAATAAAAAAACTGCTTAAATTTTGAAAACCAATACAAATCAAATCAAATTTGCAATTGCGATAATAAACGTTTTGAATGGTAAAATGTTTTGTAGTCAACACTTTTTGAAATCATATGCTTTGAAAAGCTTTCATCAAATAAAAAATTGTAGTTTTTAGGAGTTTTGTTCTTTAGTATTCGTAAAATTTCAGTTACTCCCGTCATCATTTGTAATACATATATTTTACTTTTTACATGCAATTGAACCTATTTTTGACTGCATAATCAATGTTTCTCAAAATCAACAGAAAATAAGAAATAATTGTTAGTTTCATTGATGTAAAATCGTGAAAAAAATACAAATTCAGTGATTATGCCGAAGTGCTAGCAGTTTTGACCGAAACTATTCAAAATGGTCATCACGCGACAAAATCTCTTTAGTTGTCGTAATAACAAAAACTGCATTCATTTTTGCTAGCGCTGTTTTGTCCTTCTAGCATCGATATGAAAATAACAAATAACGTAGAAAAGGCTTTGTAACCTGTCCCCCCTCCGATTGATCCACGTGAATATTCAATCAAACCAATCCACCATAATCCTTACGTAATCAATTGACGCTCGCGTAGATGTTACGATTAATATTAAGTCATTCCAATAACTTTTATGAGAGGTACATTTTTATTATTAAAAGTAGTATTATTTCCATAATTATTATTGTGTTTAATATTTTTAATATTTATGTAAATATTTCTGGGAATTTGTACGTGTGGACCTCAAGGGTCGCACCTCACGGCTTGTTACTTTCAATTTGATATGACAGTGTTATAAAAGATGTTTTTATTTTTAAATTTTGCATTTATTTTTATTTATTATAATTTAAGGATTGAATATGAAACTTAGCTTAATTTTCACAAATTGACTCAACTAAACCGAACTCCAACGGTAAATTTTGTCTGGTCCAAAGAAAGTGCCAAAGGTCAAATGAAAGCTGTTTTTGGAATTTCGTTTCTGGCTTTGTTTTTGTCGCTAAGAATATTTTACATTAATCTTTGATGGTGCGATTCAGCAATAAAAGATTTGCCTATTGATTTAACTTCTCCGCTCTGTTTAATAACATTTGGTAACGAGAATATGACCTTTCAAAATTGTTTGGTCAAATGATTGAGGGTTTATCCTACTTGATTCTACTAGCCTACCTATGTCACGCCCCATTATTTCAGTTCCTGAGAAAGCGTAAACCTCAAAATTTCCATTTCAAAAGCAAATCTCCATCAATATTTTTAGAAAATAGCTGGTGACTGTGGGTCACACAAACCCAAGCACACCTTAGGCTGAGGCTCCACATACGATTCCAAACCGATTATTATTTGGAATGCGTAAACAATAAGAACGACGGGCGTCAAGGCTCCACGTACGATTCCAAATCTGAAATAAGAACGTGCGAGGCTCTTGAATCAGATTGTTTGTTTAGTGTTCATTCTCGTGTCGGTGCTCAACGTGAAAACATCTGTCTTGCGTTGTTGATGGTGTCAGTGCTAAAATCCTAAAATGGATGAATTCTGGCACTAGGGCACACTTCTCGGCAAACATTCTCCCACGCCGCATCATTCAATTCCCTGTTGTGGTAGTCTTTATCCGCAATACTCCATATTACCGGATTATTTCCTACTGCCGTTATCACCTGCTCCATGGCCTTCTCCGTTCACTGCCTTTTAACGAATGAACACAACGCATGCGCATACAGAAAATCGGTTATGGAAAACCGGCCGTGGAGCCGGGTGTCATCCGATCTTATGGCGAAAGCGTGTAAATGAGCGAGAAGGAAGCGCCTTCGTTATGATTATGAATCGGAACGTCGACCCGGGTCGTTATGAACCAGACAAGTCGTAAAACCGCCGTTATTGAGTGAATCGGACGTGGACGCAGGGTCGCCCGGTTCTCATATAGATAACATACAAAATAAGAAAAGGTCGCGCCGCTATGACGTTCATTCTTAAAACAAACAAACCGAAACCGATTTGGAATCGTATGTGGAGCCTCAGCCTTAAGCAATTTGATTGCAAAAGTAATACGCGATTAAAGGGTACCGTATTCGAGATGACTGTGGAAAACATGAAGTGTGAGAAATGTGCATGGCTCCTTTAAGAGTGAGGAGATTGTCAAGCCTATTGCAGGGTATGTAGGACCCAACGATCCCCAGGTAAGGGTTAAGCGAATACACATGCACTTGGTGAATTATCAATGAAGTCGTTTCGGCTTTACGTCGTTTGCTAGGAAGCATTGCTTCACAACCATGTGCAACGCTCAAAGTGATCGGCTTACATAAGCATGGCCGTATACTAACGATCTTACATAATCAATAAGAATGGGGAAGTTGAACGGCAAGTCGTTAGGTGTAGGCACTTCACCTAAAATCGTATTACAACGCCTAGTCTGTAAGCCACGCTTCAAATAAACCAAAAAAAAGATTAATTTAGTTCGAATTTAGAACTACAATAACAAACATTCAATAATGGTTAGGTCAGTTTCTCGTTTGCAGAACGATAAAATAAGAAAAACAAAAAGTAATAAACTCTTCAATGCAAAACCAAGAGTCAGTGACGTGAATGCCACTACTTTAGATTAAATTGAACCGAATGTGTATCACATTCCAGATGACTTTAATGGCTCTTTAAAGGCTCATGACTTTTTCGATGAACGTCTCTTGTGTGCGGTCCTCACAAGCCTTCAAGATGCCTGCATGTGTACAGAAAGTCGTACGAAAATGTATTGATAAACGTGGCCTCACGTGGTGCTTCGTTTGTCGCATGAAAAAACTAGTCCTTTAAAAAATTATTTTCGAATGAACTCTAATAACAAAAACAGCATTTGCAGGGGACCGTTTCAAATTCCGAAGAAAACGAGATGTGCTCAGAAACACTAACGTATTGTACATAAGGATTTGTCGATATGATACTCAGCTAAAATCTGGCATTTGGCGAAAATTATTCATAAAGATTTACTCAGGTTAAGAGATACGAACATATTTTATGTTCCTTCTTGCCCATGCATTAATGTCAATATTCTTGCCAAAACGCCTTAACGTTCTAAATGTGTTGTAAGATGTCATATTGAAATACGTGATCGCCGTTTTGTGGGAATAACATAAAGTAACCGATCTACATACATATGTACATATATTCTTCATTGTTGCATCCAATATTGAAATCCTTGAGCAAAAGTTTTTTCACCTGCTTTTATCAAATTTTGCACTTGCTCACGATTTACGAAACCCGAAAAACCTTTTTAAAACGTTTACTGATTTCAAAATGTATTAATCCTATAAATAACATGAATGAATAGTGTGACCAACTAGTCCAGAAAAACCGGGACATAGTCCAATTTTTGAAGCAATGTCCCGGCGTCCCGATGAAGGCTTACGGGTCATCCGTTTTTTTTTTTTCAAAAAAAAATCGTTATTTTATTTTGTATCTCGGGAATAGCATTGGATGGTACCTGTGTATCAGAATTCAAATTTTTTGTCATCTGCTGAAATGTTTGAACAATAACAAAATGACCACGTACATGATATGAAATCGCTGAGTGTTATCTTAAACAAGATAAGGCAAATTCTGAAATTTATAACAACAGATCAAATTAAAGCCTGGAACCAAAATCAAACTAAACCACATCAACGCTGGGTAGAATGCTCCAATTACTTTCAAAGTAACAATGTTCCATACATGCGCTTTGCACGAGTCATTGAATTTATCTTTTGTTTACCAGCAACTTCGGCAAGTGTAGAGCGTGTGTTTTCAATAATCACAAAATTATGGACACAAGAAAAATCGCAACTAAAAATTGATATTTTGAAAAACATGTTGTTTGTTAAATATAATCTAAATTATGGTTGCCTTCAATTTTATGATTTTTGAAAGGATCCCCGAAATTGCTTAAGGATATTGCATCACAAGATAAATACGATTTCAAACAAAAATCAAACGAAAAAGAATGAAATTAGTGATTAGTTATAACTTATAAGTAACTTTAGGGCTCTAAATATTAAGAGAACTATTTGAATATAATAATATAACAATAACTTTTTTTCATTTCCAAAATGGCCCGATTTTGAATTCAAATGTCCTGAGTTTTAGATATCCTTTTACGCGAACCTCCCGAATTTACTTAAAATAGAGTTGGTCACACTATGTATGAACCATATTTTGCGGGTGAGTAGTACTAGCTAGCAGCGCTGCCAGATGTCCCGATTTTGGCGGGACGTCCCGATTTTGAAATCAAAATTAAATGTCCCGCGCGGGGCAAGCTCAGTCCCTCTTTTCGGGGATGACTTGACTGTGCGGCGCGCGGTGGAGACGCGGTTGACATTATTAAACTTGACAGGCAATACTTGTTGAAATTATCCTTGGACGTATAGCGGAAAATTGTAAAGAACCCACTGTACAGAAATGGCATCATCTTTTTAAACAGTTTTCAAAAAATGATGCCAGGAATATGTTTAAAATGATGTCCATCTTACGAAGTATCCCAACATCAAACTGCTTTCCCGAACGCGTTTTTTCCAAACGAATTTAAAATAGTCAGATGCCAAAAATAAATGTTTCGTAACTTTGATAAAAGCAGAATTACTCATCCGGTTCAATCTAGAGCTATCCTATGCAGAGTTCTTCAATTATATTAAAGAAAAAAAAACTTAAAATGAAGTTCCATATTCACAGATATATGAATAAGTAGTTCTTATAAATAATTCTAACTTAATTATATTATATAGTATGGTTTATAATTATATTTCTCTGAAGACTCAACTGCATAACTATAGGGTAAACCAGACAGTTATTGTTAAAGTAATGTATTTTCATTAAAATACATTTTCTATGGCTATTTTTGCTATCTATGTATTGTCATGTGAACATAAATTAAAACTCAACAAAACAAATGTGTCAAATTTATCCATACATTGTTTTAGCAAAATAAAGCAACATGTACATGAATGATTGTTGTTGAATTAAAGTGTATGCTCTATAGTTGCGTAAAACAATAAAATATCACGTCGCAGTTGCCTACAACCCCTTCGATGCCACGGTTGTAAGGTATTTCCATGAAAAACGAAGTCATCTCGACATGTAGGCAGGTTTTATGAAAGAAATATGCGTCCAAGACATGAATGGTTGGTGTTAAAGTTATGTGTCAGATACATATATAATTGCTTTAAGGGGTTATATACAATTGTACCGCGCAAAAAGAAGAAATTTTCTCGATTTTTTTTTGACATCATAAAAAATATTTATTCAAAATCTTTTGTCAACGTCGAATAGTACATGTTTCTGAGAACTTGCTTTTCATCGAAAAGTATTAAATAATAAAAAAGTTATAGGCGAATTCCAGGAACGCTTTTTTTTCGACGTTACTTGCGGTGGACATCATATCTTGAGAACGGTTCATCTGAAATCAAAAATTCAAAAACATTCCGTTAGTATATTGTATAACCTAGTCGCTGAACGAAGGGTTTGTAAAAAATTTTGTTTAAAAAAATGGCGACGGTTGTAACAAAAAATGTACATTTTCAATGTAAAACATTTCCGATGTTTTGCTCTAAAAAAAAGTTTTCAAAAAATGGAAGCCCGTCGTTCAGCGACGTTTTTTAGTAATCGTGTCCACCGCAAAGGTGATTTCGAAAAAAACAAGATTCTGAGATAATCGCGTATAAAGTTTCAAGTTTGTTTGTTTCATATTTCTAATAAATATATTTCAACTTACACCGAGTCGTCTATTCCAGGGCCATATAGTAGTCCTTCTGCATCATTTGCAGCCTCCAAATCATGGATTTGTTGCTGTCGACGAGCCATCCTTCTTTCTTAAGTGGCTGCTTGCGCGCGCTGCTCAGCAATTGTAATACGGGATTCGTCCTGCTTGGTGACATAACCGTGAGAATTTCGACCACATGGAACTCCGAATCCAAGATCTTCAGAAAAGACATGCTTCCTTCGTTAAATATGCAAGCAGATGCATATGCTGCAATTTCAACGGGTACTGAGCCGCCTGGAAGATGTTTTGACGAAATTTTCCAAATCAGTTGATTATAACTTTCGTTATTATTTTGGGTAAATCCACCGATGCATCTTTCAAGGAGTTCTTTCTTCATCAGATTTTTGTAAATTGGCTTAATAGCTTTTAAAACATCTACAGGAAGAGCAGTGTATGTGTGTTTGTAAAAATGAAACGTCTGTTTATTTCATACGAATGTCGAATATACTCGCATGAAGGAATATCCCGCTGTTCACATTTGTTGCAAATAACTGCAATTTTAAAACCAAGTCCACTTGTATCAATTGGTGCAAATTTAACATCACCGTTACACGTTTTACATTTTACGAAATTCGAAATTATCGTAAAAACTTTTATGAAATTTAGAATGCGATACTCGACGAAATTAGCTGTACGGTGACTTGGTTGGTTGGTTGGTTGTAGTGGCAGCCCGCTTTGTCAAAAAGATGGCTCACTTAGGCCAAGATAGGCCCATTGTGATACCACAAAAAGACGAGGGCGGCTCTAGAACCTGTGAGATGACGAGAACCATTTCGATTCTCGTATGAAGCCGGCTATGCAGCCGATATTCAAATCAGCTACTTCCGTGAGGCTGTCCAGGAATGGTGAGCCTAAGGTTTTCATGCGTTTCCTGGACAGTGCCGGGCATTCGCACAGAAAGTGTTGGACTTTCTCTTCCTCTTCTTCCGATCTGCAACTCCGGCAGAAATCGTTGAAGGGAACGCCCAACCTCTCTGCGTGTCTGCCAATTAGACAGTGCCCCATCAGTATGGACACGATAGAACTCAAGGTTTCACGACTCGTGTTCAGGAGCTGCTTGGTGCGTCTGGAACTCAGTGCACGCCAAGTTTGCCTGGTTGTCCTGCAGGTTTCCTCCAACAACCAAGCTCTATTTGCAGCCTTGATGTAATGCTGCTTAAATCCTAGCTTTATAGAAGCTAGAGGTTGACCAACTTGGGGTGTGAGTGTATACTCCTGGAGCACAGTGCCAGCTCTCGCTAAGGCATCCGCTTCGCAATTTCCCGGTATATCACTATGTCCCGGTACCCAGTGCAGAGTCACTTCACAGTGAAGTGACATCACGTTCAGCTGTGTACGGCATTCCATCACCATCATGGATGAGGTGTACACGTTGGATAGTGCTTGGATAGCAGCTTGACTGTCGGAGAAATATTCAGGTTTCTTATGGAAATTTTCTGATTTCTCAGCCAGTCTACTGCCTTGTATATCACAATGACCTCTGCCTGAAAAACACTGCAGTGGTCTGGAAGCCGTAAGGATAGTTTCAGGCCTAGCTGTTCTGAAAAAACACCACAGCCAACTTTTCCGTCCATTTTGGAGCCATCAGTGTAGATGTCGACCGATTCCTGCATTCCACCTCTTTCTATTGCCCAGTCATCCCTGCTTAGGATGACTGACCTGAAACTATGATGAAAGCAGGGAATCAGGGGCGCAAGGTCTACTTCCCCATCCCTCCGAAGTATGGTGGAGTGGCCAACCTTTCCCTCTTGCCAGAGATGTAGTGCTTTTAATCGAATCGCAGAGCACTTGGCCTGCTGTCTCGAAAGGAGCTCCGTCGGGAGCCAATTCAATAGCATAAACAGTGCCTTTGTCGGGGTAGTGCGTAAGGCCCCGGTGATTGCAATAGCTGCAATCCTTCTGACCCTGTTTAGCAGGTTTGCATTGGATGTTTTTGCAATAGCTGGCCACCAAACAACTGCGCCATACAGAAGCATTGGTTCCACTATCGCCGTATAGAGCCATGATACGATTTTCGGTTTCAATCCCCACTTTTTCCCAATGGCTCTTTTGCAGCAGTAGATTGCGCATGCCGCTTTTCGCGTTCTTTCTCCTATGTTCGCCTTCCACGCGAGCTTGGAGTCAAGAATTAGACCCAAATACTTAACTTGATGAAACGGTATGAGGCTTATCTCATCGAGTTTGGGTGGGAGAAATCGTGGAATTTTGTACCTTTTTGTGAACAGCACAAATTCCGTTTTGTGCGGATTAATCTTCAGACCGCACTCTTTGCCCCACTTGGTAAGAATACTCAGGGCAAAGTTAAGTCTTTCAGATAGGGTTTTCACGAATTTGCCCGATATTGCTATTGCAATATCGTCTGCATAGGCTACGACTTTGCAGCCAGTCGCTTCTATTGTTGACGGGAGTTAGTCCACCACTAAGTTCCATAGAAGGGGTGATAGCACCCCACCTTGCGGGGTGCCTCTGCACGTCCTCCTTCTTAGGATACTATCTCCTAGTGTGGAGTTAATGCTCCTGCTGCTTAGCAGTTGTACGATAAACCTAATCAGGTTACCATCCACATTGTTTTCCTCGAGTGCCTTCTCAATAGCCTTGTGGCGAGACGCATGGAAACTACTCTCATCAATCTCCACGTTTGTTGGGTTGAACGATTGTTTTCTTCGTTTCGGTCTGTCTTTGCAATATCCTGCAGGTTGTCTTTTTTTCGCGTGTTGTTTTGTCACGTGAATCGGGCATATTTATAATGCACAAAGGTTGATTTTTCTACGAACGAATTTAAGAAATTATTTTGATATTAGACGTTCGAACGTATATTCGCAACTGCTGGAAGTATATATGATGTTGACAGTTCGAAAGTCTACACACAACTGTCCCAAAATTTCAAGGCCAAACATTTTCAACAATACAATAGAGCGGCGAAAGTCGATGAACTACTTCTCCCGAGCTGGCAGCTGCACGGCTCAACGTATTTTTTCATCCATCACAACTGTATATAACCCCTTAAGGTACCAAACCACTTTAGAAGGCGAAAAAGACCATTTTTCAAGCATTTGTTTCTCAGAAGCTTTATTATATATTGGCATGAATCTTTTTTACACTATTCCATATTTCAATAATACAAAAAAATATTTTTTATTTTTTGTTTATTCTCTTTTATAGAGGTCACTGAAATTAAGCTCTGAAAAAATCGTTACTCCATGGCGGATAGATAATCTATGGATTGAAACAAAAAATTGTAACGGCACTTTAAAAAGCATGGTCTCGTACACCGTAATCTACCATCAATTTCAAAAAAATGGCGGACTTGCGAAAAAAAATTACAAAAGTCGACCGTTTTTTCGTAATTTTTTTAACGCCAAAATTTCTTTTTTCAAATTTTTGCTAATATTCTGGATTACGGTGTAATAATCTCTAACAAATAAAACACATTAAAGTTTTTGAAAATCGGTTCGGTAGATCCGGATATTATCTGTCATGCCATGTTAAATAACGTTGTTTTGCGTAAAATGTGTTTAAAGTTTTTGTTTCATTTCGCTGATAAACATTTTGTAAAAAATTAAAAACTAGAAATTTTTCAAAAACACGCAACTTATATATAGAAGTCTAAAGAAACACTGAACACATGCAATAAAGTCGCAAATATAATGTATATAGGAGACACCGGAATGAAAGAGACGCTACGCGGCCGTAGCAGATGGAACAACTAAAAGAGCCGAAAACGCGCACACACTCAAAGTCGCCATTTATATATTAAACTTTCGAATTTCGAAAAGATTTTTTTGGAGGTCATTTTTGAAGTTCTAAGGAGTCGAAAAATGCAATAAAAAAATTCGCTTTTTAAAATTTATAAAGTGGACTAGTACCTTAAAAATCAAGTCGTGAAGTGTGATTCTAGAGGCTCACATGAATAACTTCCCAGTAATATATGGATAAATATCGAAAATACTAAACATAGTAATAATTATGAAAATAATAGTAGTAATAATGATAAAAACTATTTACAGTAAAAGGAATGAGTTAATATTAATTGTATCATCTTAAGGAGGGTCCGTTCATTACGTAAGGCTTTTGGTGGGTAGGGAATTCTTACGCGAATCAATCAACATGTTACGAAGTTGAAAGACATAAGGGTGTAAGCGAACATTTTGGCGAAATTTGAGTTGAAGGTTCACTGAATGCAATTTCTGTTACCACGCCGAGTGAACTACATTCTGTCCTGTCATGACCAGTTTCGGTAGTTGCGTCTAAAATTTCCATAAGTGCATTATAAATGTACTATTTCACCATTTAACATTGGAAAGACCAATAATCATTTCTTATTTTGCAGCCGATCTTAAAATAACATGTACATTACAGTAAATAGTCGATGTCTGATTATATGTCAAATATGTAAAATCTTACAAAGGATAGAGGAAGAAGTAACTTGAATGTTATGAACCCGAACAATGAATGAATCCAAAAATATTCACACATGCTCTTTACGTAATTAATAGACGCTCTCTTATTTATCATAAATATTCATTGATTATTGTTTTCAAATGAATGTTTTTTGGAAGTATAAAATAGCTTTGGTTTTTAGTTGAGGAGAACTCTTTAAATCATCTGATTTTGTAAAGCATTTATCGTTAGAAGCATAAATTCGATGGAAAATTGTTTTTTCCAATAGTATTCTAATTTTTTAGCAACATTGTTCTATTAAATTCAAACCACTTGTCCAGAATGTATTGAAAATTGTACAAAATCATAAAAACGATCGTTCACATTGAACTATTCTACAACCACGTCAGTAAAGTGAGTAATATTAGCTAACATTATTATTATTATTTATTAACATTGTTATTATTATTTATTTCCTCAACGAAATCGATGCGACCGTAGGAAATCTGTATAGAAACGAGTGGCCACGAAAGCACCAAAAAGTACGTACGTGCATATAGATACACATACTTCCTTCCAAAAATACTTTGCAAATACTCCAGATACCTTGAAATGCAAAGAAAGGTCGAAAATTTCAATTTTCGGGCCAAATACAATAACTTCCCTGAGAAGTTGACAAGATTTCTTGCTGCAGCTGCTCGCAACCTTTTCAACCTTCATGGAAAACGAACGCGTCAAAAACATTCATGAATTTTCATGGCAACCTTATGCATTGAATACACCATTTTTATAACATGAATGCTTCGAAGCGTTCAAAGTTATGCATCTAATACACAGTTGATTTTTTCAAAACGAAATTTAGACTCTAAAGTTCCCAAAAATAGCAGAATCTCTCGCCACAGGTCCACGCAACTCCTTGGCAACCGCCGTTGTAAGGTACCATGTTGTATGGAAGACGCAGGCATCAAATTCATTCATGAGCTTTTAATGCAAACTAATGCTTCGAATAGATGACCAATTTTTTTTTAAATAAATGAAAAACTTAACAGAAGTGCCTCGCAGATGCCCACATCCCCTTGAGGGTTACAATTGTTCGATATTTTTTTATCAGAAACGAATGCCTGGAACGTATGCATCAATTGCTCTTGACAAACTTATGTACCAAATATGGAGGTTATTTTTTAAAGCAAATTACTTCAAAAATAGAGTAATTCGCCAGAGTTTCCAGCCACTCTTTGAGTGCCATTATTTAGTATCAATTCCCTTGACATTAAATAATTTATCTTCAAATCGTGACAGCCAAGAAGTTGTGAGCCATTGCGATGGAGTAATTTTTTTTAACTGTAGAGCTGATACTTTGATTTGAAATAGATAAATTATTAATTAAATGCATAAGTTCGTCATGAAAAATTCATTAATATATTCGATACACACATTTATCCTGGCAATGCCTTACGACCGTGGCAGCCAAAGGGTTCTGGGCCACTGAGTTAGGGAATCTAATTTTTTAAGCAACTACATAGCTGAAATTTAAATTTAAAAGTAACTGTTGATGTATAGGGTGTTCTTAAAAGCTAAATTTTGCTGTAACTTTGACGTTATCTATAATTTACGTTGGCAAATCACCATGCAAAGATTCACACTTTAAAAAAACGCCTTGAAATAGAGGAAATTTATTTGCAAAATTCATGTTCTTTGTGGCAAACTTCGTCCAATATATCGTGCTCATAATTTAAGCAGCTCATACGCAATAAGATGGAAGGATATATGTCCACGTACGTATTGGACAACGTTCATCCAATACGAGCTAGTACAGTGCGAACGGAGCCAACTGTCGCTGTTGTAAAGGGTAGGGTGACTGAGGATCCAAATTTATCGATTCGACGCCATTCTCAACTTGGCCTCTGTCCGTCTACTACATGGAAATTTTTGAGTAATGATTTAGGACTAGTCTTAAAAGATGCAACTAGTGCAGCAGTTGAAGCCATTGGACCATCGTTGCGTCGTACGTTTGGTAAATGGGCTGAGAATAAGTAAAAAGTTGAACGGTTTTTTTTCGTTAAATTATATCTAGCGATGAGGCTGATTTGGGTTAATAGGTTCGTTAATAAGCAAAATTGTCGTTTTTGTTGTGAGGATAATCCTCAAAAGGCTTTGGACGTCACGCATATCTTGAAAAAGTCACTGTAAGGTATGGCTTGAAATCAAATCTGAAGACGTAACCAACGTTACCGTTTATGGCGATCGCTACCGACAAATGACTCGTAAGTTTTTGATTCCTAACATCAATGTCAATCGTCTGAGGGACAAATGGTTCCAGCAGAATGGCGCAACATGCCATACAGCACGTGAAACCATTACTTTATTGGGCTGAATCTTTTGTGAACTAGCCGCCCAGATCACGTGATTTGACTCCATTGGCTATCTAAGCCAGGAACTATTGATGACTTGGAAGCCAACATTTGACGGTAAAATTAGGCTGGCGATGTTGGAAAAAGTCGTGTGAAATTGGACCGACAGAATGACCTTCTTCATATGCCAGAAATGATTTATCAACACTAAACTTCACGAAATCTGCAAGCTAATAAAGCCAAAAAATTAGCCATTGAAATAATTTGTCCATGTTTAATTTGTTTTAAAAGTTCCATGAAATAGCTGTGAATATATAGAAAGCATTCGTTTCTATTGAGTATTTTCAACACGAGACGAGATGTAAGCAATTGTAGAACCTAGACTTTATTCCAACAACTATTATTTATATATACATGGTAGAAGTTTCCCATGAAAAAATTCTGAAAGTATTCGCTGCATTCGTTTTTGTTATAAAGCATTGTGCCTTATAAATGTGGTAGCCCAGGAGCTACGGGCCACTGTGGTGCAACACACTATTTTCTGAAGCAACTTTATATCTGATATTTTAATTCAAAAACAACCATCCATGCATTCGTTGCACTACATTTTATTTTTTTACGCAACTATAAAGCATACACATTAATTCTACAACAATAATTCATACATTCGTTGCTACATTTTGCCATAAAACATATGACTATATTTGACGCATTTATTTCTCATGAAAAATCGGCGTTTCAGTGACGTCAAACTCGATGCCCCGGGCAAAATCAGCTAAAATGAATGGTAGCTCCCTATATGTCTCTAGCAGTATTACTCACCCAGAAAATATGGTTCATGTATGTTATTCATAAGAAATTCAACTATCGACCTTCCGATTTGTTACTTCGTTATATGTTTTCTGACGTACTTAACCTTGTTTTAATCCATGCTCTATTTATTATTTTAATATGCGAAATTTTTACTCACTTAAATATTTATTGATTTGCTTATTTTTATATTTATAGGAATTTGAATACGTTACATATCTTTAATTTTTATAAACTTTCGTCGAGGGATTTAGGATGTTTGCTGTCAAATAAACTTTACACACAAAAATAACCGGTTGTTTTCACTTTATAAGAAATAGGGAATATAATAATTTACAGGAGAAAATTTAACACCTACTTTTCCCACAAAACTTGATATTTTGATTGTGAAGTTGATACTTAAGTTCAATAATTTTTGAGTGAGATATTAGTTGAATTGTAGCATAGTACTAAAGTACTAAAGCACTATTTTAACCGTGTTGAATTAATGAAAGGGAATATTCTTTATGGCGGAAACTACCAATGCGAAAATAGTCTCAGTTTGATTTTGTTTTAAGCTTGAAACCCAAAATGCTAACAAAAACGTTGGAAGTATGTAAGTGTTATTTTAAATTTTCTAAAACTGAGACAAATTCACCTAGGACGATTCAGTTACTTTGTCAATTGATATCTTTTTGTCTATTGACACTTAATTGTGATCATAGCTTATCTATAAACTAGTCATTAAACCTAGAGTAAACCAAACAGACCATGATTTTGAGCGAGCATACGCTTTGCTCTACATAACTCGTGTACTTCCTATATTTGTTTCGCTTGAATTTACTTTTAAAGTTTTATTTCCCTACCTAGAGTTTTCCCACTGTCTATTGTATACACTGTGATCACGTGGAGAAGGTAGAAGACGCCAAAGTAATGTATGAGTTGATAAAAATTAAATTCTACACATTTTTTGTGGCTGTCGCGGATTTACGAAGCATTTTTTACGCGTTTTGTTGTTTTCTTATCCACGTTTGAAAAATTAAAGGGTGCTTGCTAAAATAAATGTAGTTTTTGTTACTACGCCGGATGAGGAGATTTTGTCGAATTTGTATTTTTTCATGATTTTGAATTATTTTATATTTTCAGTCAATAATCGATTAATTGCATGTAAAAAGTAAAAAGTAATTGAAATCTTACGAACACTTAAGGATAAAACGACTAAAAACTACAAATTTTGATTTGATGAAAGTTTTTTAAAGCATATGATCTTGCCAGTATTGACTTTAAAACATTTTATCATTCAAAGCGTTGATTACCACAAATGCAAATTTGATTGATTTTTTTTTGATTTTTTCAGTTTTTTTATTAAAACACTGTGGAAACTATTCAAAATCAGCTCGAATTATACAAATATTAATAAACTTTGAATGACTTTACAATAATGTCTTGAGCATGAAATATAAAGTAATAGCATTCGTAGGAACCCTTTTTACATGGTGACTTTGAATGATTTTTTAATTTTTATTTAGTTTTTTTATATAGTCATGAAAAAAAGTTTGGCTGGTTTCTCTATAAAAACTGATAAGAATTTAAGAATTTTATAAACATTTATTACTGTGTTGTGCAAATCAGGTTAAAAATTTATTTTTTATGAAAAAAACCTAAATTTTCGCATTTCATTTAATAAATTAAAAAACCGGCTCAAACGGTTTTTATATCAATTTAGAAACATCAAAAAAATGTTAATACATGTCGATTGATAGCTTAATGATGCAAATATTATATTTGGTTTATGAGATATAATGAATGACATAAATGACCTTGAAAATCAATCAATCAATCAATCAATCAATCTCAGGTACCAAAGATCATATCGACGTGGGATCAGTTTCATTCGACGCGTAGTTACGTACCTTACCACTGAATGAGTTTGCAGGCAAATCGGTATAACCGTTTTTGATTGAAAATGAAAAAAACCTGAAAAAATCAAAAAGTGCTGAATTTAGAAACTGTTGAAACGCACTATTAATTCGTGCAGATTCCAAATACCTTTATAGTAGCATTATTATTGTAAAATATGTTATGTACAAAAAATCAAGATTAGTTTATAGAATTCCAAACTTATATTATCAGGTTTGGGAGATTGGGAGTAGTGACGCTCATGCAGTTAATAATTGGATATTTTTATAAATAATTTAATATTGTTAATAACAATCAAATATTATTAGTAGTCAATTGATATTGAAAATATAAATTCAATTATATTTATTCAGTAACGATCAAACATTCTTAATAACGAATGATTATTAATAATAATTAAATACCCTCCAATGGTTGTGGATTCCGGAACCGAGATAGAGGAAGAGGTGGACTAATCTGCTCTTAAGATTGCAAAGACGCTTTGATTGGCACCTCAAAGAAATCCATACGGCTTTGTTTACGTGAGTTATTCTCGTAGAAAAAACTGTTCACGAATGCGCACACATACATCTCTCTTTCTAGAAACACTTTAAATAAAAATGAAATGAAAATTTCAATGTCGATTTTCGAGGTGATTACAAGAACTTCCCATATACTGGGAAGTTAAAAATTCGCTTGAGAGGTCAGCTAAGTATGTACTATATTGGCTTTACATCACGTTTCATCTCTCACAATGTAAAATTAGGAGGTATGTACATATGTATGAATTTTCGCCCGGCCTAAACTTAAAATGGGACTTTTTCAAGGTTGCTTGTTTTGCTCCAACACATCTGCTCAGCGTCATTCACCAGAACCAGGCAGAACGCCACCAGTTTTCACCCAATCCTGCATTAATTGAAGACTGTAAACTTTAATTATAAACAGACGATCCTGGTTTCTGGCTATAAGTCAACGCCATTCTCCGGGAGCCTCATTCATCTCACTTGGAAAATTTGTTTCAACTATCCTTTTTCACGCAATATCCACTACATTGAGAGATTGCAGGCTTTTTGCTCACCAATTACTCATTTTCGCTAAGATGTAAATGTATTTCGCTTTCTAAGCATGAACTTTCCGAATATGAGCGTGATAAGCTGACTAACTGAATTCAGACACAATTTTAGCTTCGACGATACAGAGGCTCATCATTTTGATTAAAAAATATGAAGTTGTAATATCTGCAGCACACGAAACAATTTTCTTTATAAAACGCAGATAAATGCTTTTTCGCTACTCACTTCTTTCTCGCAAAGACAAACAGAGGGAAGTATTGATTACCTCCTACCGCCTCTTCAACCGTGACAATATTTGTCGCAATACACCGAAGCTGTTATCACCTTTGTATTAATTTATTGATTGGGAAACACACACAAACTGCCAACAAATAGTTGCTGGAGGGTTTTTTTTGTAATAAGTTTCGGATGATAAAGTTTAGAATGGTGGTTTGGTGACAAAATATATATGTTACGAGTATAAGAAATTGTCAACTGAAAATTGTGCTGACAGCGATATGGAATCAACTGGTTCCTTCTGGTAGAAGCTTACCGTGGCAGCTCGTGACCATTTATATAGAGTGGGCGATAGGTAGCTGGTTAATATTGATTGAATAGCCAAACTTGTCCATTTTTGCAAAGATCGAAAACTGCAGTTGATGTTACTTCTATCACTATATTAGAAATAAATTTTCAATGTCAATGTTTCAAAAATTCTGGGAAAATCACTTTCAAATCCAGGGTAAAAACTCAATAAGTTTCATAAAATTCGAATCGTTTTCACTAACTCTCATGTTAAACATAGAATCTTTCTTTGAAGCTAGTGACCCTCCAACGATACTAAACGTAAAAAATAAATGATAAATATGTCTTACTCTTGGTTAGGAATCACATGGTTTTGTTCTTAGATATTCTGCGAGATTAAACGTAAAATGAAAAAGTTGATTTTGACGGAAAGTCGTGTTAGCAAAATTTTTGGATTAAAGCTTTTTGATATTATTTCGCAAATCACTGATCTCTCGAAACGTTTTTGTTTGAAACTAAATGGACGATTTTTTTTATCAAATTTTTGGTAGCCTTTCAAAAATAATTAAGAGGATTTTGAAGAACGAATGACTTATCAACACGTTGCCTGACACGCATTTTGCATGAATTTCTTATTATATATAACATATTATGGTGAAATTTGATTTGTAACAATGTAATGCAATTACCCAATTGATGGTCGGCGGTATTTTGTTTTTGTTTTTTTAAACAAAATAATATATTTTCTGATTGCTTTTCATCTACGTTGATATTTCAACGAATGACGAGCACGAAACCGATGTAAATTAGCCTATATAAATTGTGTGCAGTCGATTTTCACGGTCGTTTTCTACACGTGACGATTCGCAAAATACGGCGCAAAGAAAATCCAGAACAACTATGAAGGATAAACATAAAAACTATTTAAAAAAAAGTTGTGGTGCATTGTGGATTCTTTCCTGGCTCATTTTCCCTTTGTTGAAATGTTTCAATACGAAAACATTAGAAAGTGAACAAATAATAATTAAACCTTCATGTCATATGTATGTAAACAAAACATTTTGGAAATGTTTTATAATGCATTAACTTGTTTACATCATTTTATTCGTTACGAAAATGTCAAATTTTTAACTTCACAGTATATGAAAAATTCTTATAATCGCCTCGAAAATCGAAATTGAAATTTTCAACTTTTCTTTACGTTTTGAGGTCTATAGAGTATATATAAAGTGTTTTTAGAAAGGGAGATGTATGTGTGTGTGTACGTATGTTCGTGGACAGTTTTTTCTACGAGCATAACTCACGTAAACAAAGTCGTATCGACTTCGTTGCAGTTTTAAGAGCTGATTAGTTTTTGGGACACTTCGGTCGGAGAAGCTTGTTATTTCGACCCTTTGAAGGTATTTTCTGTCATGCGTTATATCTTGTGAACCAAACATATGATTTGTATCGTTAAGGTGTCCATCGACGTGTATTAACATTTAAGTGATGTTTTCAACATTATAAAACATCGTTTCAGCCGTTTTTTAATTTAATACAAGAAAATGCGAAAAATTAGGGTTTTTTTCGTAAAAAATAATTTTTAAACTTGATTTGTACAGCACAGTAATAAATGTTTATGAAATTTATACATTCTTATCAGTTTTTGAAGAGAAACCAGCAAAACCATTTTCCATGATTACGAAAAAAACTAAATTAAAGATAAAAAATCATTCAAAGATCAATCGCTGAGGAAGACCGAACGATTACGATCGAAAATCGGTTACGAATTCAAATAAAGATACACAAAACTAAAACGAAGTTTTTCTTTAATAAAGAAATAACACGTAGTATTTTGTGAAGATTAAATCAATTAATAATATTCAAAGATATCATATAAAGATGGTTCATACGAATAATATTATTTTATATCTTTTATTTTAAAGAAATTGTTGTAAATTCAATCAAATTTTCATAGTATTTGCATAGTTTGAGCAGATTTTTAATAGTTTTTACAGTGTTTTAATTTTAATAATAAAACTACTTATGCATGATCATATGCTTTAAAAGCTTTCATCAAATAAAAAAATTGTAGTTTTTAGTAAATTTATTCTTTAGTAATCGTAAGATTTTAATTACTGCCACCATCATCATGTGTAATACATTTTACTTTTTACATGCAATTGAACCTATTTTTGACTGCATACTCAATATTTTTCGAAACCAACAGAAAACAAAAATAATTTATAATCTCATTGATATAAAATCACCTCTCATTATTATTATTTAAAGTAGTAGTATTTTCGAAATTATCATTGTGTTTAATGTTTTTAATGTTTATGTAGATATTACTGGGAAGTTGACCGTGTGGACCTCAAGGGACGCACCTCGCGGCTTGTTCAAATTATTGTTGTTCAAAAATTAAAAAATATTAAAATTCACTCGAACTATTTGGTTCTATTTATCTTGGCGTCGCCGGTCAGCTTCATGGCATTTCTCGTGTCAAAAACGTTTGATCCGAAGCTTCGAAATTATTCCAAAATGATTCCATTGTGAATATGTTTCTAGTTTTAAAGAGCCGAATCAAAGAAGTTTTGGCAAATTGATTTCACTGCTGACATATTTTGTATAAGCCACCTTTCTGTGATTTTAAGATAGGTATATTTCAGGGTATGAAGTTGTGGAACGGTTGGCTGCCTTTATGATTCTTGTAATAGTATAAATGCAGAAATCCTTTTGGTCGACTGTGGAGGAGTTCAATCGGTCAACTACGGAGCAATTAAACCAAATCAATTTAAAAAAATTAATTGCACAAACTTATGATGGTGCATCATAAAATCAAATGAAATATCAACATAATCATCTGAACAGTCCTTTATTTGCCTTTGTTTTGTAGAAACTAATTAATGTGCGTTCTTCAACGGATACTGTCGGACGAAAAGAAAGATTGCAATGTTCTTTCCACCTATCTTGTGCCAAGAAATCCCTAGATCATCAATGGTATTTTGTGCTTCAGAAAGATGCGATCCTTTCTCATCACAGCTTTCGTTCCATAAATTTATCTCGTGTAGATGGATCATGTTATTAGTTGCTATTTCGACACCAATTTCAACAATATAGGAGTATAATCCTCACTGTCAAAATATTCGTCTTTAAATGTATTATTTGTATCGAAACCAGAATTTTGGAAACATTTTGCAGTGTGATAGATCGTAGAATGTTGCAAGAAGGTAGAATGAAGGACATGCGCATACTACTGCAATGTGTTTTAACTTTAAATTTCCATACCTTCTAACGATTGAACATGAAGGGGAGCTTTTCCATTTGGGCTTTTTCCAGATTTTTCACTGTTTCAAATTGAAGCTAGTGCCTTCATGTTTTTGACTATCATCAAATTTTAAAAATGACGGATAGTGATTTTAATTTTTTGGAAATTAAAATGCAATATTTATTTTGTTAAGTTTACGACTTTTTTTGCTGTATCTAGCAAACACTGATTTTTTGCTTAGGGTACGAATTGCAATTAGTGGCCTACGAACATGTCCTTTCTATCAATATATGTATTTGGCTTTCAAATTAACCACTGACATGCGAATATATTTTGGTAAAAACAGAAAACTTTAACGGCATACTTCAGGGAACATATGTATGTCAGATTAAAATTTTACTTTATGAATTTTACTTGTGAACTTTACTGCAATTCATTGATTCAAATTCTGATTGTTTCCAACCTATGTAGATATTTTCAATTTTTTTACTTTCATTGTTTATATTTTCACACAAGTAAGCCAGTGAATCAATCTCATATTACTTACTATTTGCCCTTTCATTTAGCGGCCTATTTATCAGAATTTAACTTCTGCAGCTTTGCAAAACACTCGCCGCAAAACCATTTTCAAAGAAATGCTGAATTTTCAGATATCATTGTAAAATCGCTCAAAAAATGATACAACAGACACCGAACCAATCTTAATTGGGGAATTAAACTATGAAACGACATTACTTGTTTCTAATCCTTCAAAATTATTGACTCAAAACATCACAAATGATGAAAAAATTTGCGACGAGTTTTCGTGTTCAAAGAATCTTTAAAACCCATAAAAAAGCTTCATTTCATGCGAAGTTGAAATATGGCTGTTCCATTTCATATTTCATATAGGTACATTAGCAGCATGGTATAAAGACACTAGTCTTTATACCATGCATTAGCAGTAAGCGAAAGATAACAGTTTTCCAGTTGGTGTCGAATATGATAAATACATGAACGTAAGAGCTTAGTTATTCTTAAACCGCCATTTCACGGCTCGTAATTCCACGGGCCGAATCGCGCGCCACTGAAATTAAAGTATGTGGTAGTTGCAACGGTTCGTTCAAGCCTCGCCTGCATTGGCTCTGAGGTATCGCTTAACACGGTACTGCGCTATAAAGCTTAGGATGCTTTTGTCGAATTAAGACGGTTTATCAAGGCCATCGAATGAAACTGTTATTTGCATTAAAAGATGTGAGCGCTCGACCTGCGCAGGATTCATATACGCACTCTGATATACTGAAACACGACTATAGAATGCAACTGGCCGCTAGCAGCGGCTGTTCGTCATCGTCAAAATAGGCTCTTGAAGAGAAAATAAATAACCCCTATAAGCCGGCCATAAATGAAAGAAATGCAAAATTTTAGAGAATGTTCAGAAAGGAGATTCCATGTCCCAAATGAAATTTCGGTGAAAGCATATGTATCTCAAAAGGAATACCTGCTGCTTCCGTTGGGAATGCAAGTAGACACATACATATATTGATTTGCGCGTTATACAATTCCTTTTCCGCTGGCTTTTGCGTTACACAATCGATGGGCTGGAACATTTTTCGAATATTTATCCACCAGCGGTAATAGGATTTTGAGGGACGTGTATGTGTGCTTTGCTTTAATGGCATAAGCCGAGAACCTAATTACGTCATTAGAGTCTATTATCGATCAATTGAAAGCACTCAAGCATGCGCTGGCCTGGCTGCGTTGGCTCGGGGCCTTAGGGGGGATATTTCACGGAAGAAGTTTACAGCTTTGGAAGCTAGCGAAGCGACATGTCCCCTGCATGCAAAGCCTTGTGTGGGCTGTAAGGGACTGACGTCGCGTAGCACGTGGCAACAATAATGATTTGATGTTTTCTCGGCTCCGACCGCACTAGGATATTGGCAATTACAAAAGTTGCGCTCCCGTGGTCCGAGAGAAATCCTTATGAATCGGTAAATATTTTATTGGCTAAAATCTGTCCCCAAATAAAGGCAAGAAAATTTCATTCCTTGACGATGAGGTCCATTAATATTTAGAGGAAAACCGAAGAAACATATTTTTCAATTGTGTCAAAGGTCATCTTGTTGCATTAAATACTGAATAAAGTTTGGTTAAAACGTTTTAAATATAATGGGAAGTGTGTTGTTTAAATGACTGCAATACAACGTGTAAAGAACCTCCTTTCACCAAAGAGTATCAAATAATGAAAGCATTTTGCTCTTATTTTTGAATTAAATCGACTTAATATGGTGGAAGCAAAGCACACTATTTAACATATTCTTGTCGCTATTAAGTATTTAATCCAACAATATGACCATGGGCTCAATTCAAAAAAAATTCAAGCACAATTGCCGAAATAAGTATTTTTATGAAAAAACTATTATTAACTATTAGTATTTTTATGCTTTACTTTTTACTTATTTCCATCAGAATCAACCTCAATGTAGGTCCCATTAAAAAATACGAGGACCCATATGGTAAGGTGTTATCAAAAGATAAGATTTATTTATTTCAATTTGCAGATTAATAAAATTATAAATAAATATTGCTGGTATGCCATAATTGTTATTCTGTTTTTGTCATATATCATAAAGGAATAGAGTTCATATGTATTTGTACTTGTTCCTATTATTATAAATATGTAATAATGTAAATTTTAATGTTTTGTTTCTTTTGGAGGCGGGAAGTGGAAGAAAGAAAGAGAGTCATTCTTCAACTATATACGTATGTATATAGATAAGCTTAACAAGCTTCGCTTCAAATGTTAGTATACTCACCGCCAGACCCGTTTCGTTTTCTTCTTTCAGTTAAATATTATATTATACATTAGTATATTATGTGGTATCAAAACTATATCAGCTGTTCAAAAAACCACATGTACACATAACACATCAAGGTTATCCATCGCTAAAGCGATCCACAGACGACCAACTTGGTTGTTAACTAAGTTATCATCCTGGTTGCGATTGAAACTACAGACTGAACGGCCGGATTGACAACTTGAATGTCAACATCACTTTGTCAAAAATTCTATAGTAAAAAGACTTCTGTACAGATTATGTACACTAGATAATTTTTATATACTTTGTTCAAAATAAGTGACGAAATTTTTTTATCATATACTCGTATTATTATTGATGAACTATGTGAAGAAGAGACAAAACCAAAAACAAAGAAAAGTAATTGGTCAAAAGATTGATATCGAAACCGAACTCAGTTTTCACATTCAAAGTTAATGAATGCACTACGAATTAGTGCACCAATGAATTTCAAAAACTTTTTAAGAAGGACAGTACAACACATTTTACGCTAGATGCGATTTCAACGAATGAGCGGTTATCTGCCTTTCTCAGCAGTTAGCAGCAATTTCGCCCCAAAATCTTTTGACCAATTTCTGGTCTTTCATTTTGGTTCTATGTTTTCTTCACATAGTTAATCAATAATAAAATATGAGAAAAATATTTCATCACTCATTTTGAACAAAGCGTATAAAAATTATCTACCGTATCACCATAGAATTTTTGACAAAGTGATGTTGACATTTAAGTTGTCAATGCGGTTGTTTAGTCTGTAGTCTCAACCTCAAACAGGTTGACAACCAAGTTGGTCGTCTGTGGGCCGCTTAAAATGGACAAACTGGGTGTGAAGGAATTTCAGAAGATGCTCAGAAAGTTCTTGAATGCAAGATGGTTTTCGGTCAGTAAATGCACCTTTATTTGAATGCTAAAGTGCAAAGAATAAAAAACTGGTATGGAAACCAATCATATGGATCTATTTCTTTAATATACAAGCTTATTTGGAGTTCAAGTTGCAGACATTTGATCCGAAATGTTTGCCGTGACATGCAATTGAAGTATGTAGTATATCTGTATTACATATGCATACCACCGCCCATCTAGAGCAAAATTTACAATGGTGAAAAAAAGTTCATGTCAAATATAACTTGCTAACCCCTAAGTGATCCTAAAAAATGCTTTGAGCGAGTTTTTTGGTGGAATAAATTATGGTGAAAATGACACAGAAATCATCATCATCGTTGTGCTGAGAAAATCGCAATGAGCATTGTTAAACTCCCGGGTAGTAAAAGCAGGTCAGTATTATCCTTAAAAGCATCAAAACAGTAGAATAAGCCGTATATAAGCCCCAAATAATTATCAAAAGCATTGCATTTATATATATTCGTTGTTGTACCCACTGTACCATCAAAGACCCCCAAACTGAAATTCGCGGTTTGCTTAAATCATGAGGAGCATGTCCTTTTGATTGCCACCAATAAATCTTTGAAACATAAAGCATTTTTTTCAATTTCGAAGAAACAACTGAAAGATGGGCGTCCTTGCGGTAATCATAGAAAACTTAAAAAACTATATGTCTATTAACATTGGACGAATAACGTAAGCGACAAGCAATTTTTTTTAACTACTTTATATATTGCTCCGGCAAGAGTTAAGTATAAAATTTAAGTGAGTTTGAAATTGGATAGAGAGCACATTTATGCGAGCCACGATTCTCGAGGTACTTAAAGATTTCCATTTCCTAGTTTCATAGATATATTTAGTTTGCCCCCACTAGCACATTCTAATTTTTTTACACTTCTTAAAACTAAAACTGATTAGATAGACATAAATTTATTATCATCCTATTACACGAATGCCTCCAGGATAGGGCTTGGCAAACGAAACTTCTTGATATCTATTAATGGTAAACTACCATCACAAAACTGAAATTTTCATTAACCCGCCAGTGGTGACGCAAAATTATCTTACATATTTGGTGACGTCAGTCTCAGAGACCGAAAATTTCGAGTGAAGATCAATCCAAAATAACACAATTTCTGTAAATGTAGCAAATTGAACTTAAAAAATACAAGGTTAAAGTATAATAAAACACAACAAATTATTACACCACATAACGTTTATTAATAATAATAAAATTCCCCTGCAACACTAAAAAATATGTTATTTTCATACACATATTTTTAAGTTTAAATCTAAATAATTTACATATCATTAATTTACTCAAAACAGCCTTGGATACAGTTTGAAGACTAAGCAATCTTCAAAAAAATTAAAATGTTTTAAGTCATTGAGTAAATAATAAGCCACAAAATTATTGGAACTTTCATTCACTTTCCACTGAAACTGTATTGCACAATATGACTTATTGTAGTCGCAAATAAAAGGATTTCGGATTAAAATTGTGGATGATTATACAATATTATGTAAGGATCACATACGATGATGTTTTTGTCTGAAAGTCCTTTGTACATTTGGCTTGCGTTTTGTTGCGGACCATATGTACTTGATACGTGTTTTCAAGTCCACCACAACAACAGGTACGCAAAATTATGCACAAGTATTATTTTTAGACATTTGAGACACCATCTTTAATCAATTCATTTAAAGGTAAAATTTGAGATACTACATTTGAATCATTTGCTGATCTGGTATAAACTTCCTCATATAAAAATGCCAGCCAATACATAGCATACTCAAGTGACCACACATGTAAAAAAAATACTCAATTGAATCATTTCACTTACGTAAATGGTGACGTCGGTCTTACAGACCGGTTTAGAGCTTATCTCTGGAATTCGCACTCACGTTACCGTTACTTGATCGACTATCAAGTGGAGATGTCCGATCAGGCAGCTATGCAAAATTACAGCCAGAATCGACAAAGGATTAAGAAATTATTCTATGTTTTCTACGAAACCGGTCTCACAGACATATGCGTCACCGCTGGCGGGTTAAATTGATGGGTTAACAATTTGTGTTACCAGTACCCTTTCTATCAGAACTGAAAATATAAAGCTGATCGTTTGTGGCTAGCTTTAGGTGTACACATGTATGTATGTATGTGTAGGTCAGGCAAAAAAAATAACACACATTCGAATAACTCCAAAGAAGCGTTATCGTTCTAAACGACATGTCAAAAGCCCCTTTCGATCCGAATGCCGCTTCCGAACTTACAGGGTGGCTAATATAAAAATGATGGATTGTGGCAAATATCTCTTAAATATGCTTAATCTTACTCTTAACCTTTTGAAAGTTTCTCCCAGTTTTTTGAGGTTTTTTCCCCATACGATTGACTGCACAACGTCTTCAACAATCTTGAGTTTCATGTTTTCAAGAAAATACACCACATTAGGCGACAAGGCTGTTCCTGGCTTACAGGCGAACTAGACCGCCGTCTAGAGCGCCAAGTGTTGAGGGATGCTGCAAGTGAAGCGGATAGTTAATTTTTAAAACTTTTCGAATTGTTCTTGAAAGGAAGGCGCACAGTATTATTTTTTGAATTTTGTGTTTGTACTTTGAAAGCAAGAAAAAATGTGGCAGGACCGACTTAAGGATCTTGCTATTCGATTCTTGAAACAAGACATGAAAAATAAACTATATTAAAATGGTTTGATAAAAGGATTTGCAATCGCTAAAGCCAAACTGGGACACTTTTCAATCTTATTATGATTTTCAATTACATAACGAATCAATAATAAAACAAGCCGCGACGTGCGACTCTTGATATCCACACTATCGCTATCGCAATACGGTTTTAGTTGCCGAAAAATTGGTTTCAATCGAAAGAGTACAAGAACAATCTTTAAAACATGTGTATGATGGAAGTCTACGATACCTTTTAAAAAATTTGAGAAGTTGTCGTATTATATCAAAGGCCTTACTGCCAAATTGCGAAAATTCTTGACTTATTTTCAAATTTTAAAAATATCATCCATTCAATTTTTTCACATTTTGCCTAAATTTTGACTCGGAATTTTACCAGTCCTGTGATAATCAAAAAAATGCCACTTCGTAGTGTGGGGGTAGTTTAAACACTATCCAGCATTGGCTTAACGAAATTTTTGACTATTTCGACTCGTGCCTGGCAATGGTAAATAAACAGGACTCCGTATTTTTGCATTTTTTTCAGAAAAGCAAGACGAGTATACTCGTATCGGCAATGCATAAAACCCCTACCCCAAAGAAGAGTATACTCGTCCTTGACAGTTAATGGGCTAAGTAATACTAATTATAATGAGACATTAGAGTTTGTGAACTGAATCTGTTTGTTTTTATATGAATATATCATGTAATTATTAAAACAAACCATTATTTTTTGTTTGATAAGTATTATATAAAGCATTAATTCTTCATAAGCATTGATAATTGATAATACGCTTTGACCAATACCACATTTACATTATGAGAGTAAGTGAAATAAGGTAATATTATTTGTATTAATTCCTTATGCAGCATAACTATTAACGGTTTATTATTTCTATATGATTACTTTTTCAAATATGGAAAAAACTTTTAATTTTTCATTACTAAAGAATCTATCTATATCAGGTTCGAGTTTTTTAAAGTATTAATTTTAAATTTTTCTGGAAAATGTTTGCAGTCTTTTTTTATTGAATTAAAAACGGTTGGATTAAATTTCTTGACATATTAAAATGTTAACACGCTTCGCTGACATCTCAACGACGTTAATACAATGTTCCGTTAGAGCTATAATGTGCGATGGAAAGCCCTTGGATGTGTCAAAACAAAAAAAAATACCAAACAGAATCTTACCAGTCTAATCAGTTTATTTCATTGCTAAGGCGCTTTGGTTTTCACCTCAATCAAGTTGGCATCTCACGTAGGCATCGTTCTAAAAAGAATCGATTCGAGTGTACGTTCACACACATATATCCTTCTAAAAATACTTTTAAATTACTGCTAAGACCTGAAAACGTGAAGATATGTTGAGAATTTCGATTTCGACCAATTACAACATCTTTTTTATATACTGAGAAGTTGAAAATGAAGCTGCAAAACTTACATAAACTTCGAAAAGAAATCTATACATAATTATTTAATTTTAAGACTTTTCTTGCTGGCCAGAGATGAAGAAATGTTGTTAATAATACATGTTTTCGTTTACGAAAGATGAGTTTTTTCCAGTTACTATGTGGACTTATTTTGAAAGAAATTATCCCATTAAAAAATCGTTTGAATCTTTGCTAGTTTGTTTCCACATCTAGTAATCTACAAATATTTCAATTATCTTTCCTTTATTTCTAGTTACTAATCATAGTTTGATCTTGTTGCATTTTACGCTGTCTGCGACAAAAACTGCGTGCAAATGCATAAATGGTTTTCATTTCAAGCAAACATTGGCTAAGCTGCACCAGCGCAGACATTTGTGTATGAAGAAAAGAAAAAAGTTCAGCTGTTGAGCCATGTGGTAACCATCAGGATGCGAAAAGTAACTGTTTGAAAAATCATTTTACTAATTGTCGCTGCCTAGGGGTGGATAAAAGTGAATACTCTCTGGTTGTGTATCGACTCTGCTTGAACTGTGAGTTTTCAAGAAATTTTTTTCGAATTTTTATTACATTTTGTGCAGTGAATTACGTTTTTGTACCTATCGAAATTTTCTGGCAAATAATACAGTCTCATCTAATCAATGACACGCCTTTGCTTGCATTCAAATAATGGAGTGGCAATCAGCACTTTAATTCACACGTTGACTCACACGACGGCTATAGGCGTCGGATTTTTTGGGATGTGTAGTGAAATGAAGGCTATATTCGTCCTAGAGCAGGGGTTCCCAAACTTTTTTGTACCACGCCCCTTTTATTGAAATGAAAGCATCTCGGGGCCCCCTTAACAATATATTGTATGGGCCTAGGAACAAAACAAAAACAAATAAGTATTACATTGAAAACAAAACATTTATTTATACTGCCATAAGATACAACAATATAAGTTTTCATAAAGTACAAAAATTATTAATAAAAGAAAAATAGATTAGGTTGGTTAGTGAGATGGATGGGCTTGCATTTTCTTTACTAGTATGCCTATTTGTGGCTGAGTTTTAGTAAGTGCACAACGAAAATCACTAGCAACATCAAGTTTATTCCGATACTTTGTTTTAATTGCCACAAGTGTTGAAAATGCTTTTTCGCACAAATACGAGTAGGTGCTTGAAAAAGGCAAATATAAACGAAGAGCTTCCCGTGATACACTAGGATACACTTTGAAATATTTTAACCAAAATGAAGGTTTGTAAATTATATCAAAGTTGTATTTGGCAGAGGAATCATGTTTTATTTCCAAAGCATCTTCTTGAAGTGATTCAGGCAGGGAGTCTATGTTGACATGGAATGGGTCAGTTTACATTCTATAATTAATATCTTCACAAGTGTTTGGGAAGTATTTCCGGATTTTCAAACTTGATCCTTCATACATGTCCTTGAAGCGTGTTTCTTCTGAGATTGATTGTACTTTAGGGAAATTTGAATAATTGCAGGGGTTTGCTGACATTTTACGCCTCTAAAGTTGCAATTTCTCAATATACATCTGGATCGCATCACGATGAGTAACTATATTTGAATCTCCACCCTGCAGTTTTAGGTTAAGGCTGTTCAACGAGTCAAAGATGTCTGACAAATAAGCCAATATTACTTGGGTACAAGGTTTTTTGAAGTCCACGCTTAGTTCATTTTGCTTTTGATGTTCCAAGAAGGAGATTACTTCATTTCGAAGGTCAAATAATCTTGCCAACATGTTTCCTTTTGAGAGCCATCGTACTTCTGTATGAAATAGCAGTGTTTTGTGATCAGTTCCTAAATCTTCACAAAGAGTTTTAAACAGTCGAGTATTCAACGCACTGTTTTTTATGTAATTCACTATTTTAATACAAAACTTTAAGACAGCATTGAGTTCTCGAACTAATAAAACTATTTCAGGACTAAGGTTTTTATATTCTTTCCTCTCGATTTATTTGGAAATTTGCAGTTGTTGATGTTCTTTTCTCAGTAAAACCTTAGGGTCATAAACGATACTCTAGTTTTTTCTAAGAATCTTTGCTTGTTATTTGCTATTTTTTATTGTGTGGGGAATTTTGTGAAAAATTGAGGAATTTAAAGTTCTTCGTGAGGAAAACGTAGAGAGAACCTTGGCAACACTGCCACAATGCCACGATACTTGTCACTTACTGTACTCGGTGGTAATCGGCTTTCTTCGGGAATGCTCGTCTCTTAGTTCAACATCATGGTTAATTTAGAATTTTAGAAAGACTACCTAAATTTAATTTAATGTTCAACTTGACTCGCGCCCCCTGACATGTCCTCACGCCCCCCAGGGGGGTCGCCCCCCACAGTTTGGGAACCGATGTCCTAGAGTGTTATGTTTGATGAAAAGAAGTAGCGATAAGCAAATGATATTTATAGGCGTTATGACTTTTCATAAAAAAATCGCAAATTTTCTTAATGTTTTTCACTTCCAAATAATTAAAAATCAAACATTTTAAAAAATTGTGTATTTGTGAACAAGTAAATTAAAAGTGTGCGGTAACATGTTAAAAAACGTTAAAGTCATTTTTGCGATATCGTACTGATTATCCATCCTTTTTTATCTGGAATCCAATTAATGCTTAATAACGCAACGACGTTCCAGCTCAACAGTATTTCTATTCATAACTTAGAACGAGTGCGAGTTGAACCTTTCATGCATTAAACTATTTTCGGTGCACTAGGAGAAAATGGATTCTGAGATTTAATTTGAAACTACCTTCGCCTCTCCCGATCTGCAGACAATATGGTAATATAAAACAATGCGAACATTTCAGTCCCTAATGGCTTTGCTCCTAAAGCGGATTCTCAATCGCAACAGAAAGAATTTGAGGAGGTCCATAAAAAATGCAACATATCCATGAAATCAGATTTTTCAATAATTGAGAAAATTCGTTCCATTGGCCGGAAGGTTTTCACTCTTCGTAGAATTATTTTAAGTTAAATAGTCGGTTATTCCGCCTATTTCGCAAATTCACACGAAATGCTATGGAATTTATTATATTTTGGTTTGAACAGAAAATTTATCATTTTTTTGTGAGCCAACAGTTTATACAGTCAAACCACGTTGAAACGAAACAAAAACCTATAAGGAATTTCTACACTCATCGCAAAACTCTGCAAATCGAAGAATATGCATGCAGTTTGGTTGATTTGGAATCGAAAGGAACACAGGGAATAACAACCAGATGCCTCTATAATTCGAACGATTCTAATCTTTCACCCGTATAATTCGAACTTTGTATTGCTTCGTTCAGTTAATTTTTGATTCATACATACATTTCAAGTGAATTGTTGTCTACTGAGTATGCACGTTGTACTCCGTAATGCGTTAGTTTCGAATTTGTTGTTTTGTCCTCTGGTTATTTATTATTGTTTTCTTTCAGTTCACTTTGGTAATCTCTAAAATAAGCTAATGAAAATATAGAAGTCTATCAATCGCAGAGAAAAAACAAGCTGTGAAACAGTTGAACCTCTGCAATTAGAAATCCTCAATGGTTTCAATTTTCCTATCGATTGCGTCAAATTTTTTATTATTGTAAGATTGATTGCCTTTTGAAAAGGCCCATAGCTTAGAAAATGCAGTTTTGAAGTTACACGCAATAATTATATGTACATATGTATATGCTAAGCCAAAAGTACAAATATTGCGGTTTGTTGTGGATCTTCTCAGTTATAATGTGCGAAAGACAGTTAATGTTACCTAAATCTATTAGGACTTATTACCTAAACAGCAAAAATAAAAAGTATCGATATGACTGGCGCACCCTAGGCGATACGCTACTTGGCATCACACATGTCCTGCGTGTGCCCGCCGAGCAGCATGTGTACGCCGCAATATGAACACAAGCGACTTCTTCTGACTCGCCTAGCTTTGCTTTCTTTGCGAGCCATGTCCCTGGAAGTCTAGAACAATTACCAGTTCCATCGCGAAGAACCAGCGGCGTTTGCTAGTCGCGTCGTCAAGCAGTCGGCAAGCGTGCTATCTGAGCTGGAGGGGCTTCCGTTATCGCGTAGTCGTTGGATTGCGCATGGCCAACATCGCCATAGAGCTTACACGGTGCTCGTCATCGCGGGAGAGCTTTTAATATCGCGACCTTAGTATTAGTGGATTCCGTCGCCTGTGAAGAAGTTGAAGTTCGGATGCAGTATTTGTTTAGTTGTTGCTGATACGGCGAAAACCGATAGCTGTTGACGAGTGTTTGCAGATTCGACTTTATCTGTTGTGGCTGACTGCGCCGCGAAAATTATCCAAATGAGCCAACGAGCAGCTTTTCCGACTGTTTCGTAGCAATTCAAGTTGCTCTGCGCCGCCAATAGTATTAAATCTCCATCCGAATCACCTTCGGCCTTGATTTCGCTTCGGGGTGGAATATCACGCGAAGTAGTCCTTTCGGCATTGACCTCGACTTTCCCGATTTCCGGAACAGTGAAAAAGTGGTGGGCGAATCCCATAAGGGTTCATCTTGCTGATATTTGGCCTGGTCGCGACATTATCGACTAGTATGCTAGTGAGGTGTAGCTAGCTTATTTATTATTTTGCATTTGCACGTCAAATTTTCGATCCGGGTGTGTGCATGTGTGAGGTAAGATCTAGTATCGCGTCAGATTCGTCGGGCTTCTTGTGTGACAGCGCTAGCTAGCTGAAAGTGAATAGCGGGGGGTGAGTGCGGCAAAGATTAGAGCCGGGTGTGCACGTGAAGGCGGCGGGAGCAGCGGATCAGCGCATGTGCGAAACAAATACTTGACAAGCAGGCCCAAAGCCAGTTCAGCGCCAAGGCGGTCGCAAACCGAGCGAGCGATCGAAGTATTCACGAACGCAGCGTGCGATCGCTCGAAGAATGTTAACGAAGCGCGATGATAACACACTACACACCATGTGTACAGCGAATTCATGCAGAAGTTCATAATAATCATCGAAGGCGATTCAATCATAAATTTTTGCTTGTTTCTTGCTTCTTGTTCATTGCCTAACGTGTTATCATCTTACGCAGCGAAGTGCTTAAGACTCGCGCACATTCATCAGTGGGGCGCTAAAAAATCTTCCGAATCCGGGCAAAGATTGTGAGCTACAAATTAGCAACTCTAATTGCTAGTACTGCTGATGAAATACAGCGAATTTTTCAACAGCAGAGAACATCAGCGAAGTTAATATGTCAACACATCAGCGTAGCAGTTTCGGTACGTAGAGCTGCATCATATACACATACCTACCTATATGTAATATGTACGTTAGCAAGTGTTCAGATCTTTAACCAGACTTGCCATGCCCAATCAAGCTATGGCGCCTACCACGAAGGCGCGATTTTTTAACTTGAAATTGAAGTTCCCTGAACATCTTCACCTGTTGAATATTCTTTCCACGTTTCTCCAAAAAAAAAATGCTCAGATCACCCCATGGGTCACCGGAGTCAATCCAAGATAAGGGTGGTTGAGTGACTCCGGGCCAATATTTGAAGAGAAGCCCCCGGCATCAAGGTGGGTTTATTTTATCCCCAAACCCTTTTGACCTACGCTAATTGTTTCTTAGGCGGCGTCCTGAGAAGTTAATATTCGGAAGCTGGAATTTATTTTTCTAGCTTGTTTGCTTTTTATTCGGTACTATATTGATATCTAACGAAAAAAATCATTCGTATGGGCTTAGTATAACCTCACGTTGCTTAGGAGAGGAGTGTTTTCCATCGTGTATGCCGAAGGGTGAATGGGCAAGTTGGAAAATTTTGCGTGCAATAAAAATTTGGACACACCTACATACATTTAATACAATTCAATATATAATTTTGTATAGTGCTGAATGTTTCGTTTCAATATTATTTTGTCTTTGGCAGTTCATTACATTAAAGTCGTCCAAAATATCTTATCGTAACTACTTGACGGAATAAGATACAAATATTTTGGAAAACATTCTACTTACCACGTTTAAAACCAAATTTTTCTATTTATGATTTTTCTCAGAGATGGTACTATTCGGCAACATTTGAAAAGTCGGCCGGTCGGCGAATATTCGGTTTTGAACTAAGTTGTAAATTTTTTTAGTGTGTATACTATTGATATGCATGTTAATCAGTTTAAAATGAAAATCTATCAATAGTACGCGAAGGAAAATATATCTATGTGGTTTTTATATAATCAAAATCTTTGAAATTAATAAAAGTAAGATAAATTTTAGTATTTTAGTTTACACTTAAAGTATTTGTTGAGTTTGATACGAAAATAACAACGTTAAAAAATCTAGCGACATTTTACGTTTTATGTAATAATTATTTTACTTATTAATCACATTAATTATGAAACAAATATCAATTTTTTCATTGTCCAGTGACTTGTTTGCAGTTTCTCTTCTGTTTTCTTAAAAATGTTTAATACAGTATTGCGCTGTAAGGACTTAGAATTTTTCGAAATTTAAAAAAAAAATACGTTGAAAGTAAAATATGTTGAGATTTCACTAAATTATATACCGAAACCCAACTTATAGCACACAGAACGGATAATGCTAGGACTTTCTCAACATCTAGAAAGTGCTCCTGCTCTGCTAAGCAAAAAAGGATGCATTTTCATTCAATTAGAGTACAGTATCGGCAACTTCTTGAAATAAGCATTACATTAATTTTCAAAATTGATGACTCTGTTTAAGTAACACGTACAAAAATCTGACATAAACAACAAATAGAAAAATGTGGAAAACAGTTTACTGTTTTTCAAAACTACTCATTCACATTTCATTTCGTTCTAATAATCAGAAGTAGGAAGTTCATATTTGGTTGTGACACGTATGGAATGGTTGCATGAATTGACGTTTTTAGGCTCTCAGGTGTGTATGATCTGTTACTTATGAATATCATAGTTTTTAACTTCCCAGTATATGGGAAGTTCTTGTAATCGCCTCGAAAATCGAAATTGAAATTTTCAACATATCTTTACGTTTTGAGGTCTTACGAGTATATTTTAAGTGTTTTTAGAAAGAAGTATGTATGTGTATGTACGTACGTACGTGCGTTCGCGGACAGTTTTTCTATGAGCATAACTCACGTAAACAAAGTCGTATCGACTTCGTTAAGGTGTCAATCGAAGCGTCTTTGCAATCTTAAGAGCTGATTAGTTTTTGGGACACTTCGGTGGGGGGTTTGCTGTTTTCACCCCTTGAAGGTCAACCCTGCCATGCGCTATATCTCGCGAACCAAACGTACGATTTGTTTTGTCAAGGTGCCAATCGACGCGTATTAACATTTACGTGATTCTAACAAATTTTTAGAAAAATTGTTGGTGCCGTTTTTTAATTTTTTGAAAAAAAGTGCAAAAAATTGGGTTTTTTTCAAAAACATCAAATTTTTAACCTGATTTTCAAGACGCAGTAATCAATGTTTATATAATTTATATTCTCCAAACAGTTTTTGTATAAAAACCACCAATTTTTTTTCATGATCACAAAAAAATGAAATTAAAAATAAAAAATTATTAAAAGTCATCATTACCTTCATGGTCATTTGTCATTCATTATATCTCGAGAACCAAATATAATCTTTGCATCATTAAGAAGTCAATCGACGCGTATTAACATTTTAATGATTTTTTTAAATTTAAAAAAAAATCTTTATAGCCATTTTTTTAATTTAATAAAAAAATATTGAAAATTAGTGTTTTTTCATAAAAAAATTAATTAATAATTAATAAAATTAACATCGTAATAATAAATGTTTATAAAATTTATCAACTTTTATCAATTTCTGTAGAGAGACTAGCAAAATATTTTCTCATGATTTCAAAACAAATTGAATAAAAAATAAAAAAAAACATTCAAAGTCACCATGGAAATAGGGTTCATGCGAATTTTTATATCTTAAATCTCTTATTCTAAAGACATTATTGTAAAGTCAATCAAAGTTTATTATTATTTGCATAATTTGCGGAAATTTTTAATAGTCTTCACAGAACCGTGTTTTAACTTTAATAAAAAAAACTGCTTAAATTTTGGAAACCAGTACAAATCAAATCAAATTTGCAATTGTGATAATCAAAGTTTTGAATGGTAAAAGGTTTTGTAGTCAATACTTTTTAAAATCATATGTTTTGAAAAGCTTTGATCAATAAATAAATAAATTGTAGTTTTTAGGAGTTTTGTTCTTTAGTATTCGTAAAATTTCAGTTACTTCCTTCATCATTTGTACTACATATATTTTACTTACTTTTACGATTAATATTAAGTCATTCCAATAACTTTTATGAGAAGTATATTTTTATTATTAAAAGTAGTATTATTTCCATAATTATTAATGTGTTGAATATTTTTAATATTTCTGTAAATATTACTGGAAAGTTGATCGTGTTGTCCTCAAGGGTCGCACCTCGCGGCTTGTTGTTTAGGTCTTTGTGGTGTTCACCAGAAAAGATATCATCTAATAGAGGATAGAGGTTTTTCATGTACTAAACAATAGAGGACCTCTATTGTTTAGTACATGAAAAACCTCTGTTATGTACGGAGGCATTGTGCATACACATATCAAGAACGAACTTTTGTATCGGCTGTTGAATCGGCACTGAATAAATGGTTCGTAAAACAACGCGGGAGTAATCTTCTAATTTCTAATAATTGAATGAAAGCCAAGGCAGTGAAGCTTAATCGAAGAATATACGAAGGACGATTCAAAGCGACCAACGCTAATTTCAAAAAATCTTTCGAAATTCGACAATTAAATGTATGTTTTCAATGATAGCGCTACAATAGAACCTTTTACATAAAAAACGGCATAAAATTACTGAAATGAATCTAACCGATCAACATTCAAAGAAGCCAGCGTGCCTGATAGTAAAATATTAAGGTACAGGTGACATTTGTATCAGACATGAAATCGTTAATTGGAACCATACGAGGCATACCTAGAGGCAGATGATCATACTATATGTGTGTCTTTGATATCCAAAATTCCAGTGATATAGACGCGGTTACCGAAAATGTCAACGAGCAGCAGAGAATTTCATTCAACGACTTTTTGAAATAAAATATGCCGACGAAAATTCGTGTCCACTTAATGAAATATTTCCATTTTTTACAATACTAAATAATGGGCGATGCAAGATAACGTATACAAATAGCAACAAAAGTAAAATTAAAAATAGTTCTCTAATAAATGACTTACACACATCCGAATGACTGATTTTCAATAATTAATGTTTTATTTCTGAGAATCACATTGCTGGTTTATAACGAACTATTGATAAATATGTATAAATTGAGAAAACAATACAAAATTCGTCTTAATGTACTGTATAATGTAATATTTCGTTATAAGGAAAACCTTGATATTGGCAGTCGGTTTGGTTTTTATTAATTGTTTATATCGAGTTTGTACTGTAGTTTTGAGTTATTTCACTTTTATATTTCTACCTAGCCTTTTAGTGTTAATAATTATTTTTAAATGATGCCTACGGAATCTAATGGAGCGGGCATAGCTGGTTAGTATAGTATAAGTACTGTAAATTTTCTATGAAAAATCTGTTACTAAACTTTTGACCGCATTTTTCTTGAAACCACATCTTTCGATTGGTGGGAAGCAGAACCGAAGCTGTAGCCAATCAATCGGACTATTATATAACCATGCATATCTTTACACGAATGGTTATCATCCGAACTAAAATTATTTGTTTCGATGAATAAATTTTTTTTCTCGATTTTCAACGAAAAACCCCGAGTAAGTCGACTATGGCCAACTAGTTTGCTTCAGTTGTTTATTCAGAAGATCTTAAACATGAAATCCTTAAGAGAAAAAACACCTCAAAAATTGCGTCGTGCAACTTAACGCCATTTCCGGAGATCCTGCAATATTCAGAAGAAGAAAAATATGTAAATGAGATGTATAGTTCATAGGTTGACCAATAAAATTTAAAAAAAATGGAATTTTTACATTAATTCTAGATTAAACAAAAAAATCGATTATTTTTCAAAAAAGTCGCGTTTTAAACATTAATAAACAAATTATTTCTCCGAAATTACAAAACATGTAGGTTCAACTATTACATAAGACTCTTTTGTAGATGTGGTATAAATTTGAGCCGGATCGATTTAATATTTTTTGAGACATTTTGTACGGAAGTTTAAAAAGTACTACTTTGAGAAAAACGCGTTTAAAGTTTGCATTAGATAAAAACCATTGATTATTAGTTTTTATTATAACTTACTCATTAGTCAAAGATTCCAGGTTCTATTTCCTTAGAATTTCAGATTTATAGGAATGTGGTAGGGATACCGAGAGAACCGCCCATAGCGCCGGAGAGAAAGTAGCCAGGGGCGCGCGGCAGGGGTGGTCGACGTACTGGGGAACGCCGCGCTGCCTATAACGGACTTTAACTCGAAAACTAATACGAATATCGCTTCAAAACTTTTTTTTGTCGTATTCTTAGAGTATTTGAAACATTTCAATGTAAGCGAAAAAAAATCGTTTTTAAGCAGTTACATGTATTTCCCCCCTTAAACATAGCCGTTTGGTGAAAAAATAAGTACATAGTAGTAAATCATTGCCAAAAGATCATATTTATTTCATTATTCTGGAAAAACAAATGTTCATCCATAAGCTATTCAATATCACAAAACTAAAATTAATAAAATAATATCCTCTTCAAGAAAATAACAAAATGTTTTAAAATAAACGTTTTTGTGTGTTCGATAAGTTTGCTTCCTGCTCATTATGGTTTTTGAGAGAATAATATCAAATTGAATTCGATTCAATGCGATTTTGCAGTCTTTAAAGAAAAAGCTGCTGAAATAATCATCAAATCCCAGGAAAGTAAATAAGATATACTTTAAAAGTTTGCCTTTCGGTGTGAAATCAAGGTTAATCCTTCAAAAATATCCTATATTTTCTTGAGTTGAAATCGAAATATCTAATCTTCCCAACTGATCTAAACTCTGCAGCTGCATGAATTGGTTTAAGTTCCAAGATGAAATGTCACGTAAAAAATAGTAGTAGTAGTAGTAGTAGTAGTAGAGAAACTCCATTTAAAAATGAACAAAATTACATTTTGATTTTGAAACTGATGAAATGACATATACCAATGATAATTATAAAATGAACTAACAGGATGCGCTGTGGAGTGATTTCTTTAGATGAAAATGACGCAGACCTCGATGAGCCACTATTAATTCCTTCGCCAGTTTTATGTAATGAAGCGATCGATATAGGGAAGTCATATTGGTATTGAATCGAGTGGAGAAAATTCAATTAGTATTACCGACATTTAGCTACTGAAATATATTTGCGCTAAAGTCATTTTTAAGAAAGTCACCTAAGAAAAGTCACAACGTTGTTAATCAATATTTCTCTAAAGAACAACATTAAGATAATTAAAACTAAATGAATATTTCAATAATAGTTGTGCGTCAAAAACTTTTTTTTGTAATTAAAATGAAGTGAAATTTACAAATTTTTGTTAGTTTCGATTCAAAACCATGAACATCGTCGGTTTTATACCTGTCCACATTACGCAATCAATTGTTTCTTGCTTTTATATGAATATCCGTTGCAATTATAAAATACTGCAATTTTTTATAAGTTAAAAAACGTTTTGCAGCATTTGACTTTCTAAAGCATTTATTAGCAAAGAACGAATAAAAATCTTTTTTGATTGTTATTAATTTCAAAGGAACGAATTCAAAAAAAGAACATGTTTTTGAAAATCATTTTTTTGCATTTTGCTATGAATTTGAAACTGCCTAATTTAATTATATTAGTGATAAAATTATAAAAACGTTAATATGCTTCGATTGACACCACGCCGAAACAAATACGATGTTTCGTTCGCGAGAAAGAAATCAATCTGTACTAGTCAATACAAAAAGAAAACTGGCTAACCGTAGTAAAACAAAATATAAAGAACAAATCTGACAAGTAAAACGGATTAATTGACTCTTTACCAAGTCGGTACGGCTATTATTTCGCGAGATATCGATCTAGAAAGAAATGCCACACATGCATACACACACGCATACTTTCTGTCATAATTAATTTTAAAGTATTCCAGAGTCAACATAAAGATTTGTTGAAAATTGAATGATTGATTTCGATTACCACACTAATCACCATAACTTCCCTTTATATTCGAATTAAAAATCAAAAAACCTAGAATTCAGTATAAAAAAAACAATAAGTAAACAATTAATTCGTAATGAATAAAAGGATGGCATGAAAAACTATAAAAAAATTCGCTGATTTCGTTTACTCTTAAGTTTTAATCTCTATTTTGATTGTGATTAATATTTGTAATAACAATTTTTAATCCTTAGTGAGAAAATCTCTCTCAAGTGTCGCAGCTCTTGTTACATAATTTTAATAAAGGTTTGGGTACTGGATTATCCCGGACTCTTCTTTAAATTGCTCGAATTTTGATATCGCCCAAACGTATGTAACATCGAAGCTTGTTTTAATTTACGAAAGCTTTATAATTGTTTGAATTTTGTGATTCAGAACGGGGCAGAAAGTGGATTTAATGGAAATTTCAATTTTTGGTGGTACATAGTTAACTGTTGCAAGATGTGAAGAAGCGTGGTCTGCCAGTCCCTATCCTGTACGTATTGGTTCAATTTTAAAAAAAAGACTTAAGCTTAATTGCTTTGAGTTTCGAGAGCCGTGGCTCACAAAAATGAAGTTGAATGTAGTGCGCAACATGAGTAAAAATAAAGTTGTGGCACCCGAAAAAATATCCTACCTCTTCTGAAGGTTTTCAGCTTACATATAACTTATGATTCAATGTACAGGTATAAGTTGTTGCTCATGAAATTTCGGAAAAATTTGCCATACTACATTTTTTTGTGGAAGGCATGGTTACTGAGGTATAAGGAGATTGATCGATTGAAGCAATTTCTTCGGGAAACTCAGGAAACAAAACTCTCCGTTCATGTAAACGATCTTCATCATTTATGGAAAAATCTATGTCTCTGCTCATATGACGGTGACCAACTTGCCGGAAGGGCTCATTCCAATTTAAAAAAGAATTGCAACTTTTATAACGCGGATGTGATTTATGTGGATTACCCCCGTTCTTATTTAAAGCGTAATTTCGAGGCACATATTATTGTATATCTTTATTCTTAAAGGGGAGTAGAGGAGCAAATGAGATTGTTTTCCATTTTATAGTATCAAGCAACTGAAAGAGACAATTAAATTCAAAACAAAGATAAAGAACTCATCATATCCGTTCCATCCAGATTCATAGGCATTGAAGATGATATGTGAATCATAATCGAGCAGAATGATTCCGATAATAATGGGGAATGTTTTTGAGTTGATAATTCAGAAAAATTATCGTCACTAACATGCTTATAATAGTGTTTCAACATGTGAACATAAAGATACAAGAAAAATGAAATGCCCCTTCGAGCGTATTAAAATCTGTATCGTGTCAGTTGAAGAGAAGCTTTGTGTTAGTGTCCTTATAATTGATTAGTACAACAAAAAACGTCAATAGTAAGTGTAATTTAGCAATGAATATTTTGATGATTGATATTCATTGGGTTTGTAACTATTTTATATTCTAGTGGGCAGAGGAAAGCATTGCACGGCTGAGAAAAGAGATTTTATAGTTAGCCTTAGAGCAAAAGGCAAAACATACAAGGAAATTGAAAATATTGTTGGCTGCGAACCTACAATGATATTTAACGCGATTAATTATAAAAAAGGCCAGAAAACCGCTGTCGAAGATGCGCTTGTGCGCTTTAGCAAGATTCGGCCGTCAACATCCTTTAAAGTTATCAAAAATGATTTAAATCTGTCGGTTAGTGATGTTACAGTCCGTCGTCGTCTAATTGAGCATAATTTAAAAGCCAGAAGTTCTTAAAAGGTACCCCTTTTGACTGTAAAGCATGTGGAAGGACGACTTAGATTTGCAAATACTCATCTAGTCTGGCCCGCCGAAAAATGGTGCAACATATTGTGGACAGATGAAAGTAAAATTGTTTTATTTGGTGGAACAGGCTCTAGGCAGTATGTACGACGTCCACCAAACCCAGAATATAATCCTAGATACACCAAGAAAACAGTTGAACATGGTGGCCTAAGTATTGTGATATGAGCTTGCTTTTCTAACAATGACGTTGGTCCTGTCCATATGATAAATGGTATTATGGACAAACATGTTTACATTGACATACTAAAAAACACAATGCTACCATATGCCAGTTGGGAAACGCCCATAAAATGGACATTTCAACAGGACAACGATCCGAAACATACTAGCAAGCTCGCAAAAGATTGGTTTATATCCGAAAAGATCGATGTGATGCAATGGTCAGTCCCCAGATCTTAATCCGATAGAAAACTTATGGGGTAAAACGGGTTGTGGTAACTGCAAATCCTTCAAACAAAGCACAGCTTTGGCAAGTGGTTCAGGAAGCATGGTCTCAAGTTCCCTTGAAGCGTTGTCAGGACCTTGTCGATTCGATGCCACGCCGGCGCGAAGCCGTTGTTAAACATAAAGGATATACAACTAACTGTTAGACTTTTCCAATATGAAGAACCTGTAAAATCAATTTTAAATAAAGTTATACAGTTTTGTTTTTCCTTTCATGAACAGCCAAATTTCGGTGCATCACTCAAAAGTCATTAAAAACTTACCCAAACCAATGCAAAACTAACGGGATCTTATCGCTATTCTCTTCTTTGCATGCTAAGTTGGATGAACTATTGTTGTTGAAGAGGTTGATATCAATACATTAAAGATTGTTGGATATATCTTTACTTGGTCCCAATGTGATTTTTGTTCGAGGGTGTACACTACAATGTTAACTATAACGTCATACTTCTCCAAATGCACAAGAAGGGTTCCAGTAAATTCAACTCTGCCTGGGTCGCATGTGGCAGCACCAAATTTTAATTGTTGAAGAATTTATATGGCTCTGGTTGATCAATTTCAGTATCCCTTTGGCTTCGTTGGCATTCTGCTGGCTTGTTGGCCTTGATGTATTCGTTAATATTCTTTTTCTCGGAAAATTCGTGGCAGTATAAGGTTCCCTCTATGTTTGGGCACTTCTCACCAAATTGTTGAATTATTTTGGAATCGTGGTAAGATACGGTTTGATCGGGATAATTTTAGTTTGATTCATTAGGAGAAATATTATGTGAAATACTTATGTATCTTTTGAAATAATCGGAGCTTGGATGTTAAAAATGATATTGGTGTTCTTATAGTAAGCTTGAAAATCTAATAGTTCATATATATTTTGATAGGATATGATATCTACGGATTGTTTTTTGAATGTCAAGTTTATATTGGATAGTTCAGATACAGACTTAGTATCAATTTGGAAACCATGTTTAGCTTTACCAATGTTATTGCCTCCGCAATGTTAGTTTGGTTGTTTTGAACTAGGTTTATACTTTATCTGATTAAGAGTATTGTGTGTAGTTTAGAGATGCCGTTTCAGTTCTAATCCGGTTCTTTCAATATTATTATTTAAATTTTAAATAATCAGTTATGACATGCTGCTGGGAATTGGTGTGCTTTTTAATATTGCCAAATCGGTCGATCATTCGATTATTTAATTTTGCTTGATTGTCGGTTTCTTGCTTTAGATCATTTTCATTATTTACAATTTTTTTGATTTGATTGTTTATTTGCGTTGCTTCATTAGATCCCATATTTTCAGTTATTGTTTTTATTAAAGTTTCTAAACCGTCAATGAATCCTTTTTATTCTATGCTTAGGTGTAGATGTTACTAGAGTGTGTTAGGTTTGTCTCAAATTAGCTCTAATGGTTTCTAATGACTGTGATAATGATTCTTCGTGTTCGAAAGCATCCAAGGAATTAGTGTTTTACTTTAAATTATTTCGTAAAGGTCCAATTGTATGATATGCAGAAGACTGCTGTACGTTTTTAACATCATTGCGTTGCCAAGACGCAACTGATCCTCTATTGTTGTATAATTTAATTTGCAGCAACTTATACTTACATTACTTTCACGTGAGGCTTATAATTAAAAAGTTACAAGCCATAAACTACACCCAAAAAGGGCGATCTTCGATCACAATTTCTTTGTTTTAACTTTTACCGCGAAACACGTTTAGAATCTATTTTAAGATAATTTGGTTAGAACTTGTTTGCGGTGTTGCTTGTTTTAATCACTGTGCACTGGGGGGAATTATTGTGTCCTGAAGAAGCAGAGTTACCCGGTACAATAACTCAAGCAGTATTTTGGTAGGAAGGCAGATTTTTTCCCTTGTGTAGTGAGTCTAACTGTGAGCTTAAGCTCAAAATTCGTCGCAAAAATACCTCCTCATTTATTTTCATCATCATCAATGGCGCACCAGCCCAAATCGAGCCTTGGCCTCCCGAAGACACTGCCTCCAACTGTCTCGGTCCAGCGACCGCGTCCTCCAATTAGCGAATCCCAGCAAGGATTCGCTGTCGTTGTCGTTTATTTTACTTCTGGAAAAGATGTCGAATAACCGTTTCATGTTGGAAAATGTCGGAAAAATTTGTGAAATATGTTTTAAAGAAAATGACTTCAAATTTTAACATGTTTGAAAGAAATTTATGCTGAAGATTTATATCAAATGCATTGGAAGTTGCTTAAAAATAACAAAAACTACATTAATTGTATATTTGCTGCCCAATATATATTCGCGCCTTTCCTGTTGAAAAAAATCAATTAAAATTACGGATTGGCAGATAACATAAAGTAATGTAATGTAACAATATTGAAATAAGTATTACGAAGAAGCAAGGCATTTTCACATACCTAAAAAAGTATTTCAAAGTTCGATACAATTCCAAAAATTTATTGATGTTTTTTCAAAGTATGTAAATGCATTAACTACAGTAGTATCAAAATATTTCCTCTTCAATATCTGCAATGTAAAAGGAGCATTACAAGAAGCTACTAATTATTTATTGAACATTAAAACCATTTGAGAGTTGAGAATGAAGTTTATTACTAAATGTTATAAATCAACTGCAAGATTCGAACAAAACATCAGTTAGATAAATTGATGAAATTTTTCTTCGTAACCAAGGAAAAATTGAAATTGGGTACCAAGCTCAAGACGTTCGTCTGCAAAGAGATTTGTTTGGTAGGCAATTAGCAGTATCAATCAAATATCAAGTAGAAATTACTAAATTTCTCTAATATCCTCTAACTTTAGTAATTGTCACATCGATAGAGGCAATCTCTGAAACAGGAAAATTTTCGCTCTTAAATTTTTAGAAAAGGTGTTAATCATGATACGCCAAATTCCATAGATGTAGCAATCGATGGATTTTTCATATTACACATGAGAGGTATACCAAAAATATTTGACAAAATCTCAAAACAATCTCAATTTGAAGGTAAAAGAATCAATATCATTTTTGACTAATACTTCAAACCATCGATAAAAAGTTATGCCAGACAATTACTGCATATGATTATGGTCCTACGTTTTATAAAAGAGGAAACAAATAGTCAATTCAAGTTAATAATGTATTCGTTCGCATATAAATGATAATTTAATGTATAATGAAACTTTTTCAACAATTGAAAAGTTTCTATGCGAAGTATATTCAATAAAAAATTGTGATGACACACTTAGGGGAACATTTGAACTCTTCATGAAAAATTGATGGCTGAGAATATCGATGAACCATTTGAAAATAAAGTTACAACTCGGGACCGACCGAAGGTTTGGTTTCGGCAAGTTTCGGCACAAAAATTTAGTTTAGGCAGAAAATCTGCCGAACCTTCGGCCGCACCGAAACTCTGCGTTTGCGGATTATCGCGCGTCGTTAGGCAGACTTCGGGTGATAATGCTTGGCAAAATCTAATAAATGAGATGTCATAAAGAACCTCACAGCCGTTTTGAAATCCTTTAATGAGGTCACGATTGATTTATCATTTGATAAGGCATGCATCTCAATAATAATACTTTTAAGGGGTTACACCACAGTAGAAGTTTCGAAAAGTCGATTTTTTATTGGCTTAAAAAAATCTTTTAAACCCTGTAGAATAAGTGACAAACGGTTTCATACCTGACAGAAATCGTTTTCATTGAAATTTCGAGCTCTTTCTCAACTCCTCCCGACTGCTCCGAAACGGTAAATACGACACCTGCTCGTCGGGTACAGCATTATGTCTTTACCATTCGATTTCTAACTTCTCTAATACACTAATAGATGTTGATAGAAACATTTTCAAGGATGTTGAACACAAAGTACGTTGGTAAAGCGTCTTTACATGTCGAGAGAAAACGTAAAGTAAAGTCAAAACTTTAAACGCGTTTTTCTCGAAACAAGTTTTTTCAAACTGGCACGCAGCATAACGCAAACAATTTTCTATTTTTTTTGACTCCAAATTGATATAACATCTTTAAAACAACATTCCGCATAGAAATACCTAGCCGATTCTCGATAAGTCAATATTTCGATTTTTTGGGTACAAATAAGTGCGCGTTTTTGGGTAATAAAATTAATTTTTTGTTCAAATGCTCGCTAATTTTACAAAAATTAATATTTTCAAAATCCTCTACGTATTTCTATAGCTATACTAATGTAGTTTAAGAACAAAATTTTTATTTTGTTCCAGATTTTTTTGGTGCACTTCTACTACGTGCCGCGGTGCTTCTCCCAAAAAACCGTTCCGCAGAAACGGCTGTTGGGCAGCCATTTTGTAATATTTTTTCATAAACAATTTTTTAAAAACATGCTTTACAATTTTCTTAAAAAAATTACCCTCTTGATTTTCCTTCCATTTAAAAAAAATCGCAAAAACCCTTTAATTTTCGCTCTCTACTGTGGTGTAACCCCTTAATATAATTATTAACCCGAAAACTGCAAGTTCGATTCGAAAACAAAAACGAAGGACAAGTATCACTGGTCACTACCGTTCTGGTGCCAGAAATTCCAACATGTAGGCAATACTAAAATACGACTGGCTGGAGTCGACCACAATATTTTATCAATTTATATCAAAAAATTATAATAAATCAAAATAACTTACTGCAAATAAATACATGACAAAAGCATAAAATGTTTGACATGTAATCTTGTGCGTTTATATTTCAAATAAAACAAAGATTCTATTTTGAGCGTTTCACTATCACAATAGTCAACGTGATACTTTTAATGCACGATAGAATTTTTCACACTGAACTAGTAGTCCAGCCAAATAATGCAAAATCGATGTCCGTAATGCAAAACTTCTACATTCAATTTTTACATGTGAAGCTAATAATAAACGTAGACGGTGAGTTTGAAATCAAAAAGTTGATCTTGTAGGTCATAATTTTTTTAACTTTTTCATGAAAAAAAGACAATTCCAAAAAATTTTATGATTACGTAGTTCAAAAACCATAGATTTTATGAACAAAAAAAATCAATCAAGAATGATAGGAGATATAGTTGTAGACAAAAACACACATAGCAGCTGCTCCTGCCGTGCTAAGCAAAAGTGATGATGTTTAGTTAGAAGTTTTTTCACTTTTCTGTTTCCACCTAGCTTTTCAGTGTCGGTATATATTATCAAATGATGCCGTCGAAGAAACTATAGAGCAGACATAGCTAATCAGTGTGTTTTCTATGGAAAATATGTTGCAAAATTTTTAAGAACAATTTTGTCGGTTGAGTTTGCTTTCTATAAAAGCATTTAAGCAAGACTGAAAAGATGTAATTTTTAAGAAGTTGGGAATTCTTGCTCAATGCTATAACATGAAAAACAATCTGTCCATTCACGAAAAACGCAATTATAAGGCAATTAAGAATGGGTAAGGTACAGCAACTTGTATCTCGTATAAAGTTCATACAATAGAAATTAAGAGCTCATTGATGAGGAAGAGTATTTTAGAAAATTAATTCTTTCAATTAAATTTAATGATTGGGTTTATATCTTGACAATAAGATTCCTAACCGCTTTCAGCACCGATGCTTGAGGTTTTCCATATTTTCTTTAGCAAAAATTGTTTGGACCACGAAAATGTCCACTGAGTTTTTCCAAAAGAGAGATAGGCCTCTCCACGAGCCGACTTTTGCTCCTTTGGAATGCAATAACTCCCGTCAGTGTACAGTGGTGAAAACGAAAATACCGCAAACGACTTGTAACAAAATTGTCTTGAAGTCATCTCTGCACGTGTTCTGTGGCGCTCGAAAGAGGATCTCCCTTTTCGGGCGTCGTTTTTGGCTTGTAACTTTTTTGTTATTGACATCACGTGTATGCCTTCTGCAAAATCAATTCTACGCAAGTTTAACATAAACAACTTTTGTGTGGGAGCCATGACTTTCGAGATATGGGGATGTCGCACTTTTTTCTTCTTTTTAGGATGGCGCATAAAGAATTGTAGCTGCGGCCCCTGAAACTTGAACTAAAGCTCACTGTAGAACTGGTCACCCATTGCAATAAAAATCTGGCTGCTAAGCCAAAATTGCACGGTTGACGTCATTTTCAGGACCTGTTTAAATTATACACTTTGACTATCTGGAAGACATATGTAGCTTGGCTCGCACAGTGTAATGTGAAATGGCACGCTACTAGTCCATGTAAAACAATACCCATAAAATCACAAATGGCCAAAGGAAGTAAAAGTAGGATACGAATGATTTTATAAAGCTAAACTAACTTAATAGTAAATTTAAATTTACAATTCACTAGTATTTTTAAAATTCAACGAAAGACTCGTTTTGCCGAGCGACTCAGAGGCCGGTTATGCTTTATCGAATTCTGAAACCAAAAGATAAGAAGATAACCTTGAGTTGGTATCAAAGCACATGCGTACTGTTTAATCAATGTAATTTGCTGCCGTGTCATACATAATTTTTATATAGACTTGTCTATAAACTTTGGTACATGATATGTTTTTAGTGTTCATCGCTCAAAGTGATGAATCTAAGGTACCGTACAACGCGCGGGAGCGGCGAAGTTGTCGCTGCTGACACCACTCGACGTCATTCGCGGACTGTATTCAGTGGTTAATGGAAATAATAGGCGTCTTTCACATACCTTTCAATATTCTTTTCATAAAATTTCAAGATGTACATATACTATCTTCATTAAGTAAAATACAGATGAGCGATATCCAACTTTTATTAATCATTTTGACGTTTTCTAACCAATTTAGTCAATTAACGACGCCGATTTCAGACGATTACTTCAAAAAAACAAAAACTTCATATCGTCATATTATTTCATTGTTATCAAAAGAGCTGATAACTAGGTACAAAATTTGAAATTAGTAGAATTTATTTGACGAAGTTATGGAAGGATCGTATCATCTATCTGATGCCTATCTACAACGTTCACGTCTCTGAAATAATAACTAAATATAAATTCGAAATGATGAACAGATTTTCTTGTAGAAATGCATGTTGATATTCCGTATTAAGAGGAAGTAAAGAGCGATCGATAGACAGAATGGGTGTACCTTTTGCACGCATCAATTATTTCTAGTCCAGGGAACTAAAACGATTATCCTTTAATGTATGGCTTCACTGCTCCTGGAAATTTTCCACATTTTGCCTTTGTGTTGAATGCGGTCGACCGACCTTAACTCCCATGTAATTACGTGCGTTCGTTAGCTACATATCTGAGACTAGAGAGAAATCGAAGAAGACAAATAAACAATGAAGATGAGAAATGTATGAAGTTCCGCGAAACAATGTTATTAATTTAAGTGTTTAAGGACAATTATTGTCACTTGTAAAAAAATCCATATATCATATACGCCTTCGAATCTTGGAAACTCGATCCAATTTCGAGCGTTCAATGTCTCAAGTCGGTCTATGAACACAGTCCAATTTTAGTTATAAGTCTCCTGCATCTTTCCACATGTATGAATGCTCATGGTTTCCTCACCGTTTCGCAATTGGTCCATGTTTGCAATTTTTTTGTGATATTGCTATTGTTGTCCGCTCCTTCGTTATGAGCTAATATCGAGATCAACTCTTAACCCCCATCAGTTGTGATTGAATCAGGCAAAAAACAACCTAAAGCGAATGCGTTTTATCGCAAGGTTAATTCTTATATATATATCAGTGGCGAGGCCTTCATATAAGCCGATTCCATCAGCTTCCCTTTCCAAATATGTTCCAAAAATGTCTAACACTTCAGTTTTATAAGGGAATGAAGTGTTTATTTACTTGCATGCATCACTGTAAACATGCACAATCGTTCACTTGATCTCAGTGTTTATTCAATTATACTCCTTCTCTTCATTCTACACATCCTCATAGTTCCATAATAGCCAGCAAAGCGATCAACATCTGTAAGAGTTGCAGCAAAGCTTTCCGAGTCTCGAATTCATCAATAATTTAAGGTGCCGTGGGCATTCAACTCCGTTTGTTGGAATGGCAGCTCGGTTTTCCTCAATAGGATATGGAAACAAATCAAAAAGCCGGTAACGTTCCCGGCTTGCGAATCAGCTGTAA
>OZ012659.1:73426593-73668860 GCA_963942545.1 Oxycera nigricornis
TGAAAAGTTAACTTTTCAGAGCGGCACGTGGAAGCTGAAATTCGGTTAACTTAACCGAGCGATTAACTTTTACGAGAGTTAACTTTTTCGAGATTCTACTATATATATATATATATATATATATATATATATATATATATATATATATATATATATATATATATCAATATCAATATCAAATGCATTTTACAAAATTAAAATCGGATTATTAGGTCGGCCTCAGCAATTTTTGCTACACTTGGTAATAAACTCTAAAACAGTGCTGGGCGGCTGCGCATTCTGTTGATGGAATCATGGCTCCTATTTGATAGGTGAAGTGCTCTTTTATATGTAGAAAAAATTTCAAACTTCTATAAGCTTAAGTTTCTGACTTGCAAGCTTTCAAAAATGTTCAATTTTTTTTTAAATAAATTTAGATTGCACAATTATGGTATGATGGGCAATCTACTGAATCGATTTTGATGGAAATTTTGCTATTTTACTATACAGGCAGGCCTCGATTTACGTCTCCTCGATTTAAATCGTTTCGATTTACGTTGTCTTACTTTTTAATTCCCACTTTCGATTTACGTCGACAAAATTTCAATTTACGTCGGTTAAATAACTATTTTTCGTCACATTTTTCTGAAATAATGTTATTTTGTGCTTACTGTTATTTTTTATGTTGGATTTAATATAAATGTTGCATTTAGTTAATAAAAAAATCTTGTGCGAGACACGTTGTTCATTTCCATGGGCTACATTTCAGTTAGATTCGATATACGTTGTTTTGGTTTACGTCATCATTTTCGTCATTTTCCCGGTCCCGAAAACGACGTAAACCGAGGCTCGCCTGTATTTTTAATATTAATTAGGCGAACTATAAAGGTCCTAAGTGCATTCTAAATGGTAAAAAAATGAAAAAAGGTTTTTTTCCCTTTTTTTTAATATTTATTGCTATTTTGCGGCAAGGGTTAAATGTGTTAAAACTTTTACTCAATCCTATCTTATAGAAAATTTTATTATGCACCTTTTATTCCTACTCAACTTTGCTCTACAATAAACCGTTTTAATGTTAGGAGTGAGAAAAGTAAGAAAAAAACGATTTTTTAAAAAAATTAACATTTCGATTTTGTTTAATGTTCCCGACTTTTTTGAGAGTGAGGATAAGGTAAATATTGTTATACGAGTTATTCCACAACTTTTCCCGCAAAAATCATTGTGCCCCCCTCAACGGCCAACTGAAAACAGATCCTCCCTGGTCTAGTTGTTTTGTATAGAGATTTTGAACCACATCTTGAGTGTAGGCTTAGGTTTTTTAGTGTAAAATCTGTTTGTATACTGTTAGAATGGCATCGAAGCGAAAAACCGAATTCGCTGATAGTAAACTAAAAAAAAACAAAAGCGTGCGATAAATTTCGAGGAAAAATTAAAAAATTATACGTAAGTATGAAGGCGGAATGACGATTACATAAATAGCTCGTGAAATGAATCGACCTATTTCAACTGTTAACACCATAATAAAATCGAAAGTTCGCATTGTCGAAAGCACAAAAGGTGCATCATCATTGAAAGGGACTATCATTACTTAGACTAGACTAGGTCTGATATCAGAGATGGAGAAAATGTTGCACCATTGGATGGACATGACGCAAAAGCGAATTCCTATAAGTTTTCTCATCATCCAAGAAAAAGCTAGGTCTCTGCACAAGGATTTACTTCAGAAGGCCGGCATCACTTATATAGAACACTCATTCAAAGCTAGTGCTGGATGGTTCGAGCGTTTTAAAAAACGGCGAAATCTTCACAACATTAAAATCATTGGAGAGACAGCAAGCGCAGATGCAGTTGCAGCAAGTGAATTTCCAAAATATTTGGCCGAAATTGTTGAAAATGGGGGATATTTGCCCGAACAAATATTAAATGTAGACGAAACAGCTCTATTTTGGAAAAGGATGCAAGCTCCAACATTTATTGCCAAAATGGGAAGATGTATGCCTAGATTCGTAATGCGAAAGATCGCTTAAATCGTTTACAGTGTACAATTCTCAAAAACCGCGTGACTTTGCCCGTGAATTGGAAATCCAATACCAAGGCTTGGGTTACACGAACGCTTTTCGGAGACTAGTTCAATGAAAACTTTGTTCGACAGGGAAAGGAATATTGTGACAGGAAAGCAATCCATTTTAAAATTATCTTACTTCTTGATAACGCTCCGGGCCGTCAAGCAGAATTGTTGTTATTTATCTTCCTCCTAATACCACCTCACTATTGCAACCAATGGATCAAGGCATTATTAAGGGGTTATTCTACTTATAAAATGAAAATGAAAAGTATCTCAAGAATAACTGTTTAAAATTTCACATCGATATCTTTCTTTGTTTTGATTCTGTAGCACTTTTGGCTCCTCTCAGTATTTCGAAAATTTGTGTAGCTTAAGCGTCCTTGAAGCGCTCGAACATCTGCTCGAAAATAACGGTACCATATGTATTAGATAGTTTCTAAGTACAAATATGTCACAAAACAAATTTCAATATATAACACATTATATATACGCAGATTAAGCGTAAGTTAGAATTTTTTTGATATACAGCAAAAATTCGGTTGCAAAAACTTTAAACACGATTTTCTCTAAACGTACTTTTTTATGCGCGTGATTAAAATGCAAAAAAAATATTCGACCGATTTACTTCAAACTTTGAGCACATACTTTCCTACTATTAATCTACTGCACTGACCACAGTTTAAAGCAAAATTTTTTTTGGCAATATGGCATAACATTATTTAATTAAAAAAATGTCGAAAATCGACACTTTTTTTCAATTTTTTTTGACATAAAGTGAGGTTAGTGCAGTAGTTTATACTCTAAACTAATAACTTGTTTTGTTTTGTATGATTGTAGATGAATATTTTTGCCAGAATTTTACCAGGCGCAAAACTTTTTTTGATTTACCTGCACTTCAACGTGGGACTTGGCAGCCGCCATTTTCTTTTCATATTTTTTTTATATATATAAATATAATGTTCAGACTTCAATAAATAAGCATACGAAATTTCAAAACGATATCTGTTGTACTTTTGTTTATATAGCAGTTTGAAGAAAGGTCACTTTTTCCGGGCTATAGGTAGAATAACCCCTTAAGACTTTTAAAGCCTATTATCTACGACGAACATTTTCGCAAGCAATCAAGGCCATTGATAGCGGTGAGAAAATAACTCTATCTGATTTTTGGAAAAATTATAACATCCTCAACGCCATCAAAAAAATTCGGGTGGCTTGAGATGAAGTCAAGCAAACAACGATGAATGCTGTCTCGAAGAAACTTTGCCCTGAGATGATCGATAATTTTAAGCGTTGTAGGTGAACAGGTGCATGATGCTATGCAGACTTGTGTAAATTTGGCGCAGCAGCTAGACCTAGAAGTGAAAACCGATGACAGAAACGAACTTCTCTTCAACCATGATGTACCATTAACCAACGATGATCTTATCCAGTTAGAAGCGTTTCGAAATTTCGAAGAAGCAGCTGAGTTTTGAGATGTTCCACAACGTATCGATAAAAGATTTTCTACTAAAGACTAAGCTGAGGGTTTTTGTCTCGTAGAGCAGGCCCTATCCAAATTAGAAGCGATGGATCCGGATACCGAACGGTTTGAAAATGTAAGCCGCCGAATTAATTCAGATATATCTATCAACAGAGCGATGTATGATGAAAAGAAGCTAATAGGCAAACACCATTAGAATGAGACCTTCAACTAGTGCCTCGACTCCAGCGAAAAAAGATGTTATCACCTTTAAATGAAAACCATCTACGGACTGATAAATCATTACTCCGAAGATTGAATTTAGTTCTTTGTTTGTGCTATATTGTTCTTAAAAAATTGAATTTAGTTCTTTCGTTGTGCTATATTGTTCTGAAAAATCAATTCGTAAATAAGTAGGTAATATGCATAAATGGCTCTTATTCGTTTTCGTGCACATACTTATAGAAATGTATAGAATTTATTAAAAATAAAATATATATATATATATATATATCAAAAAAGTATGTATTTTGATACTGCAGTACAAAAGCGTCCAATAATTTGAAAATTAAACTTTATTCCACATTAAATTTTTATTATATATAAAACAATCTGGTGGATAATTTAGATATGTACATAGTTATATGTATGTATTCATTAAGTAAAAAAGCTCGAAATTATAGCCTGCCGCTGTCTGTTCTCCAAACTTTTAACTACCGCTCTTTCTCTTAATGTTTTTAACACTGATATTTGGTTAAAACAAACTGAGTCACTTTCCGCCCAATCGATAGCTTTGTTGAAAATTTCATTCGCTTCCTCTGCATTAATATTTGGTCTTTTTAACTTCCCAGTTCCCTATGGGAAGTTATTGTAATGGGGTCGATTTTGCGAATCCCAAATTTTGACATATCTCCACGTTTTAAGGTCTCTAGAATCCAAATCCATCGTTTTTAGAGAGATGTCTGCGAGTGTGTATGTACGTATGTGCGGATGTGCGTATGTGCGTATGTACGTATGTACGTATGTGCGTTCGGAATAATTTTTCGTCTCGATTATCTGAAGAACCAAAGATCGGATTGACGTGGGACCGGTTTTAAACGACGCGTAATTACGTAACTTAGAACTGAATGATTTTTCAGCAAAATCTATTAAGCCATTTTTTATTTAGGATGAAAAAACTGGAAAAAAACGACTAAAAATTGCTTATTTTTAAACTGTTGATACGCACTATTAATTCGTGCAGATACCAAATACCTTCATATTAATGTTGTTATTATTGTGCGTTTTAGCGAAATTGTGATCAAATTTGTTAAAAATATTATTTAAAAAAAAAAGATTAATTTATAAAATTCCAAACTTATATTATCAGGTTTGGGTGAATGGGAGTAGAGACGCTAATGCAGTTAATAATTGGATATTGTTATAAATAATTTAATATTGTTAATAACAATCAAATCATATTAGTTATAATCTGATGTTGTATATATAAAGTCAATTATAATTATTCAGTAACGGTCAAACATTCTTAATAACGAATGGTTATTGTAAATAATAAATAAATACCCTCAATAATAGTTGTGGATTCCGAGGCCGAGATGGAGAACGAAGTTGAGGACGAAGTGGAGGACAAGACGGATGACGAGGACGAAGAGGACGAGGTTGCCGAGGCTTTGGTAGAGGATGACCAGGTGGTGGAGACGTCTTCCTCTACCAAAGCTTTTATGGTTAGATAAAAAATTGATAATAATAATAAAAGTAATTATATAAATTTAGAATAATGATGTTTGATAATAGTAATTATTAATAAAAATTCTAGCTTTTTATTCACCCCACTGGGAAGTTATTCGTGTGGGCCTCAAGGGTCGCACTTAGACCACATTTTTTCTTCTAGTAATATTTGGGCTTCAGAATCATTTTCTTCGCAAATTTCTACTTGATTTGTATCCTCTACTGGGACATCAGTGTTCCATTTCTTAATATCGTCAACGGTGAAAAAAAATTTGAAATAAATTATGCATAAGTTCATATTATAATTCAACTCAAAGGCATAATATGTAATAAGCAATTCAACATACTGCTGGATATAGAACTTCATGTAGCTGAAAAGTTTCTGTTACGGGAGCCTGTATCTCATTAACCAACATACGATCCCTTAGAATATTTAGGGGCAAATCATCACGATCCTCAACAGCTACATCTTCCAAATCTCTGAGTAACGGATTTCAGCATTTAGTAATAGCCTTCGTGTCAATCTGATTCCATGCGTGGGCGAGGTTCAAAATAGCATCCTTAATAGTCAGATTTTTCAAAATTTCTTCAATGTTACCACCTTTTGCCAATATTGTTGACAAAAGATTTTTCCTGTAGAAAAAATTAGTTAACCTTATAGCATTCTGATCCATTGGTTGGATCAAGGATGTGACATTTGGTGGCATGAATATTGTTGAAATGCTTCCATCTGCTGTCTTTAACTCACTTTCGGGTGGATGAGCCGGAGCGTTATCCAAGAGGAGAATGGCTTTTATTGGAATACTCCATTTTTTTGAAACTTCTGTACCTATTAAAGACGAGATAAGGATCAATCTGTTCTAATGTTAATATAAATTCTCACATCTGGAACAAAGTGGTTAAAGAACCAATATTTAAATATTGCTATATAAATATAAATATTGCTATATATTAAATATTGCTATATAAGACGGCTCTTCTCTGCTGGTGTCAAAGACTTGACTTTTTTGGACATTTTTATAATCAAAATTAGGTAAAACACAACCACGCACTCACTGAATAACTAGAAAAGTGAAGAACATACGAATTTCTAGCATTTATGATATCGTTCACGTTACTGCGTGTGACCTTGTTGACGTTACAAGAAGGTGAATGTTGGAAATATTGTGTTCATGTTATCCGGTGTTCACGCGAACCGGTGTTTACGTTAGCGCGACTGCACTATATATATGTGTGTATAAAAATATATATATGTATATATATGTATATATATATGTATATATATATATGTATATATATATATGTATATATATATGTATATATATATATATATATATATATACCGGAAACTATCGACTTTACGTAGAACGGATCAAAATTGTAGAGCGAAAAGCCAGATTGTCAGACCATTACAAGGTTATTAAAAGAACTAATAAATTAGATAACACATTTGAAATAAGTAGAATTTGTTTAACAAAGCGTCTCGAAATATCGTATCATCTATTTCATTGCTATCGAAAACGTTCACGTCTCTTATTAAGTAATAACTAAATATTATTATTATTAAGAATTACATAATAAATTATGCTAAATCTTATTTCTAGAAAGCACTAGCTACGCAGGCCTTAGGCTTATCATATTAATGTGTGTAATATAGTTTAAGTTTGCTTATATTTTATATTATATCTTGATTTTTAATGATTTTGTTAGCGCGTATATTTTTTTAATGTTGTCAGTAGATGGATTTGCTAGTAGTGCGGTGGCTTCTGGTGGTATTTTGTAAAAAATTTTGATTTTTGTACCGGCGGGGCAGTCGCATAACATGTGTTTAATGTTTATCAATGTTCCACTGTTGCATAGATGGCAGCGCGGTTTTGGTTTTTTAGATATAAGGTGTTCGTGTGTTGTTGTGGTATGCCCTAGGCGTAGCCGGCTGAAGATGATACAATGCGTCCGTGGAATTCCTGGGGGGAAGATTATGGGTGTTTTATTCGGATTGATGGATTGATAATGATGCATGTAGGCAGCCCACTTTGAAGATGCTGTTGTTAACAGGTGTTTTTTAACCAAATTGTAGATGTCCTTTTTATTGAAAGTGTGTTGCATGTATACCGGGGCTGTTGACGCGTATTTAGCAATCGAATCAGCAAAGACGTTTCCTGGAATGTTGGCGTGTCCTGGTACCCATAGTAGTTTTATTTTGTTTTGTTTTTCGAAGAGTTTGTTTCTTATGTTTGTTATTATTGGGTCGGAGTTGTTGATATTTTTTAAAGTGTCAATGCATGATCTGCTATCTGTGCATATTATAAATTTGCCTGATGTTGAGGCCGCATAGGTAGTTGCATTTAATATGGCTTGCATTTCAGCGGTGAAAATTGAAGAATATTTGGGCAGGATCCCGATTTTGAGAATTTTGTTAGTTGTAGTTACCGCGAAACCTACATTCTCGGCAGTTTTTGATCCGTCTGTAAATATTAATTTCCAGCCGGACATTAGCCAGGGATCTGTGTGTGATTTGAATAATTGGTAGTAGACGTTGTGGTTCGTTGAATTTTTTCGATGGGCTGTTAATTCGACCATGAATGAGTTTGTTGGGAGTAGCCACGGTGGGTGGCAGGGTTTAGTTTTTTTGATAGGGTAGATTGTGATGTCCAGTTCTGCTGCAAATTAGGTAAAACACAACCACGCACTCACTGAATAACTAGAAAAGTGAAGAACATACGAATTTCTAGCATTTATGATATCGTTCACGTTACTGCGTGTGACCTTGTTGACGTTACAAGAAGGTGAATGTTGGAAATATTGTGTTCATGTTATCCGGTGTTCACGCGAACCGGTGTTTACGTTAGCGCGACTGCACTATATATATGTGTGTATAAAAATATATATATGTATATATATGTATATATATATGTATATATATATATATGTATATATATATATGTATATATATATGTATATATATATATATATATATATACCGGAAACTATCGACTTTACGTAGAACGGATCAAAATTGTAGAGCGAAAAGCCAGATTGTCAGACCATTACAAGGTTATTAAAAGAACTAATAAATTAGATAACACATTTGAAATAAGTAGAATTTGTTTAACAAAGCGTCTCGAAATATCGTATCATCTATTTCATTGCTATCGAAAACGTTCACGTCTCTTATTAAGTAATAACTAAATATAAATTCGAAGTAACAAATAGATTTTCTTATAGAAATGCATGTTGATACTTTGTATTAAAAGGAAGTAAAAAGCGATGCGCTAGGAAGGTGTACCTTTTGTACACAGCAATTATTTCTAACCCAGGGAACTGAAACGATTATTCTTTCATGTATAGCTTCACTGCCCCTGAAAATTTTCCACATTTTACCTTTTCGTTAGCATTGTTGAATGCGGTTGCTCGACCTTAACTCTCACGTAATTATGTGCGAAATCGAGAAATTCGTTTCCTTGCCACTTTTTCTTAATTGATTTGAAAAAGCGAAATTGTTCTGAAACGAGACCCAACTATGTTTAGTAGTGATTTTAATATAAACATTTTGCAAGCTTACTTCAAATTTATGTTTTTGATGTGTCTTTTTATGAAAATCATCAAAGCTGCACCAACAATTAAAGAGTATCTATGTATCTTACATGACATTTTTCGATTTAATTGAACTCTATCCCAAATCGAGAAAAAAACATTTTTTCAACCATTTTCATTCATGAAAAAATTCAGTTCAACTGCAGACTTTCCAAAGGAAAATATTTAATAGAAAAAGGTTTATTACGTTTATGCTTCAAACAAAAATACGGACGTCTTTGATAAGATCAACCATTTATAAATAACAACAAAATATGTCGGATACTTATGACTATATATACAGTGCTGGAAAAAACATTTGCAACCGAAGTCAGAAACAAACTTTTTTCTTCATAACTTTCTTTATTGTGAATTGATCTTAACAGTTTTTTAACAGAATAATTTCCCGTAATATAGTAAACAAAAATATTATAACAAACAGTAATTTTCAGCTGTCAGAAAAATAAAAAAAATAAAAATGTCAAGTGAGTCACACTTTTAGTTGGAAAAAACATTTGCAACTTTTATTTTAAAAGTTTTATTTTTTTAATATTTACTTGAATGGCCATAATTTTTGATGACTTGTGCACATCTTCGGGGCATTGATGAAATCAAGTTATCGATGATGCATATTGGAATTTTTCCCCACTATTCCTTAACGGCTGTGTAAAGCTCCAATTTCTTCGTGAAATTTTGCTTACGTAAATTAAATTTTAAAATCTCCCAAAGACTCTCAATTGGATTGAGATCTGGGGATTGTGCTGGCCAATCCAAAACCCTGATTCCATTATTCTTAATCCAACTCTTCACCAATTTCGAAGTGTGTTTAGGATCGTTGTCATGTTGGAACGACCACAATAAAGGCATGTGCTCGTCAGCATACGGCAGCATCGTTTCCTCTAAAATTTCTTTATATTTAGTGGAATCCATTATACCATCAATTTTAAAAAGAGGTCCAAGCCCATGGCCAGAAAAACATCCCCAGAACATTAAATTGCCTCCACCAAATTTCACTGTTTTATTTGTGTACCGAGGATTCAGTCTTTTGCGTTTAGGTCTTCTTACATGGCGTAACCCATCAGTACCTCTTAAGTTAAATTTAGATTCGTCCGAAAAAAGTACGGTCCTCCATTTTTGTAAATTCCAATCTATATGATTTCTGGCAAATTCTAGTCTGATCTTCAGATTTTTCTTAGAAATCAACGGCTTCTTCGCTGGTCGGTAGCTCTTAAGCCCCAATTCAACAGCTCTGTTTCGAATGGTTATAGTGGTTACATTTAAATTCAATTCGACCTTTAACTGTTTCGATGATATTCCAGGATCCTTTTTTATTTTTATTAACTTCCCAGTTCCCTATGGGAAGTTATTGTAATGGGGTCGATTTTGCGAATCCCAAATTTTGACATATCTCCACGTTTTAAGGTCTCTAGAATCCAAATCCATCGTTTTTAGAGAGATGTCTGCGAGTGTGTATGTACGTATGTGCGGATGTGCGTATGTGCGTATGTACGTATGTGCGTTCGGAATAATTTTTCGTCTCGATTATCTGAAGAACCAAAGATCGGATTGACGTGGGACCGGTTTTAAACGACGCGTAATTACGTAACTTAGAACTGAATGATTTTTCAGCAAAATCTATTAAGCCATTTTTTATTTAGGATGAAAAAACTGGAAAAAAACGACTAAAAATTGCTTATTTTTAAACTGTTGATACGCACTATTAATTCGTGCAGATACCAAATACCTTCATATTAATGTTGTTATTATTGTGCGTTTTAGCGAAATTGTGATCAAATTTGTTAAAAATATTATTTAAAAAAAAAAAGATTAATTTATAAAATTCCAAACTTATATTATCAGGTTTGGGTGAATGAGAGTAGAGACGCTAATGCAGTTAATAATTGGATATTGTTATAAATAATTTAATATTGTTAATAACAATCAAATCATATTAGTTATAATCTGATGTTGTATATATAAAGTCAATTATAATTATTCAGTAACGGTCAAACATTCTTAATAACGAATGGTTATTGTAAATAATAAATAAATACCCTCAATAATAGTTGTGGATTCCGAGGCCGAGATGGAGAACGAAGTTGAGGACGAAGTGGAGGACAAGACGGATGACGAGGACGAAGAGGACGAGGTTGCCGAGGCTTTGGTAGAGCATGACCAGGTGATGGAGACGTCTTCCTCTACCAAAGCTTTTATGGTTAGATAAAAAATTGATAAAAATAATAAAAGTAATTATATAAATTTAGAATAATGATGTTTGATAATAGTAATTATTAATAAAAGCAAATTCTAGCTTTTTATTCACCCCACTGGGAAGTTAGTCGTGTGGGCCTCAAGGGTCGCACTTAGACCACATTTTTTAAATATTTAAATCATCTCTTTTGATAGTTTTTCTAGGTCGCCCTCCTTTGTGATTTGTCTCTACCTTTCCACTTTTAACTATTCTACAAACTGTGCACTTTAATAAATTGTACTTTTTGCAAATGTCTTTTTGTGATAATCCACTTTTGTAATCACTTGAAATTCTAGATTTTAGTTCTTTTCCATATTTATTCCCTGCCATTATTCTTAGATTCTCGTTGCTTTTAAATCTTGCAAAGAATAACTCACTTATCACGTAGAATATTGACTTTATTGCAACAATGATCTGTGAAAATACCAACCTAACTGATAAATGATCTGTAGATAAAACGAATTAGACCGACGAACACACACCAAAATGAAAAAAATACGAAAGGGACACTTAGTTGTAAATCTGGTACGCTGTTATAGTCAGAGGTTGCAAATGTTTTTTCCAACTAAAAGTGTGACTCACTTGACATTTCTATTTTTTTATTTTTCTGACAGCTGAAAATTACTATTTGTTATAATATTTTGGTTTACTATATTACGGGAAATTATTTTGTTAAAAAACTGTTAAGATCAATTCACAATAAAGAGAGTTATGAAGAGAAAAGTTTGTTTCTGACTTCGTTTGCAAATGTTTTTTCCAGCACTGTATATATATATATATATATATATAGTCATAAGTATCCGACATTTTTTGTTATTATTTAGAAAATAAATAAATAAAATAAATAAATAAAATTGTAGATAACACTGTCTACGGTGTAATGATAAAACTAGGCAACTTATCGAAATAAGCTAAATTTTCTCACTTGACTGATCGAGTGAACACACAAGCTCACTTTCAACAAGTCAGCTTGAGTTTCTCGGACCCGAGAACCTTAAGCTTAACGAAGATGTCAACGTCTACGTAAGCTCTAACGAAACGTTCCAAACTTTGTCGGAACGTATATAGCTGTCAGTGACGGCCGGTATCATTCCATGCTGACTTGCGGATTCGTAAGTCAATTGTAGTCAGACCTTATTACATTCTCCGTCGGAAAAGTTCTAAGGGGATCAATAACACTCATTTCATCAATATTTTAAAACTAAGAATGCATTCAATCGGTGAAATAACTTCAAGATGGGATGCTTTGTTATCTGACTAGCTAATATTATTTCCTAAAACTCTTCTTTCAAAGCCATTATTGATTAAACACCATTTGCTCGTATTTATCATTGTTGTGGGCGTTTACATCTAGGACTATCTTATTATAATTATTTGTGAGCTGGGTAGAAACTTAACTTAAATATTCGTAGATCTTATATTGTTTGTTACTATTGCTAACTATATCATTTTGACTTTTGACGGCGTTACTCCAGTCAGTTGCATCGGTGGATCCTGCGATCCATTTCCAAGCGGACCCTAACAAGTTTATTGAGCGTTTTTGTTTGATCAAGGGCATGCTGCGAAGTTGATCCAATATGGTTCGGATCCCCGAAACCTCATGGTTTAGATCTGAAGGGATGATACAGGTGCGATAAACTTGACGTTTAATTTTTTGCTCCATATTCTTGAGAATTTCATCGAATACTGCAAGGTTTATGGTATCTATAATTTTGAAATTACCATTTAAAATTTTCCGAATCCGTCTCGTAAAGTCAAAAATGGCGTAGTATACTGATAAATGTCAACTGAGGATTGTGTGACCGAAAGAGCTGACTTGAAATGGGAAGGAATGATTCTTGAAATGGAATTTGAATTGGCATTTTGACGAAAGGAATATTTTCCAACATGTAAACGGGATAGGAGATGTATTTTTCACATGGAATTTATGTATTCGCTTGCCTGAAGTTGTAGTGATAGTGATACACTTATATATTAGATTATTTTTGGCTTTTATTTGCTCATCATATTCATAAACAATATTTCCTGGCGAGTACTTTTTCGGGTTTTCTCTCTTCAGATTATGAGCATCATTTCTGTTTTCTGGCAATTCCCTGTTTCAAATTTCGATTGAGCTTGTTTCGATATTCTAAGAACTGATGGTGGTGATGCCTTGGTCAGAGTGAAATAATTGTATCGGTCCACTGATATGCTTACAATCTCCTTGAAGAAGAGACTTGGATATTTCCGCTGAATGCATCTTATGTTTTTTAATATGGTCTACAGGCAGACTGTAGAGTGCATCCGCGACAAAATTAGTTTTTCCCAGGTTATAAAGCAGTTCAATATTGAGCTTTTCAATCCTTGATCTCCACCTTTTGAGTTTCGCGTTGTGGGCCCTGTTACTTAACGCAAACGTGAATGGTTGATGATCAGTGATGATACCTCCTTTTTTGGCGCCATGAAGGTATGTCCTCAATTTGTCCATGGCGAGCATTTCTTTTTCGCATGTAGCATAGAGCTCTTCCGTTTTGTTGAGTGATATATAGACGATTGATCTGTCTTTCCTTCTGCTCCTCCCCCTTGAGGCAACACTGCGCCGCTCGCGTTTGTTAAGTTGAATGGTATTTCAAAGTTTGGAAAAATTAGAATCTCAGAAGAGGCGAGCAATTGCTTTGAAATGTTGAAGGTTTCGAATTCTGCTTTCCTTAGTTGAATCTGCTTCCTTTTTGACTGGTTTGCTTTGAAAAGAGCGTTCTCACTTTTTCAATTTGTTAAAGGCTTTGCGATCTTAGCGGAGGGTTTAACGAACTTACTATCGTGTGATGCAAGTCCCAAAAATGCTTTAAGATCCTTTAAATTTTCTGGGGGTTTGTTTTTGTTGATGGCTGAATTCAAGGTTTGAATTTATGAAGCTGCTCGAACATAGTGCTGAGACTTTGTAGATGCTTATGTTCGGATTTGCCGAGGATGGTAATGTCCTTTATGTAGACAATGCTTCGCTCAATTAACGATTTAAGAACATCGTCTATCATTCTTTGAAAGGTGGATGGTGCGTTTCTAAGCTCCCGTGTGAATTGAAAATTGCCATTAGCAGTTGAAAATGCTGTTTTTCTATATATGCTTCTTTTATTTTTATTTGGTGAAAACCATATGTAAGTTCGAGAAGCGCATAAAATTTTGACTTCTCAAGACTGTCGGTAATATCAGGAATGCTTTATATGTATATATGTCTGTAATGGCGACGGCGTTCAGCCGTTTAATGTCAACGACGGCAATCGGTGCTTTTTCTCGCCTGCAGAAGTCGGGTTTTTTGGCATGATCCAGACAGACCAATTATAAGGACTATTGTATGGGCGTATTATGCCGTTTTTGAGCAATTGTGCAATCTAACGTTCGATTTCTGCTCGCATTTCCACAGGGCAAAGGTAAGGTTTGCTGTCCGGCGTTGAATTTTTAATTTCCGCTTTAATGCTCGTTTCTATATATTCCTTGTCATTTATTAGACCGAAGATTTGCGAATACTTTTCGATAATCTGTTGGAGATTGCACTTAATCTTTTTGTCTAAGAGATCACACTTAACCTGTATAGACTTCTTGGCATTCAAGAGAATTTTTATGTTGGGCTTGATAAGAAGAATATTATTCTTCGTTGATGATGCCGTCCAAAGACTTTAAATCTGGGAGAATATAAAAATCAATGAGAGTGTGGTTTCTAACGCTTCTGAAAAACTGTCCGGTGAATTTTTAGGTGATTGGTAATTCCCAGCAGCTGATTGAATTTCAAATGGTTTAGCATTCTCACCTAATTTATCTGAAATGGAGTTTTTATTCGCCCAAGTGTTAACCAGATTTTTATGGTTTTAACAATTTTTAAGAATATATTTAATGTAAAAAACGCTAGAGGGGTAATTTAGGTGGTTTTGATCAAGGTTGTCCTCGCTTTCCTCGGACTCATGATAGTATCCGTCATTGAAATTTTCTTGATCTTTAAAGTTGTAAATGTCATCCTGAGATTCATTTTGAGTTTCACTCGGTTGTTCTTCTATCACTAAGCTGTAGAGCCTTGTTAGCATGGCTGCATAATTTCTGGATTCGTACGAATGCTTTGTTTTGTCAACACTTATGGTCTGCTCATGTAATTTATCTTAAGTATTTGAACTGAAAGATCTATTTGCATAGAAACTGGGGTTTTGGCTGTTTTGGTTTTGGTTTGAAATTGTTGTGAATATTGTAGGCTTTATTTCGCTCTTGAAGCGATAGTTGACCATATTTTTCTCTCTCTACCATTATGGGAATAGACATTTGGTTGGTAGGAGTTGGTATAACTTTTGGAAGATTCCTTCGGTAGTTAAAATCTTTCTGTAGTTCAGATTCTGAACTTTAAGGTACGAAGCGTAGGCTTCCGAAAGTGTTTAAGGTTCTTTGATGAGTAACATTTAACATCGTCAAAAATATTTTACGAGATAAGGGCAGTATCCGCGGGGCCTATAATTTGTTGCCGGATACGGCGCAGCATTGGCCGAAATATAGGCTTGTTGTGAACTATTTTGTAGTCCTGCAATATTTTTTCAACGTTGTGAATCCATTAATCACATTGAACAGAATTTCCGTCGAATATCTGTAAGTCCCTTACGTAATCAGGGAGTTTCCTAATTACTTTAAGATCTTTTTCAATTTTGGGACAGCGAGATGAGGTTGAAATTTTTCACGAGTATTTTGGGATACACTTTCAACTTAAAATAATCTTTTCTCCAGTTTTTTTATTTTGATCTACTTGTGAGTATACCGTTTTAGGACAGTCGCTCCTATGGTTTGCAGGTTCATTGCGTAAAGGATTGTAAGGGGCAAGAAAATGTTTGAGTTGTAGAAGAAATTATTTAGCAATGCAATGTAAATTTCTGCAGTTGGTTTAAAAGGGAAATTAGAACGCACGGCGAACTCAATTTAAAATAATCTTTTCATTCCCTAACTTACAGGTCACATTGTCACAAAAAAAATTGTTTTTAAATTTTAACTCGAATTGCTACAATTCAACGTTATAAATATATTTGTTTTTCCAAAAAAGTATTAAACATAATAAATTATAAGCTAACAACAATATTATCGCCAATATTTCTGGATAGTTTGTGGTCTTCATTTTGATGAGTTGAATGGTCAATGACTAATAGGATAGTCTTATTGCGACCCGGGATCAATCACTTTTTTGACTTCGGTCAATTTTTTTTCATAAAACCATCACTTTTTCCAAAATTATTCTCCTGTTCGAAAAATTGACTCGGCTTCACTGTTTTCTTTTCTGTAGGTATTGGGATCGTTTCGATTACTTCAAATAGGTATCGACTTTTTCACATATGTACGCGGAAATCGTACTGGCTGTGCTTGAAAATCAATTTTTTTCACTTGATTTCACACCGCGCTTTACTTTTGCTCGGGCGCCAGTTAAGTAAACCTTTCCAAGAAGCGATTTAAAATAACGTTTTGGTTTTAATAACGAATATCTCACGGAGCATCATGATAAACTGACTTAACTTCTATTCTAACAAAGTTAATAATTTTGGAAGCAACGTGACTGTAAATTCCACAGACGAAATCTTGCAAATTAGAATCGATCTGCATCGAGTTCACTATGGAATACGAAGATGCGCTGCCGTGGAAAAGTGCATGAACCATAAGCGAATAAAACAGCCGTCTGGAGGATTTTTCTTATATTATGTGATCGTGATCCTAGCCATGATCAAAGGATGCAATCTTCGTTTTAAAAATACCTTTCACAAATGAGGCAACGTTCACGGGGGATAGTGTTATCAATTTACACAATCTGTGTGTCAAAATAAAAATCCGCATGCCACCCTATGTACAATAATGTAATTTCAAAGTTAATATTTAGTTTGGTATTATTGGAAACTGCTTCGTTCGACTATATGAACCGCCTTCTGTAATCGGCAAAATTTATTGAAATTTTCTAAAATATCCAAGGCAAAATACCTTGTACGAAATGGTTCCACATTTCACAAGAAGTAGCATGTGGTTCATGCATGGTAGTGGTCCTTCACACTGCTTTAATACAGCTAGGCAATATCTAAACGATTAATGTGGTCAAAAATGGATAGGTTGCAGATATTCTATTGCTTAACCAGACCGAACATCACACTTGAATCCATTGAACTTCTTCCTATATAGCCATACGAAAACCGACTATACTCTTGGAAATAGATACTAGGGAAGTTTTGTGAGTCAAGATGAAAGAAAGATGTAGAGAGCTACAAAGCAGTAGTGTTTGCTAGGACTAGACAAAATTTTGTGCATAGAATCAATTATTTATGAATGTGTTATGAAATTCACTATAGCTAACTAAGCTTTTATTGGCGGGTTATGAGAAATTGTGTAGGGTTGACTTAAATTTGGTTTTCTTGCGCTTCACGCCGTTAATTTGACTCAATTTTGGCTATTGTGCCATCGTGCCATTATTTAACAATAATAAATAATGTGATGTCACATTTCATATACATATTATAATAGGATACATTTTCTTACGCGATTTAACAGTCTACGAAATAAATGACTATGCACGAATGACCTAAGCCATATAAACACACATATACACACTTTTTTTTCAAAAAGTTGAAATACCCCAGTGAACATTAAAAAAATACGTTAAAATTATTGATTTCGATCATTTCACCCGTTAAAAGAACTTCCCTATACACATGGAAGTTAACAAGGTTTTATAGAAAATTTTGGTATTTTCTCAGAGTATTTAAATTGATGCCATTTGTCGCTTGGTATAAATGTTGACCAGTGAATTGATATTCCAACAAAAAGTTACAACAGGAAAGAGTTTTCACAATGTTATTTTTTATTCCAGGTACAGCGAAATGTTGAAACTTATTAGTTACCTGACTAGTTATATCTGAGAGACAAGTAAGTTAATTTCATAATGCAGTAGATCTTGTAATATTATTTACCAATTATTATGATCCAAATTTGGAGACCAAATAAGCTTATGACAGTAGGATGAATTGTGTAAGCAGGAAATCGTAGGTTTTGTTGAATAGAAGATTACGCAGGCAGGGTAAACGCACGAGTTACTGTGAAAGTCGGTACATGTGTACATGAAAGTACATGGTCAGCAAAGCGAACATTTTATAAAGTGTAAATACATAATGACTTGTCATCTAAAGTGCGCAGAAATTCCTTGTGTTACTTCTTACTGATCTGTGAGATTCAATATGGAGGAAACATTTAATTGTTGTTTTTTTATTTGCAAAATAGTGGCCGGCCAGTAGAATATGATCACATGCCGACGCGCACACTCTGATAATTGTGAAGAAAAGCTTGTCACTGATTAGGAAACTTTGAATACGCAGTAAATAATCGCTGTTTGATTGTATGTCAAATATTTAAAGTATTAAAAGGAAATGTATTTAAAATCTTACGAACCCTTAAAAACTAAACAAACAAGCTGCGAGGTGCGACCCTTGAGGTCCACACGGTCAACTTCCCAGTAATATCTACACAAACATCAAAAACCTTAAACACAATAATAATTTTGAAAATAATACTTCTTTAAATAATAATAATGAGAGGTATTCATAGCAGTAACAGAAATGAGTTAATATTAATCATATCATCTACGGAAGGGTTTTTATGGATTTTCAACATTTAAGCAGTTTTTTTATTAACACTAAATCACTGTAAAAACTATTATAAATTTGCTCAAATTATGCAAATATTATAAAACTTGGATTGAATTTACAACAATTTCCTTAGAATAAAAGATATAAAGTAATATCATTCGTATGAACCCTCTATACATGATAACTTTGAATGATTTTTATTTTTAATTTAGTTTTTTTATAATCATAGAATATGGTTTTGCTGGTTTTTCTTCAAAAATTGATAAGAATGTATAAATTTTATAAACATTTATTACTGTGCTGTGCAAATAAGGTAAAAAAAACATTTTTTATGAAAAAACCCTAAAACCGTAAGAGTCTAATCTTTTGCATTTTCTTTTAATAAATTAAAAAACGGCTGAAACAATTTTTATATAATATTAAAAAAACCGCAAAAATGTTAATACACGTCTATTGACACCTTAATGATGCAAATATTATATCTGGTTCGTGAGATGTAGTGAATGATAAAAATGACCTTGGAAATCATGATGACTTTTAATGATATGTTATTTTTAATTTAATTTTTTACGTAATCATGAGAAAAAGTTTTGATGGTGTTTTTACCAACATTGTTTGGAGTATATAAATTTTATGAACATTGATTACTATATTTCACAAATCAGGTTAAATATTTATTGTTTATGAGAAAAACCCCAATTTTTTGCACTTTTTTCCTTAAATTAAAAAACATTTTTTTTCACAGATTCACGCAAATGTTAATACGCGTCGATTGACATCTTAACAATGCAAATCGTATGTTTGGTTCGCCAGATATAGCGCATGACAGAAATGCCGTTCAAAGGGGCAAAACAACAAACCCCCCCGACCGAAATGTTCCAAAAACTAATCAGCTCTTAAGATTGCAAAGACGCTTCGCTTAACGAAGTCGATACGAGTTTGTTTACGTGAGTTATGCTCGTAGAAAAAACTGTCCGCGAACGCACATACGTACGTACACACACACACACATACATACATACATACATACTTCTCTCTAAAAACACTTTATATATACTCTATAGACCTCAAAACGTAAAGAAATGTTGAAAATTTCAATTTCGATTTTCGAGGCGATTCCAAGAACTTCCCATATACTGGGAAGTTAATAAACCACCGAAAGCAATGATTTTTATTGGATGAATGCTTTTTAAAGCATATGATTTTGAAATTTGCTGACCACCATTGTTTCTGTACTATTACACCATTTTACCTCCGAACACATAATCATTTCTTATTTTGGAGTTGATCTGAAAACAACATGTAATACGTAGTAAAAATTCAATGTAAAGCATGAAAAATCTTACTTAAGATAGAGGAAGAAGTAACTGAAATCTTACGAGTCCTTACGATGAATGTTCTCCAAAAATTTCACAAATGCTTCTTACACATTTGATGGACGCTCCTTTGTTCATTGTATATATTTATTGTTTTTGTATGAATGCTATTTGGAACTATAAATAATACTTCGATGTTTTATTTGATAAGAACTTAAAACATCTGATATCGAAAATCAATGATTGGCAAAAGTGGAAAGAAGAGACTTCTCTTGAAACCACAGTAACTGAAATTAGGAAATATGGTTCTTATCAATCTTTATTCATTATAAATATTTATGGTGTATTTTTTTTGTACATATATGTTTTGCCACCATAAATAACGCTGTTTTTTTGTTTAAGAAGATATCTTCAAAACATCTTAACTTTCAAAGCGTTGATTACAACAAATACAAATTTCGTGAAATAAATAATTTTTGTTAAATTTAAGCAGGTTTTTCATTAAGATAAAAAACATTGTGAAAATTATTGAAAATCTGCTCAATTTATGCAAATATTAATACACTTTGATTGAAATAACGACAACGTCTTTAAAATAGGAGACATCAGGTAATATTCGTATCAACCACTTATTAACAGTGACTACTGTAGTAATGGAAAAAAGTTTCGCTGTTTTTTAAAGAATTATTGGGAGTACCTAAATTTTATAAGCATTGATTGCTTGATGTGCAAGTCAGGTGAAAAGTTTGTATCTTAAATTAATAATTGTTATTAATTAATTTAATTAATTATGCTCGTAGAAAAAATCTTCCACAGACGTACGTTCATACAAACATGCACAGACACACACATACATTTTCGTGCTCATTCTTCGCAGCTTTTTTTCACATTTGCCGTGAGAAGCGGTTTTTGAAAAGTTGCCTTCCTACATAGTCTTTTCCCTCGTAAGTGAAAGATAACGGTTTCGCTGCTAATTTATACGCTAAGCTCATCCGCCAAATTTCTCGATCATCTGGATGGATCATCTTTCGCGGAAGCCCGGATCCGATTTTTATACTCGAAAGAAGTGTCCTAATCCTTTCTCTAGACCAGTGGCACTGCGGTGGAAATTCTAAACGTGTTTCGCAGTAAAAGTGGAAACTAAGAAGTTATTGCACTTAAAAGATGATTCCCTCTTTTTGGGTGTCGTTTTTGGCTTGTAACTATTCGATCATTGACATCACGTGAAAGCAGTGTATGTAAAAAATCAAATTTTACACAAGAGAAAGCCTCGCGGGCTGTGTCTGCGAGCCCAGAAAGTTGAACATGAGCTCACCGTTAAACTGGCAACATATTGCAAAAGAATCTGACTTTCAGTCTAAAATGCACAGTTAACGGTCTTTCCAGCCCCTTTTGACTGAACTAGTTGGGTATTCATTTATCAGATTTGAGAAAAAAGGTTTTTTAATTTACGAAAAAGATTATTTCCTTCGGAGATAATGTTTTTTTCATTTGGGAAAAGACAATATTAATTGCGAGAAAAGACTTTTCATTTGGAAAAAAGATTTTTTTCATTTGTTGAAAGATTATTTCATTTGGGATGGACATTAATTAAATCGGAAATGCTTTATGTGTATCTAGACGTAAAATATCAGAATACTCTATGAGTGAGCTAGTGAACATTGTAGCTTATTTAACTTCTCACAGATTTTGACAAATTCCTGCAGTATTTTTGTGGGCAAATTTAACATGCATGACCTTTCACAATCGTCCGTGCGTATAGCAGTATCCAATGAAATAGCAAAAAGTTATAGAAGACATTATCATTAACCATCCCTTTTGGAACAACAATATCAGATTAGCAATGATACTTTCTATATTCTGCTGATTTCCATAACGCCAAACCAACTTATGTTCTTGAATTTCTTCAAAATTCACAAGGCATATATCTTACACTTTGTTCTATTCTCTTTGTTCTTCTATTTTTTCATGTGACATTGTGTATATAATATTCAGTTTTTAGTTTTGGCAATATTCTAAAATTTCTTCACAACCCTAAATCAGTGAAATGTATTAGGTTCCACGAAAAATTATTGGGAAACAATGTAGCTCTAGAGGGTATAAACATATTTCGTTGAAAAATCACCATCACAACGTCAGTTAGTTTTATTGTGCTTCAAATTCATTTCTGACTACGTAGATTTGACGCAACCTTTTTCCCTGTGTAATATAAGTAATCGGTTATAAAGATTCTTGCAGGTGCATCACAAAGGAAACAATTTGAACCTCACATGTTCATACCGTTGCCACTATCCACTTTTAAGTGCTGTTAAATTACTTACGGAATCTTTTGAAAATTTATTTGGGTTTTACGGTTTTCTGAATCACATAACAAAATACCCTATCAAAAATAAATCATTCATGGAGGTCTTTATAATGAAAAATATATTAAGCACTTGCATGAGTGATTCGATCAGTTTCTTTGGATACTCATTCATACTCAAGTGTCATTCAGTCTATGTTCTTCTTAATATTCTTCAAAAGAATAACCATTTTTTAATAAAAAAAGAAATATTTTCTCATTGTCAACGAATGTGTAAAAATCTATGATTAATAATTTAATGTTGACATATTTCAGTTGCCAATTGATTTTCTGGTAATTTCCGTATCCATTTATGCCTTGTTTTGCTGCAAGGATAAAGCAAATATTAACGAAATACTTTTAATTTTACGGAGAATGTTACTTTTGAATACCTTTTGTTCTAATATTCAAGAATTGTGTCTTATGGTATCACATGTGTTGTGTTAAAATTTATATTTCTTTCATTTTCCAGGAAACCGTCCAAACAATCATTTCCGGCTGTCTTTTTAATTTCCTTACAAATGGAAGGACCAATTTAAGCATCTACTTACTGGTGAATTGAGTCGAACATCAGATATTTTCGGGGCGAATTTAGCGAAACTTCAAGAAGAAACGCGCATTTCATAGAAGCGTTTCGCGGAAAACTTTTAAATTATTGAATTGGGACTATCACTAATTAAATACAATTTTATTTTATTTTATTTACGAAAATTTGAATTGTGGTGTACAAAAATCAAAATTGCGGCAATGGGTAGAAAGAAAATTCAAATTTCACGCATAACAGACGAAAGAAACAGGCAGGTAAGCTAATTTTTCGCCAACCTTAATTATATGAAAGCTTCATAATCTTTTTGAAATTTACAATATTTGCATTCAGCACCTTCTTAAAATGCTTCCATCACCGCTTCTTATAAAAAACATCATGGTCGACCTATTTTATATTGTTAATTTGGGTTCAGTTTCTTGCTTGGATCATTTGACCATCATTTTTTCCATGGTAGCTTTTTATCTTAGTTTATTTTTCTACTTTTTCACTCCAAACGTATGCAATGCAATCGTATATTATAGAATTATTGATTCTTGATCCTTGGTCTCCAGCTGCAAAGTTATGAAAAAATGTTTATCTAATTACAGGTGACTTTCAATAAAAGGAAGTTTGGCGTAATGAAGAAAGCTTACGAACTATCTGTTCTGTGCGATTGCGAAATTGCGCTAATTATTTTTTCATCAAGCAACAAACTTTATCAATATGCAAGTACAGACATGGACAAAGTTCTTCTCAAGTACACTGAGTACAATGAACCGCATGAATCGCTGACCAACAAAAACATAATAGAGGTACATTATGTTGAGCAGCAATGTGCTAGTTGGGGACACGAGTTTTAATTTAAATAAATAATTTGAAAATTATTACTCACAAATACAAAATCGACCTTACGTAAAATAGTTTCTTGAAGTAATATTTTAAAAGTAACCAAAATTAAAACTTGTCGAAAAACCACACATTGCCGCTTCTAAGTTGTTTGGGTAGTATAAGTTATGACTATTCTACAGTTTCACATAAAATGGCTCTTTTATTTAAACTTTAATCTAGTGTATAAGTTTGGTTTAATTCAATTCCTATCGCCTTAAAATAAAAGTTGTGAATAAGTCTTAAGTGGTTTTGCTGCATTTTTTATATAAAATTGTGCCATTACGTTGTGAGCTCCGTCCACTGACACTTGCAGGTACTTACAAAGAAGGAGAATAAAAATGGAGCGATGTCACCAGAATCGCCTGAACAAGAGGCTGACTATACGCTTACTCCGAGAACTGAAGCCAAATACAACAAAATCGATGAGGATTTTCAATTAATGATGCAGAGAAATCATAGGGCGAACATTTCGGGTACAAATTACACCATGCCTGTATCGGTTCCTGTCGCCAGCAACTACAGTGAATCTGCTATGCTTCAAGCTAGCCCTCAAATGGCCCATACAAATATAAGTCCGAGACCTTCCAGTTCGGAAACTGATTCAGGTAAATATCTATTAAGCGAAAAGTTATTCATTATCACTAAATAATCTAATCTTCAGTCTATCCGTCTGGTTCTATGCTGGAGATGTCAAATGGATATCCTCCTTCATCGTCACCCCTTGGTGGTTCGCCAAGTCCTGGACCGAGTCCTGGTTTAGGTGGGCACCATAGTAGTAAATGTAAGCATGTTGGTACTAACGTTGTGAAAGCTTTATTTTTAATATATTATTTATTTTTTCCTATTAGTAGATACTCAGAAAACGTTTGATCTGGCTTTCTGTTTTAAGATGGAACTACCATTTTTTCATTCGCTGCTCGGACGCATTGTTAGCCAATTCTAACTTTTCGATTTGAGCAGTTGAAAGAAATATTTAAATTTTATGAACACAATCAATATTTTTGATCTTATTGGAATTTTGGAGTTCTATAAAATTATATTAACGGTTCCAAAGTTTGAATTGCATGTTTTTGCCTAACTGTAACGCTTGGTTAAAATGAGCTAATGGAAGTTTCTTAAGTGCGTAACTTCTATTTAGGTGGGATCCAAACCTTCATAACTGAAATTATTTCATTTAAGTTTTGTAAATCGTAAGCTTCTCAGATATTCTGTAATGAATGGTAGATAAAAGTATTTATTTCATTCCTGATAAACATGTTTAAACAATTTCTTTGTAACATTGATTTTTTGAAGCCAAAATAGTTCAAAAAAATAGGGCTCCTCAATCATATAAAAATGTTTTATTTTTTCTACTTATATTTTACAAGACGTGCTAAACTTGATCAGTTTTTGTGGCTGGAATTTTTATGTAACCTTTATTCGGAACGTATTATACTTACTTTTACTGAATTACGATATTCATATTAAGGGTATTTTCTTAGTTTGTGAAGTTAAATATAGACATCCCATTAAATTTCAACTAAATTTAAATTATGTTTACAGTTTAAAAACAAACACGAAAACGTTTTTTTCTTGGAAATTTTATGCAGCAAACTGTTGATGCAAATGTTATTTTTGTTATATCGTGCAGTCGCAATAATATGAACAATTTATTTTCAGGATATGTTCATGATAATGATTGATCATGTACATTATACATATAATCAAACTAATTGAAATATATTTCGGTGTATAAAGAAACGCCTTAATTAATATAAACAGTAATAATTTTCTGCTAAGTATGAACTATTACGCATATGACAACATTCTTGATAATCGTTTGCCATAATCCAACGTTACTCCATTTGAGAGTATATTTCAATATAGTGTTGTCTCCTGCATTATATATCTGTTTTGGGCTAAGATTTGCTATGAATTTGACTTTGAAAGATTTTACTGGTTGGGGCTGCGCAATTGTCAAAAATCGGAAATGAACTTTTTGTTGTACTTTTGCAGCCGTGTAACTTCAGGCTAGTAGCTCCTTTATATTAATAATCACACATTTCAGCTTCGGAATAATATGAGCTGTTTTCTGTTGGGTTAAATTCATATTTAAATATCTTTTACTGTTGCCATATTTAAAACATTTGCATGACCTCTTTTTGATTTTGAACAGTAAAAACATTTCCCTATTCTAGAACAGAATTTTTTTTTGGAAAACTCAATTGTTTATGTTAAAGAGTGAGTGCTCATATAACAGAAGATGCAAACCAATAGTTTAAAATTTGCATGTTACTTATTATTGATTCTATCGTGAGTGCACTCTAAACATTCTAATAATGCATTTTTAAACTAAAGCTTGCTTTGTAAAAATAGTACAGCACTTATATATATTTCAGCGTCCCATTTATCCCACGTATCCCACAAACAACACTCTCCCGTTGGGGGGCAAAGTGTAAGAAGCGCAAATCTAAGAGTCGTTATTCCGACGCCAATGCAAGCCAGCTTATCAACGACGGACGATATTGGATATGGGGAGGTAAGTTTTGGATTTTGTTTGTTTGTTATACGCCGTTGTATAGTGTGTGTTTTTGGAGGCATATAACGTTTTAAACAAATAAACCACAGATAAATTATTGCAATGGTCAATTTTTTGGGATTGTAAGCTTGCAAATTTTATGGGATTTAGTGTTTAAAAATAATTTCTGGCATATGACCATCGTGACCGCGTCTTAGGAAGACCAACCTGTCGGTCTAATTTTGTACCGTTTCTCCGGCATAGTCGGCCTTATTTTAGAACCACATCGAATTTTGGCTTCCAAGACATCAATAGTTGCTGATTTATCAGCATAGGCAGGTAACTTAACGTACAGACACAAAAAGAAGTCCAATAGAGTCAAATCACTTGATCTGGGCGGCCAGTTCACAGGTCAATTTCTTGAGATGATTCCTTCACCAAAAGTTCTGCCCAATAAAGTAATGGTTTCATGTGCTGTTTGGTATGTTGCGCCATCCTACTCCTTGTACCTCAGATTATTGGCAATGGTGTTGTCAGAAGCGATCTGACGATGACTTGACGGTAACATTGGTTTCGTCTTCAGAATTGAAAAAGAGAGGATCAATTTTGGTACTGGCATGCAAAAAAATAAAGTGACGCAGCATACATACATATGGGGCTTCCGAAGACTTTTGGGGAATATCCTTACACTGAAAACAGCAATTTTGCTTATTCACAAACCTATTTGAGGACGGACAGAGGCCAAGTTATTGAGAACGACGTCGAATCGATAACTTTGGATCCCCTCTCACATTATTTTCTACAGCAGCGATAGCTGCCAAGATACGCACCGGACGAGCTCGTGTTAGATGAACATTGTCGAATATAGTATACGTGGACATGATTCTTTCCATCCCCTACTTGGAGACGTTGTTTTTTGTGTTAGTCGTCGCATGGTAATTTGCTATTATATATATATATATATATATATATACACACACATATATACATATATACATTTACATATATAAATTGAGATGACAACGTTTTCGTCTACGTTTACATAGTCCATGAAATTCAAAGATGAATTGCTTCCCATACGCGCATTCCATTCGTTCCAATACTCTGACAGTTCCTCAAGCTGATTATTTTCCTCAGTTGCACTTGAAAAATTCGCCAATGGTATGAAATCTTCATCATCCCACTCTGAGAACTCACCAAATCCGCATTTTTCAATACAGTTGCTTATTGTTTTCTGCTTTACGTCCACAGTCCATGCAGCTCATATTTCTCGTACGCAATCTAAGAGTGTTATGGATGCTGTAGTTAAGCCCTTGTCAATAGCGCTTAAAGCTTTTCTTAAAATTCTCTGTCTATAATAGACTTTTAAGTTTTTTATGACACCCATGTTCATCGGCTGCAGCTTTGACGTCATATTAGGTGAAAAAAAAATAGTTTTATCGATTGAAGCTTATGTTGAAAGTCTTTACAATGGGAAGGGCAATTGTCGACAAAAAATATGACCTTTCTTTTTTGAAAAGTAAATTTCTTGTCTTCCATAAGCAGCCAGTCTTCAAATAGCACACTTGTCATCCAACCTTTCTTATTGCTACGATATTCAACAGCCAATGTTTTGATTCCCCTAAAACATCTGGGTTTGGCACTTTTTCCAATTATCAACAATTTTAGCTTTTCGGAACCGTCCATATTAGCTCCAACTAGACAAGTTATTCGCTCTTTACTATTCTTTCCACCAAAACACCTGTCGTTTTTAAAAGAAAGCGTCTTGTTCGGTAAACATTTGAAAAATAGTCCCGTTTCGTCGATATTGAACACATTTTTTGGCTCGTAGCCTTCTAACAACTTGGGTAGAACATTTCGTTTCCAGTCAATGCAGTCTTCTTCTCCAACCGATGCACTTTCTCCACTTATTTTCTTGTGAACAATATTGTTTTTGACTTTGAATTTGTCTAGCCATCCTATACTAGCGTGAAAGTTATCGCAGCCAAGGATTCGTGCGTACTCCAAAGCTTTTTCTCTAATTAAAGGCCGTGTAAGGAGTAAGTTCTTTACTCGGGCTAGTTGAATCCACTTTAAAATTGCACTGTCAATGAAATTGTAAATGCACGGTTTTATTCTCTTTCTTCCTAAGCAATGTGTTGAATCAATTGTGGCTAAAATCGAAATTCTATTTTTCCATATTGTTGACGATGTTCTTCTGGGTATCCCAACCTCAGTGGCAATAACTTTCTTTTTATCACCTTTCTTAATCCTTTCTATTAAAGCAGCTTTCTCGATTATCTTCAGTGACTTCAGTTTTCGTCCTGACATATCTAGTAATATTATAAAACTCGTTTTCATTCAAGGATTACAGTAAATAATATTCCAACTCCCGATTTTGATTGTTCCATGCCTTATATTTAGCGCGCAGTGTGAATGAAATGGCACTTCAACGGAACACTTTTTAATTAAACGTTCACAATAAATTATATTCCAACTACTGTTTTCGACTGTTCCACGACTTATATTCAGCGCACAATGTGAATAAAGCGACACTTTGATGCAACTCTAGCATCAAATCTCTAAATTCCCATTCATATTCTCAGATAAACACACAAAGCAGCGAAACATTTCGGAGAAACCCCTTTTATTCTTGTGGTTCCTTTCTTTTTATGCTTCGTTTCACAGAACATCGCTCGACCCTCGACTGTGAAGAATTGATGTTCGTTAGCTAGAAATATTTTGAAACTGCAATGAAATACAATTTCCAAGAATTTGAATTCGAGTTCCGGAAGTTCAATTCGCAGACGATGAAATATTTTGTTCGATTTATAGAATAGTTCGAGTTAAAGAAATTCGACTTACAGAAGAATCTTTTGAAGAAATATCGTCTCAAAATGCAGTTGCCAAGAATAAAATTCGAGTTATAGAAAAATTCGAGATATAGTAGTTCAAGTGATAGAAGTTTCACTGTGTATGTATATATATATATATATATACATATACATATATATATATACATATATATACATATATATATATATATATATATACATATATATATATATATATATATATATATATATATATACACGCGTCTTCCACTTATGTGCACAGACAACAGCGCGCAAAACGAAATTTGTGAGTGAAATGAGTCCGAATTCAATATAACATATTTATAGAAAAAGCTTAAGAATGTAAACTACGTATGTGGAAGCTAGATGAAGTATATATCACAAAAGTCTAGTTCAAAAGTAAATCATCGAGCATAAGCCAAAAAATCAAATGCAGACAGCGGCGATTTCCTATTTAGATATTGTGATATGTGTACTATAAACTACATGTAGAAAAAAGCATAAATTGTTAGACAAAGTTTGTAACTTTTGTTAATTTACCACAATAAAATTTCTTGGAAAAACTGTTTTCAATAATCATTTGCAAGAAAAAACACCACCACCACTTGCACCGAACCACGAACTAGTTGTTTGCATCTGCGAGTTCGTCGGTCAGTATGGTGATCTGCATCTGCAAGTGAAATCGGATATTTATGATCAATTTTCAGTTTTTTTCTGGGGAACCCTGTCGCTTTAGGATGAACAACAAAAGAGGCCAGTTATTAGTATATTGTTGGCCCGAATACGATGATAACATTCGATAACTACTGAATTGGTATTTGTTTGGTTGGTTAGTTGTAGTGGCAGCCTCTTTTATCCAAAGGTGGTTCACTTAGGCTACGAAAGGACCATTGTGGTACCACAGAAAATAAGGGCGGCACTAGAACCCTGATGACGAGAACCATCCAGATTCTCGTATGAAGCCGGCTATGCAGCTAATGTCTAAATCAGCTACCTCCGTGAGGTTGTCCAGGAAGGTCGAGCCCAAAGTTTGCATGTGGACAGTGCTAGGCATTCGCACAGAAAGTGTTTGATTGTTTCTTCCTCTTCCTTTGATCTGCAACTTCGGCAGAAATCATTGAAAGAGACACCCAATCGTTCTGTGTCTGTCAACCAGATAGTGTCTCGTCAGTACGGAAACGACGGAACTCAGGGTTTCACGGCTTGTGTTGAGGAGCCGCTTGGTGAGTTTGGTGACAGTGCATACCAAGTTTGCCTGGTTGTGCTACAGCTTTCTTCGAGCAGCCAGGCCCTATTCGCAGTCTCCACGTAGTGCTGCCTAAATCCTAGCTTTATGGAGGCTAGAGGTTGGTCAACTTAGGGGTAAGTGTATACTCCTTAAGCTCAGTGCCAGCTCTCGCTCGGGCATCCCGGTATATCACTATGCCCCGGTACCCAGCAAAGAATCACTTCACAGTGAAGCGACATCACGTTCAGTTGTGAGCGTCATTCCATAGCAATTTTAGATGAAGTATGCACGCTGGATGGTGATTGGATAGCAGCTTGACTGTCAGAAAAGATGTTTAAATTTCTTATGGAAATTTTCAGATTTCTAATCCAGTCTACTGCCTTGTAAATCGCAATGATCTCTTCCTGAAAGACACTGCAGTGGTCTGGTAATCGCAAGGATAGTTTCAAGGCTAGCCGTTCTGAGAACACCCCACAGCCAACTCTTCCATCCGTTTTTGATCCATCAGTGTAGATGTCGATCGATTCCTGTATCCCATCTCTTTCTGTGGTTCAGTTCTCCCTACTCGGGATGACTGACCTGAAACCATGGTGAAAACAGGGAATCGGAGAAGCAAGGTCACTTTCCCTGGCGTTGGTATATCCCTCTGTAGTATTGTGGAGTGACCAGTGTTTCCCTCATGCCAGAGTCGCAGAGCTTTCAACCGAACCGCAGAGCACTTGGTCTACTGTCTCGTAAGTAGCTCAGTCGGGAGCCAATTTAATAGCATGAACAATGCCTTTGTCGGGGTGGTGCGTAGAGCCCCGGTAATTGCAATAGCTGCAATCCTTCTGACCTTGTTTAGCAGGTTTACATTTGATGACTTCGCCATAGCTGGCCACCAAATAACTGCGCCATACAGAAGGATTGGTTCCACTATCGCCCTATAGAGCCATGATACAATTTTGGGTTTCAGTCTCCACCTTTTTCCAATAGCTCTTTTGCAGCAGTAGATTGCGCATGCCGCTTTGCGTGCGCTTTCTGCTATGTTCGCTTTCCATGCGAGTTTAAAGTCCAAAATTAGATCGAAATATTTGACCTGATGAGATGGGTTGAGACTTATCTCATCAAGTTTAGGTGGTGGTGGAATTTTGTACCTTCTTGTGAAGAGCATAAATTCTGTCTTCTGCGGATTAATCTTTAGACCGCACTCTTTGCTCCATTTGGTAAGAATATCTACGGCAAAGTTTAGTCTTTCAGATAGGGTGTTAACAAATTTTCTCGATATTGCTATTGCAACATCGTCGGCATAAGCTACGACTTTGCAGCCAGTCGCTTTTATTTTTGACAGGAGTTCATCCACCACTAGGTTTCATAGAAGGGGTAATAGCACTCCACCTTGTGGTGTGCCTCTCAAAATTCTGCTTCTTAAGGTACTGTTTCGTAGCGTGGAGTTGATGTTCCTGCTGCTAAGCAGTTGTCCGAGGAACCCCATCAGGTTGTCATCGGCATTGCTTTCCCCGAGAGCTTTGCCAATATGTAGCCTTATACCTGATATTATTGAAAGCCCCTTCAATGTTTATAAAAACCGCTTGCGTTTCTTCTTTGACGCTTAGCGATTTTTCGATGAAGCTGGTGAGCGAGTGAAGAGCTGTTTCAACTGATCTCCCTTCTGTGTATGCGTGCTGCGCATTGGAGATTGGTTTCAGGACAGCTGTCAGATGGATCTCTATCAGTCGTTCCAGAGTTTTCAGAAGAAACTTTCCACCGCTGTGGAATGTAAGCCATCCGTACACATGCTTTGAAAATGGCGTTGTCATGGCAGTGCTGAGATATCCTGCTGGATCTCAACAAGTGAGATGTTGTCCATGCCAGGGGATTTAAAGGGTTAAAATGAGCTGATTGCCCAGCATAAGAGTTTGTCATTGACAGGCACAGTGGTTGGCATACAGTCCGGGAGCGTGTGTGGATCCGCTTTAATAGCCACACTCTCACTACCCAGGAAGTGCGTATCCACAAGAACGGACAACGTCTCGGAGCTGGATTTCGTCCAGACTCCATTTGCGTCTTTAACAGACCCTAAAACGAGTGGTAGATTGTCATGACTTTACGCAGACGATTGACATCCTTGGAGTTTTCTATTTCTCCACAGAAACTTTTCCAAGAGGTGCGTTTCGTCTTTCTGATAGAGCATTTGAACTCCTTCAGTTTTATTTTATAAGAAGACCAGTTATTAGATTCTTTAGCCTGATTGAAGGACTTCCTACATGGCTTCCGCTGCTCCGCAATGTCACCACGCAGCCCATAATGAGGGCTTATACTTCCCTCTAGGCTTCGTTGGACTACATGCAGACCTTGCTGCGTCATTGAGGTCCGCCATCAAGCACAGACTCGAATACTGATTGGTATTTTGCTCAATCCATCCTTTTTTTGTTAATGAAGGTTGGATTTGTCGGAGGGTCAAAGGCCACCTGGAACCTTATGTATAGATGGTTGGAGAACGAGCACTCTTGTGATACGTGCCATCCCTGGATAGCCTGGTACAAGTGCTCGTTCGTCAGAGTGATATCCAGAACCTCTCTACGGCTTGCCGTGACAAAGGTAGGATCCTCACCTTTGTTAGCTAGGGCTAAGTCATGCAATGAATGAATTCAAATAGTGACTTACCCCGTTTATTCGTGTCGGTGCTACCCCAAATGCGATGATGGGCATTGGCGTCCGCCCCGACTATCATAGGGATGCCTCTTGCAGTGGCTTCCCTTGTGATCCTCTGCAGGCGAGTGAGAGGTGGCAGAACATCATGCGCAATATAGCAGGAGACAGCCCAAAGGGGTTTGGACTGCCTTTCCACTGCTATGTTAACGGTATCCTGGTCACTGAAGTTATACAAGATTAAAAACTTCATGCCATTCTTTATGATTATACGAGCTCTCGGTCTACCTGCTGTTTTGAAGGATACTGTATTGTATCCCTTCATGTTGAGCCCGCAAACCCGGTTTCCTACAACTCAAGGTTCCAGGGTCAGTATTAGCTCCTTTCCTTTTTGGACCTGGTAGAGGAGCAGTGCAGCGGACACCGCCTTAGAGTCATGGTGGTTTATCTGTAGATTCTCCTCGTCAGATAAGGACATCTTCTCCTCCTCGACCAGGTCGAGGGATTTAAGGAGGTTCCCAGCCAACTCCGCAGTGTAGGTGGTACTTCTTCTGTCATCGTAGAGAAGATCTGACTCGGAGAGGTCCACGGTTGGGTCTACTGAAGCTTCCAAATTCACCTCACTCCCACTCTCCTTACTTGGTTCCCGTACTGCCTTCCCAGTAAGGTCCTTGCGATATACTCGCAGGGTGATAGCCGAGAAACCGTAGCTTCACACCCCGTCCTTCGACTCCAATGGAGCTAGCGACTCCTCGTTCAGGATTATTAGGGCCTCTCGCTGTCCATTGCTAGGCTCGCTTACCTTAGCTACTTTCCAGTTTTCCACCGGGATGTCAGCATTACTGAGCTTAATTAGCTCAACAATTTCCACCGGTGTGGGTGACCCCGCTGGTATCCACGCCCTGGACCCAGGCCAATTCGCGATGTTTTCCCTGGAGACAGCACCCAGCTTTGCTCCAGGCCAGACTTCTCCCAATCTGCTGATAGCCTGCTTGTATAGATCCGCTGAACGTTGATCCGTGCAGGCTATCAGTTTAACGTGACCCTGGTACTAGCCAGCGTCACGACAACTTGTCTCTCTACTGTGGTGGTTGCCTGGGAAAGACCATCTGGAGGTAAATCTTTCAGCCTTTTCAGGACTTTAAAGGCAGACCTTCTGTCCCTGTAAGCCGCAATAGAGGGTTTTTGTTTTAACACCTGATGAAGAGGCTGTGTTGGATGGCGCGCCGGCAACAGTACGGGCCGGCTTGGTCGCCGTTACCTTGGTGTCACCGCTAGCGCCAATAGGCTTAACTGAGAGGGTACTTGCTCCTGGCATAGCTGCCTTGGTGCATGCACCTAGATTTTTCTGTACTCATTGCAATTAGGTCCTCCCTCACAGCCGCTATCTCCACTCGTTGTGCAGTTCTCCTAAGACCCCATCGTTATTTATGCCGAAGCAGGGAGGCCATGCGAGGGTTGGCACATTTCCTTATGTGCTCAGAGCGGGGCCAGGGATTAATAAGGAGTCCAAACTCAACTGAACCTGCACGGTCAGACTAATGGCGACTAGTTTTGAACGTACCGCGTGGCCTGCCAGGGTTTCACCGGGACGGATGCAGCATTGGCATAAGCCTGAATGCCATTTTCGCAAAATATCACTCTTGCGTACTCAGGTGACAGAATACCAATGCTACCAGCCCAAAGCATCAGATATAGTCGTTATGACGAGAGAGTTGTCCAAAAACATTCGAAAGTCGTGCCGTGGTAGATCATTTGGCGTTATCCAGGATGCACCACGAGGAGGCGATCTACCCTACATCCTGAATCGGTATTTAGTGTCGATCCTTTTCGGACAATGTTTTTGAAATTTTTATTTTACCATCACTTCATATTTTTATTTAAAACCGTTTGCGGCTCGCATTCATCTCGTGAAGTGTATTTTGAAGCTTCTAAAATTTAACTAAACATATAAAGCCAAACATAATTCTAACCATTTCAAAATCCATCCATATGCAATAATTTATTTATTTAGCCAAACAAGGCATACACATTATTAATATTATTATTATTAAACTTAACATTAAATTACAACTTACAACTTACAAACTAAAAGTAAAAACTGCTTTTGAATTGATTCAATTCGATCACTATCAGTTCCAAACGCTGGGTTCCAAATTAAGCAAGCGCACTCGAGAAGAGGGCGTACAAATGCTGTATATAGGGATTTAGTAACCCACGAGTTCGTAAACTCTTTTGCCCGTCTTTTAATGAATCCCAGCTGCTTCCAAGCACTTGCAAGAATCTTGTCGTACTGTAAGTGAACCCGTAGTTTTGTATCTAATACAATGCCAAGATCAACCACTTGGTCCACTTTGGTCAATGGTGTACTGCTTAGGGAATATGTGTAACTGTCAATAGTATTTTTGCGAGCAAAGCTCATCACTTGACATTTACCAATATTGAGGTGAAGATTATTCCGTGAGCACCAATGTTCTAATGCATTAAGCTTGGATTGGATGAAAGTTGCGTCAGAGTGCGATGCTACTACGTGATACATTTTCAGATCATCGGCATATAAAAGATGGGGTATGTTAGATAGAACTGAGGACAGATCAGATATGAATATATTAAATAAGAGTGGGCCGAGATGGCTGCCTTGTGACACTCCAGAAGAAGTTGGAATTTTTCTTGACAGATTTCCTTGAAATCTAACGACTTGTGTCCGATTTTTGAGGTAAGAAGAAACCCATTTAAGCAAAGATCCCGAAATACCAAAGTTATGCAATTTCTTTATTAAGATGTCGTGGTCAACGCGATCGAAAGCTTTGCTAAAATCTGTGTAGACTGCGTCAATTTGGTGGCCCTTTTCCATAGTGAGCCGAAATTTGATCAGGACCAGGTCCCTTCTTAGGATGAAGCTCAGTGATAGCGCTTTCAATATCGTCTGTGGTCAAATGTAGCTCTTCAACAATTATTGTTGACGAAATATCCTGCGAGGGAAGTAAGGGTGTATTTGTAGGTGGCATAAACACCTCTTGGAAGTGATCAGCAAAAAAATTACATATTTTTTTTAGGGCATGAAGAGCTGGAATTGTTTTTGGACATTGTGCATGTATAGCCTGTTGTTTTTCGTTTGGTGTTTATAAAATCAAAGAATTTTTTCGGGTCACGAATTATGCTCTCTCCAACAGTGCGAACATGAAAGTTATATGCTTCACGTGACTTTATTGAAAATTCAACAGCCAGCTGATGATATTTATTATTTACGTCTACGTCTACATTATTGTCATTGTGGATTATCTTATATAATTTGTTTCTTTGATTACGTAGGCTTCGAAGGTAGCGTCTAACCATGGCTCTGAGAGTTTGTTTCTTTTCTTAATTTTAGGGACAATGCTTTCAACGGCGTCAAAAATTATTCGATGGAAGGTAGATACCGAGTCTTCTACATCTAACATTGAAAGAATGTTCCAGTCGATTTTCTCAAGACGGTTTATGATGAAATCATAATCGGCATTTAAGAAATCGAATACGATGGAATTATTGTACGATTGAGAGAATCTCGAATCCGTAGTGGAAATCTCAACAGTAGAAGCAGAGTGGTGGAGACTATTACAAAAAAGATGCTCTGCTTCTTTCGTTGGACTAACCACAACATTGTCATAGGAGTTTGTAAAAATTAGATCCAGCCAATTACCGTTTTGGTTTGCAGTTGGGGATATTTGCTGCAAATCATTGCCATAAAATGTACTAAGCAGATTGAGGTCAATCGAATCTCTAAGGTTCATTGGTAAGAGGTAGCCATCAGATTCATCAGGAACAAAGGACAAGGTGGGGCGGTTAAAGTTCCCTAGTATTATTATTTTGTCTTCTTCGGCTAGAAGTTTTATTACGGAAGATATAACGTCTTGTATGCAATCATAGATATCTTCCTTGGAGTTGGGGGGAACATACACTACAACAATGAATAAAAATACAGTCCCTAAACCAACACGAATGGCTTTATGCTCAAAAGTTTTATAGGACACAGTTTCAACGATCTCACTTATAAAAGTGTTGTTGATTGCGATCATCACACCACCGCCTCTTGATTGGCCGGTGAATAGAAAATTCCTGTCATTCCTATATATAGTCCAGTTTCCGTCAAGGATTTCCTCGTGCTTGTATGAGTCGTTGAGCTATGTTTCAGTGAAGGTCAGTACATTAAAATGGCAGGATTTGGCGTCCAGGTAAAGTTTGTTTATCTTGCCTCTCATACCACCACAATTGTGATAAAAGAGCCTAAGGGAATTCACCGTCAAAAGTTTGTTAGGAATAATATTTCTTGCTCTCTTCTCTTGCCCTCTGAAGCGACGAAATATGCTTGGATCTTATGTGCGACCCAAAAGTTTCAAGATCTTTTTTTATTTGATCTTGGGTCATATCAAGTTGCTCATGATAATTGAAAAATATCTGGCGTAAAGATTCAAAGTCCGTGGGAAGACCTTCTTGGTGTATCATAACCTTAAGATTGACTTTCGTTTTACCATCCACGCATGAAGAATATGGCGCATTATGCATGTATGCCAGGTAAAGACGGATATAATCGTAGATTTTGTGGTCTCTAAGTCGAGACAACATATATCTACTTTCAAGGTCGGCACCACAGCTTTTAGTGATTTTAACCGCAGGCGGAGAGATCGGATCCAGAGACTGAGGCTCGCTATCGGGAACTATGACAGATTGAGAAGGAATTTGAATGAAGCCATTGAAAGAAGGAACTATTGTTTCACCGCGAACGAAGTTTAAGTACGGAGATGGCGACTCATCAGTGTGAACTGCAGTTTGGTTAGATATAATTTTGCTTTTGTTCGGCTGGTCATTGGAAGCTTTCTGAGTACGGGGCACGAGTGAAGCAGAGTGTACAGAGGGTACTGGCTTGTCCGTCTTATGGTGGGTGTGTATAAGTGGTCATGATGGGTTGATTATCCGAGTAGTTGTTAGGTCGATCTATTGGATAGAATGTTGTTTCTGAAGAAGAATCTTTCAAAGGTATATAAACGGAAGAGGTTGAGGGAGTACTTCCATGTGCAGGAGAAAAAATGGGACTGTGCTGAGAGGTCTTAGAGGTATGTTGGGAGGTCTTAGGTTGTGGGATACAAATTGAATTCTGAGGGGACTTATTATAATTACTGTTTAATCTATAATTATGCACACTATTCGTATTTAAGTTTTCCTTCTTGTTTTTGCTTTTATCCTTCCGTGAGACGTACCATGGATAAAAAACGAGTCCATTGCTGAGTTGATATGAGCTTCCTCCCTGAGGGTCTGTGAACAGCCATGCGTCATACACATCAATCAGTCGTGAAATCAAAGCTTGCCATTACTTGCGCATCCATGATTCGACTGCTGATGTATCTACTTCTTCTATTTCACCATCGAGTAAACCAGCCATTCGTCGCCTGAAAATCGTGTTTCTTATTTGTTTTAACAACCATTCCGTCTTTTGCTGCAATAACAGGCCTTTTATTCTGGTATCACATTTATACACTGAAGCGAACTATTTTCTTTCTGCATCTTCTACTTCCATATTTTTCCCATTTCTTTTTTTGATTTTTAGACTCGTTACCAACATAAGCTGCTTCAATATACGCCCTACTTTTGATGAGTTTGAACAGTAATGAATGCGAAATTTTCAATTTCGTAGTAGCATCACGTTAGAGAAAAGTATCATATTTCTTCAATGGCTTTTTCCTTCACACATAAATCGAAAATATTCGAGTTTTCGGGTCGATGGTCTCCAAATTCATGTGCTAGTTAAATCTGTGTGCTTACTGTCTCATGTCACAATGAATAATATACGACATGACTTTTGTGTGAAGGAAAAAGTAAATTTATTGAAGGAATACGATACTTTTCCCAAAACTAGCCAACGTGCTATTACCTGAATCGCATACACATATTGCAGTGCATTCTCATCCGCTCGAGCATGTATTCAGGCACTATTATTTTTCAATTTAAACTCTCTTATTAGGCGCTTCTTCAGCGTAGTCGTTTCATTGAAATGAAATGCGTAATTTATGACGTAAGTCACGACGAAAACTTGAATTCAGCAAGACTTTCCCCTCATGGACTTCACAGACGTTCAGTCTCGGGACGAGTCAACGAAACCTTTTCAGTCGTGCGAACAAATTCGGGTCCGTCCTCTTCAAATCCAGAAGTGCAGTGGCTGCTGGCAGGTCAGCTCAATTCGGCGCGTGATTTCGTGGGTATGTTTCTCAAGCTTTGACCCCGAATTTAATTCCCTGGGGTTCATCCATTTAAGCGGCCGATTAAAAAAATCCGGCAAATCCAATACCAAAAATAGAACAAGATCAAATCAACAAAAGAGGCTACACTGCGTATGTTATTCTACTCGAAAATTTGGCGCCCACACAAGTTAAAACCGCTATCAAACCCTACCCGAGAGCAACAAAATAAAACTATTTTAAGAATTAAGTCTGCGAATCGTATATCCACTTTGTCACTTGGTAAGCGTCATCACCCGAGAATTGAGCGGTGCTTTCCTCCACATCTTTTATCGTGAAATTCAGTCGCACATCTTCGTCGTCTGCAACGTCATGTACATACGTCGCCGCCATGTATTTGTCACTTTCTTGCGTCGAGGTAAAGCGTTCATTCAGCGTTGCCTTCTGTTGGCAACCCAAATAATTTGTGTGTATCCATGGGAGCTTGAAGCAAACTTCAAGCTGCATATGAATCGAACCCGCTCGAGTGAAGCCAATCAGAAAATTTTATCGGATCGACTCGAAATATCTCCATGTATACTCTGATTGAAAGATCGACTTGTGTAGTGGTAATGTTTGCCAAAATCAACTATTTTTTGTTTTCTGTGTTGTTGCAGAAGATAGATAAGCAACGGGGAGGAACAAGGTTGAATGTTTTTGTCTCACTTGTAAGACGACTCACATATAGCAGACCAAACAGAAAATTCGGCCCATAGTATAATGAACGTATAGCACGGAGACTCTGAGCTGTCAAAATAAACAAAAGGCAAAAGATGCAAAAATTACCCCTCCTTTAGAGAGAGCGGTCTGGTTTTCGTTTCTAAACTTGCGCGCGAAAAAAACGGGTGAAATGAAGCCGAACTGACGAACGATCAAAAACCCCACGGTCGTTGGCCCAAACGAAAGATTTTCGATAGGCCTACAGTCCCACCTGCCGTCTGTCGACTTGTCAAGCCATATTTTCAGTATTGGAAATGTTAGCACCGGCGGTTAGATGCAATATTTTTTCATACAAAGAACATGCTTGATCATTTATATTTTTTCGACATCCAATGCACGCACTATTTTTGTTTTATATGTTGTGAAAATTTTGTCAGTTGTGCCATTTTCAATCTTCCGATTGTTACAAGCGCTATTCAATTCTTTAAGTACAAAAATGAAAACATAGATTAAAAACGCCTATTCTGCAACCTATAATTAGCATTTATTTCTTTTTCTTTTAACATTGCCTTGTAAGAAAAAACTTTAAAACTTCATTTGAATATTTAGCAACAACATAATCGCCAGAGTCAATCAGCACTGAACACACCCGTGGTCACTTTGCAGACTCCAATACCTGGCCTGGCAAACTATTCTTTAAGTAGTTTCGCCCCTCAAGATTTCTCAATGGGATCGTCGGATGTACTCGGTCTCCCCTCTTGGAACACACATCAGAGCTTATCTACTGTACAGCACACAAGGTATAAGTAAGTAACTAAAAAAAATATTAGAATTGTTTAGCTTATCAATTTTTCTTTTAAGTGGCCTTTCACATCTGACTATTTCGAATAGTACTCCCCCGCCATCGACATCTCCAATATCAGTGAAGGTAAAATCGGAACCCGTTTCACCTCCCCGCGATCATCATGCGATAAGTGCGCACCAATCGCATTCTAGTTCTTTATTGGGTCAATCATCAAGTGCACTCTCTGGCGCGGTGATAGCAGTTAGCAGCCAATCAAGCCCAGCCAGTTTGGGTATATTGAATCATTCGCAGCACCTTGTGATGAACTCACGACCGTCATCTACTGGCCATTTAACTCCAACATCAGGTGAGAATTTTCATTTTCTGGGTGAACACGTTCGTTTTGCCCACATTGATATGTTAATTAGTTCTTTGCACATTTCTGTTAGATACAGATTTCTTTTGAGAATTTCGGTATATTGATATCCATAGATCATTCCCTCTTTCATGAAAGCATGTGGATGCCAGCAGCTAGAAAGGTCAACCAGGGTAGCTAAAAACTTATGTACTTTGCTATATTCAAGCTTCATGTTTGATAGCTCAGTTCAAAATGACTTTGGATTGCGCGGCGTATTTTGCTTGTCCAGCATACCTATATACTCACAACATACCTACATCCATTCACTCTAAATGCTATAATTATGCGGTAATAGCGCATAAATGGTATTTGTTTTACTGGAAAATATTTCTATGAAAGAAAAGAATGCTACAAACTCAACTCAAATTTATAATTTGCTTTAGTTATAATTGTTTAAATGACTTTGTGAACTTCATTTTCTAATTTATTTACTTTGATGTTTTTAAGGCTCAGTGACGCCAACCAATGCACCATCACCAGTGAACGATCTCCGGCATTCGTCCAATTCGCAACTTCCCGATTACGACTCACCTAATCATCCCCATAAGAGACCTCGTATTTCTGAGGGCTGGTCTACATAGCCTATGCCTAAATACCACAATTCCTTGAACTGTAACTTATCGCAATCTACGCTAGCATCTTCAATAAATCGTCTTCATTATGAAGGCGGAACAATATACGATATCAGAGGAGAGAATGGGGCCACAATACTCAAGTGAAGTCATGTATCATAAAATCGAAGCTATAGCTTATTGAAGCGAGTTGAGCTGTAAAAACGTGTCATATCTTAACGTAATATCTAGCACCTAGTTCCGTTGGAAATTGAGAGGATAAGGCAAACCACTAAGCTATGATTGTAAATACTAGTCTGAACGAGATGATCTTTCAGTTATTGAATAAGAATATTTAGGGTGTAAGCAGAGATAAATTTAAATTTAATAGCGTAAATTGTCTAATTCCCATTGGGAATGAGGGGAGGATGTGAAATATAGATTAAATCAGTGCAATTTAATCATTATCGAAAGCATTAGTTTTGCGATGGTAATGATAATAGAAAGTATAAGCTGTAGGTAGAATTTTATACGTACAATGAAGCGACAGCGAATGTGCGACAAAAAATTTTAAAGCAAGGGAAGGTTTTGACAATTTTATCCTTTTAGTAACACGAGTTGAACTTCTTGTGGAGCGTAATTGAAAAAAAGCACTATCCTATTGAATCGGCATAGAATTCAATCTAAAATAGCTCAAATATTTATGCATAATTCACTGAGATCCTATTTTACAAAAATAGCCTCAAAAGTTCACGCCACGAAAGTGCCATTTAGTGTCTAAACTTTCTAATTGTATAGTCCGCATTACTTTGATTGCTTTTAGAAACAAGGATACACAGAAAATTGTGAGACGTTTGATAATCGGAACATCTTATGCTTAAAGAATCGCGTTGTCAAAAGAAATATATATTTGCTTGCTTGACTTACTATTAGACAAATAGTTAAGGAAATGTGTTTGAAAGATTGCTTTATGAACCAAGAAATATATGAATTTAAATAAAGACAGAGAAATTAGATTTTCAAATGAATTGATCCGTATTCCGAAGAAAGACATAGGGCATCAAAGGCACTATTTCATTCAACTATTCATTCAAATTACGATAAGCACCTTTAAGCCTTAATTTATCCGATCAGTTTCAATTTGTAATGCAGTCTGTTTTCGTGTTGAATTCATATTACTCTAATGATATTTTGTTAATTTTTGCAAATGAAAATGTGTATAATTTGATAGTAGATGAGCAGAATAAAGTGATACTTTTCTGTTTACTATATTAATGGTAGACGATATTCAAAAAAAGGTTTAAAGTTCACAGCAAACGTATCCGCATGTTGTAAAAGTCTGTGTCTAGTACTCGATGGCATCAAAGTAAACATAAAAAAGATTCGACTATATCTACTATTTATTTTTAAAGTACCTATGAAACACTATGAATACATGAAAATTTAAAAAATATGTTTTACAATCCTTCAAACAATAACGTTTTCTAACAAGGTGGTTTCACGTATAAAAAGTTTGTATTCACACAAAATGTTGGGGGATTCTCTGAAATTTACTGTCACGGCGCATTTTTGGAATATGTCATTGCATTTGCGTGTATTGCCATGAGTGATTATAGTAAGAATCGCATTGGTTTACTGTTCAGTTGCTGACTGTTTAGGGAGGGAAATTTGTGCTAGTGAAAACCATATTAATTTTATGGACAAACAAGTAAAAATCTATCTAAATATAGCTAATATAGGTAGAAAGGAAGACAATATGCTTTGGTGAAACGGGTCGTAAACAATTTGAAAACGGTCGAAAATGCTAACACGAATATTTTTTCGGTCGCCTTTCAAAGTTTACATCTAGGAGAAGGCAGAAAGAATCCACCGTCCACAGCATTCTATTAGGAGTTGATATAAAAGAAATATTTAAGAAATTTTTTACGCCAACAAGAAAATTTTAAGGCTGGATATAACGGAAAGATAACCAGAACGAAACCTTTTATTGAAAAACCTATCGAAGCGATGAACAAGTATATAAATAAAGCAGAATTTTGGAAGATGTATTATTTTTGGTTGAATGTGTAATTTGTATTTTTGGTTGGAAAATAGTTTGAATGAAGAAAATCTACTCCCTTTTGTACGATAGCTAGTGTCGTTGTAAAGTTGCAGTTAATTGAGTCAACAGTGAAAACATTCAATATATATTTACCGAAACAATTTGAAGCAAAGTGCCGCCAAATTTGGTTTGGTTGTTGGGATTAACTTTCAGCAAGAAAATAACTCCAAGCATACGGGCGGGTTTGTGAGGCTGTAGATATAATAAAACGCCTGAAAATAATTGCATTCACATCTGCAGCGACCAAATCTTGATCCAATTGGGCAGTTATGAAATTTGTTTGGTAAAAGTGTAAAACAGCACGTTATCACAAGCAAAAGAGCACTAGAAGACGCTCTGAAAGAGTAGTAGCGTCAAATAATGGCACGAAATGTCGAGACTAGTTTATTTCTATGCTGAAAAGGTCAGATCAGGTTCTGAAGAGAGTACGGTACCCCACATGTTAATAATTCAAGTTAATTTGCTTCTATATTGCAAAATATTTTTAGCCTTAAAACCACTTTTTGTGTGTAAATTTTGTGGTTTTGCTGGGAAAATCTAACATTGTAAGGAAAATAAAAGATTTTTTTTAGTTTTCATGTGTCCATAGTGTTTCTTAGATACGTTAAAAATAAATTCGAAATATAATTGAAAAAAACATTTTTTGGCATGAAATACTAGATGAGGTAACGACTGGTCCTTTCCAATCGCAAATTCAAACCTAATTTTTTTGTGCAAAGTAGGCTTGGAAGGGTAAAAACAGATCGATTCGTATAAAATTGAAATATTTTCACTGTAAGAGCTGAGAAAGCTTTTTTGTTAATTATTTTAGGATTGCAGGTCATGCAATTATTATTTTGTTTCGGAAAAAATAGTCAACGGCAATTCTTTATTTTTAGGAAAGTAGAATGTGTGTTTAGTAAACAATTCACGAATTATTATATATTGATTTAAATTATGATTGCTTCATATACTTGTATTGCGTGGTAGTAAAAAGCTTGTCAACACATTAATTATTAGTTTAAAATTAGGAATATAATTTGATCTATAGGAAACTAGGATGCGTCGTGATTTGATTTCTGGTCGCCACACCTTTTTTAAGGCGTCAATTCAGTTATTTTTAATAAAGTGTTAGTCATTATTTTGTTTGCTTTCTGAATTGTTTTCTTTTAAACTGATACTCAATGCTAGATTGTATTTACATAAAATTAGAGTCTTTTACTGTAAGCGATTTTTATTCAATTTAAAATACACAAACAGTTTTGTTGCACATGACTTTGTTTATTTCATTTGAAATTAGAAATTTATTTTGGGGTTGCACTGAGCATGCCGTCACGGACTGAAGGGATTTAAGAGCTCATCGCGGGACATCAGATCTTATAAATAAAAAGAGTTACACAAATGTCCTATAAAACCGTATTTTGAAATGAAATTGCATATATCGCATATGTATATACTCCGCTCTTTTGTAAATTTCAAATCAAACCACACTTAAACGTTCTAAATTTACATCGAAAAAAAGATTCCACGGAAGTTTAATTTACCTAAAGTTTACTTTGAAATCCTAAGGCCTGATTTTAATATGAGATTATCTTATAAATTGAAAAAAATCCAGAGCTCTTACATTACTAGACAAATAGTACCGTGTGTTTACATAGTAAACAATGAAACATTAATGTTTGGCTGAAGAGCGACCCACCACTGGTTTTCAATCGTTGTGAAATAATGTTTAGTACTTCAATAATGTTTTTATTGACCTCAAACAGAATTTAGCTGATTTATACAGTCTGTCGAATGTAACTTTTTACATTATAACTCTGTCTCTCATGAATATTATGTCGATTTTTTAATTGTTCGACTAGCAATCAACGTTTCACTCCCACATAATATGGCGCTAGCGTGCCTAAAGAAGGTGCGTATGTTTTCTCCTCCGATGTATTTAATACAAGAGAATTTTTAAAGATTTAAATTTTTTCCTTGGGCAAAACACGCTGAAGAACTTTTGATTTGATTGGTTTTGCTTTATTTTGCGTCTAAATAATTCTGGTAGCGATCATTTTGCAGAACAGACGCGCCTTCTTTTCATTTGCATGCATTGCGTGTTTCTACGACTGTACGTATTGCTGTTAAGCTTTAAACTTGTATAATTAATATATGTATGTGAAAATTTGCCATTTTATTTTCATAGTTTCTTTTAAATACAACACGAGTAGATCATGGCCAGCGGTTAAGTTTCGTAACTGAATCAAACACTAGAAACCTAATGAGAAGCCAAATAAAAACTAACAGTTTATGAAGATATAAAATGATTTTTCAAAACCTTCCAAAAATTACACGATAGGTTTCTAAAATATTACATTCGAAATGTTTATTAATTTTAAATTAACTACATTAAAGGAACATATTGTAAATGTTAATTACCTCCACTCTGTAGATGCCTTAAAACAGTGCCTATCAATAAAAATGACATAGGAATACCGCATGTAACTGACAACGTAGAAACTCTTTAAGGTGAATTAATTATATTCGTACACAAAAAATCTGATGCGCGCTGCGTAATATTGAAATTATATATTTACAAACATATACACAAAACTAGAAGAGCAAACGAGTCTATTTTCTATGCAAATTCAGAAGAAAGAAGTTCAAGACATATTGGTAATACAAATTGGGCACTTTGGCTGAAATTAGTGAAATGTACACTCCTGTTAAGTAATGTATGAGGTGGTATGGAGGATGTGTAACACGGTTTGTTCAAGGTACAAAATATATTGAAAAGCTATTTGCTTTTGTAACTGCGAACTAATATATGTAATAGTTCAGACATTGGCACACAGGGTTAGTTGCCTCTTGGAGATAAAACTTTAAAATGTCTTATGAAATCATTATTTTCATAGTAAATGTAAGATATATTTATATGGTGCAGTTTATTTTCAGTGGTGTGCCTTCGATGTAAATAATTGTTTTTTTTGTCAGTATCTTCGCCACTCAAATGTGTACATAAATTTTTCAGCTGAATTGCTGCAAGCTGAATTTATTTTCTAGACACTAGCTACAACTATGAAGTGCTAGAAGCACTTGGGACCATCATTTACATGGTAAAAGTTGCTTACGAAATCTAGCGCCTAGAAGCCAAGATTTTATTTCATTAGTAAACGGAAACATCTAACAATAAATTTTGTTGAAAAGGACCAGCACTAAGTGTAATTGGAATCGATTTTGAATAATTTTAACGACGAAGTAAAATATATAAAATTTATTTGAAAAGAAAACTTATCGTTTATGTAGTTGTTCCTTCCTAACTACGAAAAACTTTAAAATATTGGGAGCCCATTTTCGATTATCGTTATTAGTGTAATTGTTTCATTAGGTTTAATTGTTTCAACTTACAAGAAATAGTTTCGATCAAATTTGAAGAATATGATAAGGGTAATGTTGTTCCCCATAATCAGTATTCCTTATACAATTGAATTAATTTCTATTTGTGTTTCAAAATTCGTTTGGCAGACTTTCCACACAATATATCTGAGATAACTAAATTTATCGCAGAGTGTTTTCCTATCGCTTAGATAAAGTAAGCATTTCTTCACAGACATGTCAAGATTTGTGTGTGGACTTAATATTCACTATTACTCATATATGTCAAAGGCTTCTCCCCCCTGTTAGGTTCCCGTATTATAAGGCTGACCCTGAAAATGTCTTATTCAGGAAAGCAGGACGAGGCTTATGGACGAAGGCAACCTTGTAAATAGGACCTCTAACGACTGATCCGTGTATTTTCATATATGACTGAGGGAAACTGCAAATGTCCAGTTTTTCTGGAGTCTTATATTCTAGCCTATATTTTTAATTATACACAAGTCTTTTTGCACTATGTGGCAATTTTCTGGCTACACTAGTATCATCAATGATGCTTGTGATCAATGTAGTAGCGTGTAGTTGTGATCATAGTAGTTACTTGGGACAGTTGCGAATTTTTAATGTTCTGGATAGGAGAATCATAATGATTTCTGCGTTGGGGAAGCTTTATTTCTTTTCGTTCGTTCATAAACCTTACTTACTATGGACCCTTAGCGACTCAAAATTAACTCTTTTTTATCCATATTAGCAGGGCGTCAAATTTTTATTTTACCTACACCTCCTTTAATAGTCGGGTTTTTATTAAATTCGTCGGATCAGAAGCCTATGTTTTGTTATAAGAATATCTCAGATTGAAAAACGCCAAAATTTACGGTTGACAGTTGGATTAAACGATAATTGTAGATTTATTTCGTTGAGCTATGTTATTAGTTGGCATATTTTTGTGCAATATAGGAATTTAAATCGTCAAATTAGATGAACCACGTGGCTAATTCCTTACAGCACGCTCAACTCCATTGTTTGTAAGTTTAAATATTTCTCTATAAATGTAACAGTTCGAAGTAACGAATAGGAGAGTAAAATAATCGATATAAATCTATTCGCAACCTTGCATTAGAGCACAATTAAGAGATGACTGTAAAAATGACTAGAGTCAATCAATGGACACTTATAGATATATAATATTGTTGTTAATTACTTGTACATTCGTTGCCGAATAGAATTCGATATACAGAAATATACATATAAATGTTTGTGATTCGTGGTTATGCACATGATTAAATAATAAGTGAATGTATCTATGAATTATGGAGAACAACACAAATGTGAATTTGCTGATTATTGTAATGTTAAGGGCAATTTCTTTTATGACCGTTAAAAGTTTCTTATTTAAATTTTATGTGATTCAAAGCAGTATATAACTGTTCACCATATTATAGAACATACATAGATTCAATGTTGGGCAAAATGTTTTACCGATAAAATATCTGGTTTTAATGAATGTTGTGCAATGTAAAAGAAACAAATACTGAATGTAAAAAGCAAATATATTGCTATTCGCCGTTATGTTCCCCCACATCCCCTGATTTACGTCTAATGAGCAAACCTCATGAGCAGAAACACTTAAATAACGCGCAGCGAGGAGTAGAATTGTAATACCAGTGCCGAGATTTTAGTGTTTTTGAATAAATGAATGATAAACAATATGTTAAAGACGGTTTTTGTTAAAGGAAAATTACATGCATCTATTTAAATATTTCATTTCCAGCAGTGGCGGCTCGTGGCACAATAAGTAAATGAAGCGACTGCAACAACGAAATGATTCAAATTATAATTGAGTATTATCCATATTATAAAATACAATCCAAAAATACTTCCAAACTGTAGCGCAATGTAGCGTGCTAAGTAAAATCGCCACAGAGCATATTCGAATAATTTTATCATATTTACTTTATAAAAAATGCAATTGAGATTCAGGCCTTGCAGGCGGAGTGCTTCGTTCCACTGTACTCAAAATATTAGAGTTTATCGGTAAAACTCGCAGATGCTACAGTTTACCTAACATTTTTAAAATCAAAGCTCCATGCTAGTAGCTGTATATTTGTGAGAAGAAATGATTTTATTCATTTTTTGAATAATGGTCAAAGTTCAGCATCTTTGAACCGATATTAGTATAGACAACTTTAAGCAAAATTGACATGGTAGGTTTTATAAATTTTGGTTGAAATGATCTATATACTTCGTATAGATTGGTACATTGTTCAAACCATAGCATAGATGGAAAGAACCACGGACACTAGAGCTAAATTGCTACACATCTGTTATACAACGTGTTGAGTGGAATTATGCACGTGTATCAGTGTTCTAATTGGCATCGGTGCACAAGTTATTCGCACACTAATTCGATCGCAGCGTGCATACATACACGAATTGTGCATACCCAATTGCGACATCGCCACAATGTTTTTGTCCAACACCTTATGGAAAAATTTTGCTACGTGTTTTCACTCGTTCGTTCCCCGAATTAATTTATATGCTTGAAATTTTATCAAAAAAATACCTTTTTATTTATATATAAATGAACTGGTTACAATTATGATACAAAACAAGCAACTTGTGAAATTTCTAGTAACATATTGAACTTCGTTTTAAGAGTTGCCTATTCTTTTATATTTTGTTCTTATCTTCTAACAAATATGTGATTGTAAGTGTTTTGGCAAGTAATGTCTTTTCCTATAGAATATATCAGTTGTGACCATAGTTTACTATTTGATTAATTGAGCAGTTGATGATTACGTGCCTTTGTCATTATACTTTAGTGACATATATTTTGGGTACTGAAGGTTGAAGGTCATTAGCTTAATAAGATATACTTATTAGCTTAATTAGATATACATAGTCTAGCCATAAATACTGGCGGTAGTTTCAGTGTTCATAACTCAAAAACTATAAGGGATAGGAAATCGAAAAAAAATTATTTTAAAATATAGGGAAATAGAAATCGAATGCACTAATAATTATTCGAAATGACCGCTATTGTTATCGATACAGAGTTTAAGTCGTTTTGGAAAGTCATCCATGTATGTACGTATCGTTTCTATCGGAATTTCGGCAGCAGCTTTCACAAAACTTTGTTTCAAGGCCTCCAAATTTTTATGGCGCTTCTTACAAGCCTTCTCTTCGAGGATATTCCACAGACCAAAGTCCAGGAGGTTTAGATCCGGACTACCGGACGGCCATTATTGATGAGCAATAAAGCATGAAACGTTTTTCTCAAGCCACGCTTGATTTGTCTTGGCTTTCTGAAAAACCCAATCGATTCCGTCGAATAAATCATCGCTCAGAGGCTTGACTACGTTCTCTAAAACACCTTCTTGGTACACTTTGGCCGATGTTTTCACTTCTGTTTCGCAAAAATGAATTGGTGTGACGCCGTGATATGACACTCCCCACCAAACCATCACAGAAGTGGGATGATGACCTCTCTATCATTCTGCTTGTTTAACTTGTCTTCGATGGTAAAATTTTTTTCGTCTGTGAATAGGATATTTTTGTATCGATTTTTGCCGTACAAGCGCAACAGCTTTTTCGACCTTTCGCGCCTAATTGCTTTTAATTTTTCAGTTAGAAGGTGACTAGTACATCTTTCGTAAGCTCTCATGCCTAAATCATCACGAAGAATACGAGAAACCGTCCTTGGCGATATTTTCATCTCTCTAGACATGATTTTCAGCTTGTGTAAAGCATTTCGATTGATTCTCGAGCGCACTGCTTCGATATTTTTTTTAACACGTACAAAACGTGGTCTACCGGTTCTAATACGGTCTACTACATCGCCAGTATAATGTTGAATAGTGCGACATACAAACCGTTCGGCAACTTTAAGCGGCGCGAGTAGGGTGGTAATCTGCTTCGTCGTTTTCCCCGCCTTAAACAAACCGATAACAGTAACGCGCATGTGATAATCGCTCCACTCCATGGCTATACAATGGAACAAATAAATCAGATGCATTGGTTTTTCAATAGCACAGACATGTGGGATTACATAGACAGTGTTACTAACTTTCTGGGAGCATAATTTCTCATTTTACAGGCCAATGACAGTATTTATGGTTAGACTGTGTACTTTAGTGATGGATGGGTCATGCACTCTTCTCCTAGAATGAATGAAAAAATGTCCTATTTTTCCATTTTTGAAATGTACGTTATTTTCTCGTTCGTCGGATTTTTTTTCAACATATTTTCTTTATATTCATTACATCGTTTGCAAATTTTAATCGTCAGAAATATTATTAAAGTTAGGAATGTTATTATTCCAAAAAATATTAATTCACTTTTTATAGGATTTGATTCTATTAGAATGATAAATTTATTTAAAGACTGAATGTTCGAAAATCTTTGTTGTTATTCTGAAGTTAATACAGTAGAATCTCGAAAAAGTTAACTCTCGTAAAAGTTAATCGCTCGGTTAAGTTAACCGAATTTCAGCTTCCACGTGCCGCTCTGAAAAGTTAACTTTTCAGTTAACTTTTCTGAGCGTATGAATTTTTCAAACCAACCTCTTTTTTCGGTCACTAAAGGGGCAATACGATAGTGAAGACGACATTCCGTTGTCTAAATTGATTAAATCAAATAGTGCTTACGACGATACACTTCGAGAAGTTCAATTGTTGATGTCCAAGCTGGGTGATAATGTTGACATCAGCATTGATGTCATTGAAAATTGGAACAAGGCTCAAATTGCGGAAGATGACGATGATTTCGAAGTTTCCGATAATGATAACGACGGGTCAATTATCGAGGAAGATATTCAACAACCAAAAGTGAGCTTCTCGAAAGCAGTTGAAAGCATCAATATCTTGATAAAATTGTTTGAAAACAATAACGATGCAAATCAGGTGGCAGACCTTGTCTACATGCGTACGAAAATGATCAAGAGCTATTACACAAAAGAAAAGAAACAAACAAGTCTCGACTGCTTCTTCAAACGACTCCACAAAAATTAATTAATATATCGCACGAAAATGATCAAGAGTGACTGTGAACCATAAACCAGCCGGTACAAATTTTTTTTGTAATGATGAAAACTAAGTCATTGAAATAAATTTAGCGTGTTATTTACGAAAAATCTATACTTATTATTGTATTTTTTTCAATTTTGAAAACCACTTAGAAAAGTTAATAGTTCGAAAAAGTTAATTACCTTTGGAACATTTCGGTTAACTTTTTCGAGATTCCACTGTATATCTAATATTTTAATTACATTTTGTTCGAAATTGTGTAAGATGCTAGGGTAATGATTTGATAGTATTCCATTTCTTTGGTTATTATTGGTATGCAAAGACTATTGTATCTTGAAATTAAAATACAAAATTTTTAGAGTATTCTAGAACTTTAATTATGGGTAAGTCCGAATGTTCTTTGTGAATAATATGTTTAACTTCTTTTAGTTTTAAAATAGTAGCAAGAAAAATTAGATTTTTGGTCAAATTGATTGCTTCGATTAGATTTTTGATTTTAATGTATAACTCGTTCAACATTAGTGAATAGTGTGTTTCGGTCTGTTAAATTTCGTTAAGACGTTTGTCAAAACCTGCATTTATTACTTTATGTTTCTCATTATTTTCAATTAGGATATTTATGGGGTTTTAATAGCTAACATGTCTTGGTGGTCAGGGTTATCTTCTATGAATTTTATAATTGAGTCTACTGTGTTCTTATACTTAGCTAATAATTTCTCCATTTTCTCGATTATAGTACTGTCTATTTCTTCTAATGTTACTTTACTTTTAATATCTTTTGATGCTACCTTAAAGTGTGTGATGTTGGTTATATGGTATAAAAAATCAAATTGTTGAAAGGTGTGCACATTGTATCCTTTGGTGAATATGAAGGTTTTGCCTTCTAAGTTTATTATGTTAACTTCTACCTGGATTAGGGTTGTTAGAGGTATTAGATTTTCCATATATTATTTTTGTATATAACCTTCATATATAGTCAGTAGTTAAAACGGTGTCCCCACCGTCTTCCTTTACTATGAATTTGATGTAGCATTGGGCTACTTTATTCCTTCGATTCTGTTTCGTAAAGATTTTTTCGTTGGGCTGGAAGGGCTTAAAAACCCTATTTTAATTCTCATTTTTAATCATTGATTCTTGTTTCTGGTCTAGGATTCATTTTATATGGATATATTTTTCGTGGTTGAAATGTACATCAATGGGTTTTATGCCGGTGACTGAATGAAGTGTATTGTTATATTCGTATATTGCATTATAAGTTTCTTCTGTAGGTGATGTATTATTTTGGGTCGTTAAAACTCGAGTTAATTCGATTAAACTAGATTGAACTCTCTCAATATTACCTTTTGTAGTTGAATAGTTGTGAAATATTGGATACTGTAACAACCCACGCAAGTTACGGATAGTTCATATCCTCAACACATATGGCATCCATAAGATAAGATTCGGAAAAGGATGCTGTGAAATAAAACCATAAAATAACCTTTTTCCTAATCTTTCTTGTGATGACCATATGGTGAAAAATGTGCATATTGAAAACGTGGGAAATAGTACATTTAGGCAAACAATACAAAATGCGTACAAGTAATGATCCCACATCTGTTGTACATATGTCCGTAAGTAGAAGATGTTAGATTTAAGATTTTAGTTCACTCTAGTTTAGATTGCGAATAGACGAAGACGTCTTTTAAATAAAAATATAATAAATTAAGTTAAAGAAATAGTGTTTTACTTTGAAAACCCTAATTGGCGCAGTCGGTTTCACGAATCTTATTCCCATAACGGAAAACGTATTTTATCACTATCGAAGTGATATTATTCGGAAGCAATCACTATTGCAGTGAGAAAAAAAAACCGTGAATAGTGCTAGTGAAGAAATATTAAACATACGTTAAGAAAAGAATTAAGTGTCGCACATGTTCAAAAAGGACTTAGTATCTCAAAAGACTCGTCTAAAATCATCCGTTTTTGTGAAACGATACGGATTAAACAATTATTTTACAAACATAAATGTGATAAGTCTAACTGAAGACTCGTAAACTTAGTCGGTTCTGGCAAGAGAACTAAGATCTAGTCCCATCGATGCATTTAAGGACCTCAGCAGCATAGTAAATCAACAACCGGACAAGGATCCAGTTCCATCACCGTATTCGAGGAACCAAGGAATACTCTACAAGTAAGTTGGTACCAATACCTGTAAAATGGCATATTTCCCCGGAAACATTGAGTCAGTCACAGCTCAGGAAGAAATTCGCAGCATCATAGATCAAAAATTTCCGTCTTTTGATGAAAATTCTGCGGCAAAAGGTATGAAAGCCCAAATAGACAGCATATCGAAAAGTGTACAGATTAACCAAAATAGAATTAGCACACTTCATCTTAGTTTTAGTGAAATATTAAGCAATATACAAAGAATAGAAGAATTCACTGATTCCGAGTATGGCATATCTATCCAAAGTTTTTGTGCAACAGTAGACAAATTTTTGCAATTCTGCTCGGAAGAGCAAAGACAATTTTTGGAGCCGATAATATTGGGAAAAATTAGAGGAAGACCCCAACAAGTTGTGAATCAATTTCCGGATTCTCGTTGGGAAACTATTAAGTTCAAATAACTCCAAAAATATGGAATCAATGAGTCCTTCAACTGTCTCATTGCTCAAATGCAACGCATTCAATTTAACCATAACATAACAATTGTATATAATCAAATCAGCCATGTTTTAAATAAATTAAACCAGAGATTTAAGCAAGAAGTATCACCAATTCCATATTTCAACACGTTTAACAATGAATCACTTGCGATTTCCAAATTTAAAGCATGCATCCCTGAATATAAGGCCTTGTTGATAACTCAAAACAAATGTTTGACACTGGATGAAGCATATCAGCTTCTTAGAGAAATGGAGCAAGAGCGTGAGGTTCACCTTCCAGTAAATAATTTAAATTTCAGAAGTAATAGTTTCAGCTATCCTCAAAAAAGTGATTTTAAAAATAATAATTATAAGTACAGAAGCAATGAAACGTACAAAACTCCATTGTTTTCCATCCAAAATAACAACGATCAAATGGTTTCAGCCAATATAAATAGAAGTAGACACTATTATCCTATGGACAGTTTTACACCATCGTATAATTCTAATCCAATTAATCAACGAAATACAAATAACCAATACTATAATCCTCAAGAAAAAAATACTTTCCATGATTTATCAATGCAGCGAAAAGTTCCACGCAATGAAGATATTTCTATGAGAACTGTTAATCCTAAAATTGAAGATGTATCAATGAGAACAGTACAATCAAACCAAACATGGAAACATTCATTGCAACCTAATTCATTTATAACTCATAATTTTGCCCACACAAATGAAGCGGAAAATTTTCGAATACTAGCCTCGGAAATGCAAGAACCACCAAATGGGAACTACCAATCATACCAATAACAATAAGAAACATCACTATAAGATGCTTGATCGATACTGGCTGTAACACATCTCTAATTAATAATATTTTTGACCGAGAACTAACTCATAAGTTAAGTAACCCACTAGTTTTAAAAAGCCTTCATTCTACAGAGATAATTAATTTTGGTATCTGGACAGAATTTCCACAAGAATTTAATTTAAACGACTCTACGATAGAGTGGAAAATCACTAACTTTTTTAACAAAAACTTCGATGCAATATTAGGCCAAAATGTTCTAAGCCCCACAAAGTCAATTATAAATAATAAAGAAGGATATATTGAAATTAATAAGAGTAAAGTGCCATTTATAACAAGTAATCAGGATAGCGAAGCTGTAGCTAATTCATTAAATTTAATAGTAACAGAGCCAACACCAGTCAAAGATCTAAACATTGAAATGGATCATTTGAATAGCGAAGAAAAAAACGAACTATCAAAATTAATTAAGAAGCATGCAAAATTATTTTATAGAGAAGGAGACACATTGAGTTTCACAAACATTACCCAGCATGAAATAAAGACTACGAGTGATAAGCCTATATTCACAAGAATCTATAGATTTCCACAAGTTCATCAAAAAGAAGTGGAGAAGCAAATTCAAGAAATGCTAGACAATAATATAACTGTACCCAGCAATTCACCATACAATGCACCCGTTTGGATTGTCCCCAAAAAAACAGACAATTCAGGAAAAACTAAATGGAGAATTGTTACTGATTACAGGAAGCTCAATGAGATTACTATTAGCGACAAGTTTCCGCTTCCAAACATCGACGACCTTTTCGATAAACTTGGGAAAGCATCATATTTTACTACTGTTGATCTCGCAAAAGGATTCCATCAGATAATGGTCCATCCTAGAGATAGAGCAAAAACAGCATTTAGTACACATAATGGACATTATGAATATCTTAGAATGCCATTTGGACTAAAAAATGCTCCAGCCACCTTTCAATGGATGATAAATTCAGTATTAAAAGAATATATTAATAAAATATGTGTCGTTTATTTAGACGACGTCTTAATATTTAGTACTTCTCTCCAAGAACACATTGATTCTATTAATAAAATATTCAATAAACTTGCAGAGCATAACCTGAAAATTCAATCAGATAAATGCACTTTCTTCGCATAGCAAACAGAATTTTTGGGGCACATACTGACTGAAGAAGGAATTAGACCAAATCCAGAAAAACTGGATAAAATTCAAAAAATACAAATACCAAAAACAATGAAACAGCTCAGATAATTTTTAGGATTAACGGGTTACTACCGAAAGTTTATTAAGGACTATTCATCTTTAACTGTCCCGTTAACAAAATTTTTTAAAAAAGGACTCAAAAATAGATATTCACAACCTTCATTATGTAGAATCATTCATGAAACTTAAACAACTTTTAACCAAGCCACCAGTTTTGAGGTATCCCGACTTCTCAAAACCTTTTACTCTGACAACAGATGCATCAAAATATGCGTTAGGAGCAGTTCTATCTCAGAATAAGCATCCGATCGCATACGCATCAAGAACGTTGAATGAGCATGAAATCAACTATTCGGTTATAGAAAAGGAGTTACTTGCCATTGTATGGGGAACTAAATCCTTTCGACCATACCTATATGGAAGACAATTTACGCTGCAAACAGACCATAGACCGTTAATTTGGCTTACGAATCTCAAAGAACCAAATCAAAAACTTATTAGATGGAAGCTTAAGTTAAATGAATTTGATTTCAATATTGAATATATTAAAGGAAATGACAACAAAGTAGCGGACTATTTATCAAGACTAAATAATGAGGAAGACGAACGACAAGGATACACTGGGGAAATAGACTCAATGTCAAAATCTAAAACAATGAAAGAAACAACAGATATTTCTGCTACTGATTCTCTGCATGTAGAAAAGCCAGAGGAAGTTAATGATTGTATAACAATACATTCAGAGATTGAAAACACTACAGAACTGATACCAATAAAAGAAGATTATGTTAATAAGTACTCTTTTCAGATAGTTCTAACAAACAGTGAGTACCCAAACAGTTTACAGTTCACAAGAATAATAATAACCGGAAAAGAAATTAGGAATGGAAAATTCGCTGAAAAACTTCTGGACTTACCTATTAATAGAAAAATTGCAATATATTCAGATCTAGACGATCATTTATACAATCAAGTTCAACTCAAAATAAAAGAAATTTACCCTAGTAATTATAAATTTATTAAAGTAACAAGTATTCTGAAAGATTTACAGTCTGAGGAAGATGCGCTGAAACAAGTTGAACAATATCATATAAAAGAAATAGGTCATGGAGGAATTCATTCAACATATTACGGATTATTAAAAATATATTATTACCCCAGCCTTCAAAGATTGATTACTCGATTCATAAATAATTGTGATATCTGCAATCGGATAAAGCATCAAACTAACCCGATTAAACCAAAATTTCAAATGTCAGAGACTCCAAACGATATAAATCAAATATTCCATATAGATATTTTCTATATAGAGAAATTAAAAATTGCTACATGTATGGATAAATTCTCAAAATACGCGACAGCAGTTATTCTCCCAGATCGATCAAAACCATCGTTGAAAGAAGCTCTAATGACATACATTGCTACCATGGGTAAACCATCGAAAGTAGTATTAGATAATGAATTTAATAATTTAATTATTATAGAATTTTTAAAAGAACATGATATCAATTATCACTTTACAAAACCTAATACCCATACAGGCAACGCGGATATCGAAAGGTTACATCAAACCATAGCAACGAAATATAGAGCAATAACAAATGAAACACCTATTATAAAAATTCCATTGGCAATCTACTTCTATAACAGACAAGTACATAGTACGGTCAAGGATACGCCATTTAATATACAGCATGGTTATTCAAATAAAAGCACTATCGCGAACAATATTAAAAATAATAAAGAAAAATCGATTTCGAAAGCTAATAAAAATAGAGAAGACTACATAGAGACAAGACAGGAAGGGTACGTGAAAACCAAAGAACAACGACTTCCCAAGCACAAAGATAAATATGTAAAGAGAAACTTAGAGAATATAGCTACAAAAAATATCAAAAGACCGAAACGCTTCAATTAAATCCAAAACCTTTAAAATCTCTTTTTTTTGGAACTAATATTAATTACTTTTAAAGAAAAGAAAATGCAGAAGGAACAATTTCATAGCTCCAAAGAAGAAAACAAAACGTTCTTTTGGACACAATTAATTGAAAATGATGATACTCTAGCGATAGACTACAATTGCAATTACTGTTTTAAATCATCAGCTGATATGCAATTAAATATGGAATACGCATCTGATTCATTCATTAAACAATATCTTGGTTAACATAAATCAAATATATAGCGGCAACACAAAATGCAATCATTTACATTTGAATATCATAGGTACTTCTATCATAACATTTCTGTAGAATAGAATTGATCTTTAGTTTAAGAACAGTGAATTATAAAGTAACTTGGAAACCAAACATAAAAAAAACTATATATAGCGAAATTATCTTAACTGTATTAATAATTATAGGTAGTATTTAAGCATACCTCGCGTTGAAACTTCTATGTTTTAAAAATAAGTGTCCTTATGAATTCACATAGCCATACCATAAATTATGTAATCACAAAAAAATGAAAATATTCATAAATAAATACTGAAGAATGAGCTTCAGTCTAAGGGATGGGGAGTTACGGATAATTCATATCCTCAACACATATGGCATCCATAAGATAAGATTCGGAAAAGGATGCTATGCAATAAAACTATAAAATAACCTTTTTCCTAATCTTTCTTGTGATGACCATATGGTGAAAAATGTGCATATTGAAAACGTGGGAAATAGTACATTTAGGTAAACAATACAAAATGCGTACAAGTAATGATCCCACATCTGTTGTACATACATATGTCCGTAAGTAGAAGATGTTAGATTTAAGATTTTAGTTCACTCTAGTTTAGATTGCGAATAGACGAAGACGTCTTTTAAATAAAAATATAATAAATTAAGTTAAAGAAATAGTGTTTTACTTTGAAAACCCGAATTCGCACACAAAATTTCTACAAAACGTGTAACAGCAAGCAACCACCTCCCTAGGCCATGACGACAACATAGCATTCATCGCCAGCGGCACCCGCACACAACATTAGTCATAAGATAAAAACCAACATGTATGTAGGTTAAGAAACGCGCACAGTCACGCGCCGGCTACTATATAAAGCCGCGTTGCTCAAAGGAACAGTCACTCGTTGAGGGGCTATTTGGCAGGTGGCATCCGAGCTTCACAGATATATCTGGAACTTGGAAACATCTCCCAAATAAAGAAACTTATTAGGGCGAAGCATTCATAGCGCTCCTTGGCATCCAAGCTTTCGGCAACATGGAACCTGGAAACAAGAAGCGATATTGACTGACAACTATTAGGGCGAAGCATTTATAGCGCTCCTCGGCATCCAAGCTTCCGGCAACACGGAACCTGGAAACAAGAAGCGATATTGGCTGAAAATAATAAGAGAGCACTGTGTGACTTATTGTAAGAGAAGCACTATCTTTAAGAAGAGCATTGTTTGAATAAATGTATTAAACGATCTCGCATGTTTTAATTTTCACTCGAGAATCTAAATAACATACACCACCATAGAGTCAACTAAAGACTTGGTACAAAATTGGCGCCCAACTAGAGGCCGAGTAAAAAAGTCTGAGAACTCAAATACAAACAAAAGAGGTCTAATACAAACAAAAGGTCTAGGAACGGCAAAACAAGAGAAAGAGCCAAAACCTAACAGTACACGCGTACTCAGAAGCCAAGCACACATCCCCACTATGAACCTATCAGAGGAACAGTTTCAAACACTTCTCTCAACGATACGCGCTCCAGCAGAAGAGAGAAGAAGAAACTTTACGAGTTGCACAGCCAGATACAATGGGACCCGAGACGCACAAAAAGTAGAAGAGTTCGTAGCAAAAGCGGACATATTCAAGAGGTGCGAGAAAATGACCGACGATATCGCTCTAGATGGCTTTCCTCTGCTTCTAGAAGGACTGGCATCACAGTGGTGGATGGGGAAAAAGAATGAGATTGCAACGTGGCAAGAAGCCATCGCACACTTACGCAAAACATTCGCTCCCTCCAAGCCATATCACCAGATCTACAGCGAACTGCTCGAGACAAAGCAAAGTGAGCATACCACGACTGACGAATTCATCTGCGGAAAACGCAGTCTATTGGCACAGCTCCCCAGTGGTAGACACAGCGAAGAGGTTCAAATAGATCTAATTTTCGGAAGTTTAAATCTGAAAATACGCGAAAACCTTCAACGCGATAAAATCGAGAAGTTTGAAGAACTACTTTTTCGAGCCCGAGAAGTGGAAAACAAACTGAAGGAACGAGCATCGAATATCCATCGTGTGAGAACCATAAGCGATAACATGGAAAAGAAAAAGGTACGGTGCAATTTCTGTCGTTTAACTGGGCACAGTATAGACACATGCCGCAAAAAGAAACAAGCTGAGACCACCCATCAAGCAGCTAGCGAGCCGGCCCGAGCATACCAACCGTTAAAATGCTACGGAGGCGGGCATCCAGAGGTCGTAAGAGCCAAATGCCCGAAGTGCTCCCAACAGCCACCGCCGGCAGCAACAACATCCGCCAGTTTTTACTTCACCAATGTACAGGCAAGTGAGCAACAAATTAAGCTACGTAGCCGTCCCGCGATTGACGTACGCATAGCAGGCGAAGAAGGATGTGCATTTATCGATACAGGTGCCCGTGCAAGTATAGCAAGTTAGAGCCTCTATAAGTTGCTGCTAAAAAAAGGGTGTTACTTTTAAAGAAGAGGACATCAAGACAGTGTTCGCTGACGGAAACGGCAAACTGCAAATAGTGCAATACGCCACCGTAGAGATCCAGCTGAAACACAAGAAGATTGCAACACAATTATTAGTATTACCAAATTCAGTGGACAACTGGACGCTGCTAGGATGTGACTTCATCGAAGATGCCAGTATTGAATTAAGCATCCCACAGAAATTCTGGTATTTCACCGAAAACCATCGAAACAAATACAACTTCACATATAACGAAGGAAACGTGGCCATTGATCAAACCGCCACGCGAGTTTGTAATTATGTGGACCTGGCGGTAAAAACGCCCGAACAGAAAAGGCCCAATAACGAAGAGCTAAACGTTACGCCGCGAATAAAAAAATATTTGGCACTGATGCAATGTCCCAGAGGCTTATCCCCAATCAGGACAACTCCCAAAAAACTCAGCTTCGAACCGATGTAAGTAGATGTTGGTTGTTTCGACGCGATTACATTACACCCAGAGGAAGGAGAATCTCTCTCAGCATCGGAACGGGAAGAAATTAATCAAGTATTACTTGAAAACGTGGACATCTTTGCAACCAATGGGCCACCAGCGAAATACGCAGTGCACAAAATCGATACGGGGAGTAGCACACCCATAGCTATGCCACCATATCGGTTATCGACCAAACAAAAAGAAGCTGTCAATGGACATATCCAAGAAATGCTGCAAAAAGGAATCATAGAAGAATGCGAATCCGCATGGGCATCACCCATCGTAATGGTACCCAATAAAAACGGAGGAACACGGCTGTGCGCATATTGCCGTCAATTAAATGCCGTGACCAAGCCCGATCGTTATCCGTTACCCCGTATGGACGATCTTTTACACGCAACAGCCAATTTCAGCTACATGGCATCGTTAGACTTGCAATCAGGGTATTGGCAAATACCTATGCATCCAGAAGACGAAGAAAAGACAACGATTTGCACACCATCAGGCACGTACAAATTCAAACGAATGCCGTTCCGCCTACGAAATGCCGCTGCAACATTTCAACGACTAATGGACAACCTAAAACGAAAATGCAAAGACGTCCGGGTGTTGATTTATATTGATGATGTTTTAATACTCTGTGCGAATTTCAAAGAATTAAAACAGTCCCTTAATAAAGTTTTTGAGAATTTACGTGATTTTAATTTGAGAGCTAACAGGAAGAAATGTAGATTTGGCTGCCCAGAGCTCAAGTTCCTTGGGCACATTATAAGTTAAAATGGGATACAGGTAGACCCTGGTAAAGTGAGTGCAATAACTGCACTACCCAATCCCCGCAGCCTGAAACATTTGATTTCCTTTTTGCAAATGAGCTCATGGTATAGAAGATTTATACCATCATTTGCTGCTATAGCGCAACCCTTATCAAAGCTTACTAAGAAGAATGCTACTTGGGTATGGTCTAAAGAGCAGCAAGAAGCATATGATCAGCTAAAAATATTATTAACCAGTTCCCCCATATTGCAACAAGCTGACGAAACAAAACGGTTCACATTAAGAACTGACGCCAGCAGTTACGCAATAGGAGCAGCTCTATTGCAAGGGGAGGGAACCGATGAGCGTCCAGTAGAATACGCAAGCAGACTCCTAACGCCAGCCGAACGCAAATACAGCACCACAGAACGCGAAGCCCTAGCAATGGTATGGGCAGTAAATAAATTTCAAGGGTATATCGACGGTCAGCAAGTAGTAGTCACTTCCGATCACCAACCAATCAAATGGTTAATGGCAGTGAAATCGCCTACAGGTAGACTAGCCCGTTGGGCACTACAATTGCAACCCTTCAACCTACAAGTTGAGTACATACCCGGCAAAGCCAACGTAATAGCCGACGCCTTGTCAAGACCATTTTGCAACGATGAGAATAACACAAATTGTAGTATTTGTTACACAGTCATCGACCTCCCTAGTAAAAATAAGAAAGAAATACGGGAAGAGCAGCTAAAAGATCCCGAGATAAATAAAATAGTAGAAGCATTCGAAACCGAGTCTACCAAGGAAGAGTTCATAAGATGGACAACCCGAGGCTACGTAATGAACGAAGGGATTTTGTACAGGTGCTGTCAAGATTCCGAATCAGACGAGCCGCAATTAGCAATCCCGAAAGCAGATAGACCTCAGATAATGGCGCATTACCATAACCACCCAACCGCCGGACATTACGGCATAGACCGAACCATACGAAAAATCGCACAACGATATTTTTGGTTTGGCATGCGACACGACATCACTGACCATGTACGAAAATGCATAGAGTGTCAACGCTACAAAGCCACGAATTTAAAACCGAGCGGGTTACTTCAAACGCCAGTGATGAAGCAACGATTCGAAGTAATGGCTGTGGATTTAATGGGACCTTTGCCAAAAACTGAAGACAACCTAACATGGATTCTAATCATCGGAAATACAGCTTCCAAATGGGTTGAGCTATTCGCGCTCGAGGATGCAACAGCAGAAAGATGCGCAAAAATACTCCTTAACGAGGTATTCTTAAGATATGGACTACCGAGACGCCTAATTAGTGATAACGGAACTCAATTCATTAGCGGAATCATGCAACAATTGACATACTTCTTAGATATAAAACAAAATTTTACACCCGCTTATCACCCACAGGCAAACCCCGTAGAAAGGCGAAACAGAGACGCAAAAACGCACCTAGCTATCTTAGTGGGTAACGATCATACAAGCTGGAGCGACAAATTACCCGCAATTCGCTTCGCAATGAATAGTACCCGAAGCGAAAACACCGGATATTCACCAGCTTACCTGACCTACGGAAGAGAGCTTCGCACGCCCGATGAGGTTCAGCGAGATTTACGCTCAATCATACAATCCGAGAACCTCATCCCACAAATTACTCCGTGCCTACGAGAACTAGCTAACACACTGCAAGTGGCGAGAGAAACGTTCGAGAAGCAGCAAGATCGACAAAAGGTGATTTACGACAAAAAACATAGACCAGCAGCAGAATATCAGCCTGGGGACATGGTTTGGGTTGTCACGCACGCACGCAGTCAAAAGACACGAAGAGTCGCTTCCAAATTCATGCCCAAGAGGGATGGGCCTTATATCATTCTAACTCTAACTCTTCTTTGGTTATTATTGGTATGCAAAGACTATTGTATCTTGAAATTAAAATACAAAATTTTTAGAGTATTCTAGAACATTAATTATGGGTAAGTCCGAATGTTCTTTGTGAATAATATGTTTAACTTCTTTTAGTTTTAAAATAGTAGCAAGAAAAATTAGATTTTTGGTCAAATTGATTGCTTCGATTAGATTTTTGATTTTAATGTATAACTCGTTCAACATTAGTGAATAGTGTGTTTCGGTCTGTTAAATTTCGTTAAGTCGTTTGTCAAAACCTGCATTTATTACTTTATGTTTCTCATTATTTTCAATTAGGATATTTATGGGGTTTTAATAGCTAACATGTCTTGGTGGTCAGGGTTATCTTCTATGAATTTTATAATTGAGTCTACTGTGTTCTTATACTTAGCTAATAATTTCTCCATTTTCTCGATTATAGTACTGTCTATTTCTTCTAATGTTACTTTACTTTTAATATCTTTTGATGCTACCTTAAAGTGTGTGATGTTGGTTATATGGTATAAAAAATCAAATTGTTGAAAGGTGTGCACATTGTATCCTTTGGTGAATATGAAGGTTTTGCCTTCTAAGTTTATTATGTTAACTTCTACCTGGATTAGGGTTGTTAGAGGTATTAGATTTTCCATATATTATTTTTGTATATAACCTTCATATATAGTCAGTAGTTAAAACGGTGTCCCCACCGTCTTCCTTTACTGTGAATTTGATGTAGCATTGGGCTACTTTATTCCTTCGATTCTGTTTCGCAAAGATTTTTTCGTTGGGCTGGAAGGGCTTAAAAACCCTATTTTAATTCTCATTTTTAATCATTGATTCTTGTTTCTGGTCTAGGATTCATTTTACATGGATATATTTTTCGTGGTTGAAATGTACATCAATGGGTTTTATGCCGGTGACTGAATGAAGTGTATTGTTATATTCGTATATTGCATTATAAGTTTCTTCTGTAGGTGATGTATTATTTTGGGTCGTTAAAACTCGAGTTAATTCGATTAAACTAGATTGAACTCTCTCAATATTACCTTTTGTAGTTGAATAGTTGTGAAATATTGGATACTGTAACAACCCACGCACACAAAATTTCTCCAAAACGTGTAACAGCAAGCAACCACCTCCCTAGGCCATGACGACAACATAGCATTCATCGCCAGCGGCACCCGCACACAACATTAGTCATAAGATAAAAACCAACATGTATGTAGGTTAAGAAACGCGCACAGTCACGCGCCGGCTACTATATAAAGCCGCGTTGCTCAAAGGAACAGTCACTCGTTGAGGGGCTATTTGGCAGGTGGCATCCGAGCTTCACAGATATATCTGGAACTTGGAAACATCTCCCAAATAAAGAAACTTATTAGGGCGAAGCATTCATAGCGCTCCTTGGCATCCAAGCTTGCGGCAACATGGAACCTGGAAACAAGAAGCGATATTGACTGACAACTATTAGGGCGAAGCATTTATAGCGCTCCTCGGCATCCAAGCTTCCGGCAACACGGAACCTGGAAACAAGAAGCGATATTGGCTGAAAATAATAAGAGAGCACTGTGTGACTTATTGTAAGAGAAGCACTATCTTTAAGAAGAGCATTGTTTGAATAAATGTATTAAACGATCTCGCATGTTTTAATTTTTACTCGAGAATCTAAATAACATACACCACCATAGAGTCAACTAAAGACTTGGTACAATACCTTATTTATCGAGTAGAATCTTGGTAATCTTACTAATGAAGATACTCTCATTGCCAGTTACTAAATATTTTTATCTTGGGAAATATGGTTTGGAATATTTGTTCTAAATGAGTAGGTGTGATAGTTTTATCTAAGATTTTATGCAAGTATACGTATTTAGAAAATTTGCCTATACACGATCGATACTGTTTATTAGCCAAATACAAGATACCTATATGAATATATTTTCCTGTTTTTTTTGGGGTGATGAGGTTTTTCCTAAACTGTGTTTAGTTGGGTGTCTCTCGTATTTATTTTTCAAACAATTTTCGCATTTTGTCGCGTAGTTTCCCACTTCTTTTTTCATATCGAGCCAATAGTATTGGATTTCTAATTTCTTCATATTATTTTCGTAGTTTCTGTAAGCTCTATTATGGGTTTTTGTATAGGGTATATCTGAATTTCCTTGTCTTCTATATTCTCTAAATTCTTTTGTGTAAAGACTATCTTATAGTTTCGGTAGACTTTTCTAATTTTATCCTTGACTCGATACCAGAGCAATAGATCTAAATGAATAGATGTAATTGTTATAGAATTCATAATAGTTTCCAGTTGTATGATTAAAAAGGGTAAATAAATAAAGTATATATTCCATTGGATTTGATTACTGAATGTATTTTTAGTTTCTACTCGCTTTTGTGGGCTATCAACCAGAATTATTTGGATTTTAAATCTATTCAAGGGTTGAGATACTACTTTGATTTCTTTGTGTGACGAGCTCTCTTCAGAATGATTTGTCTAGAAAGTGCATCTGGTACGACATTTTGATTTCCTGGTTTGTAAACGATTCTTGCTCCATATTCTTCTATGAGGTTCTTCCATCTTTTTAATTTGGCGTTAGGATTTCTTTCTGATATTGAATATATTATTTATTGGTAATCAGTGTAGCTGATCAGGTCAGCTATGCCGTATGAACGATTTCTCAGTTTTTGAAGTGACCATATAATTGCTAAAAGTTCTTTTTCATTAGTTGAATAATTCTGCCCCGTCTTACTTAAAGTTCTAGATATAGAAATAATTGGGTTCTTGTTTTGGGTTAAGACAGCTCCGATTGCTATATTACTAGCATCCGTAGTTAATTTGGAAGGTTTACTGTAATCCGGTTGACACAGTTTGACTTTTCCTTAGTTTATATTTTATTTTGATTGCTTCTTTCGCATCATTATTAAATTCAATATAAACATTTTTACTTGGTTTTTTCCCTATTTGACAATTCTCACCTTGTAAATCTATCTTAGCAAATCCTTTATTAATTTTCGATAGTAAGAGGTTAGACCTTAAAATGATCTGAGGTCCATCAGACTGCTTGGAGTGGGGTAGGATTCAGTGGTTTGAATTTTTAATGATTCCACTCTAATCTTGTTTTTTCTTTATAATGTGCACTAAATATGAGACTTCTCGGCTGAAAGTTTCAAATTGGCTTAAGTTAATGCGTCTACTATAATTTGAATGATTGCGCGTGTTCTTTAGGCGAGGAAGAATATATCAAAACGTCATCGATGTAGATGTCCACACATTTGCCAATGTACGGTCTGAGAATGACATCAACGCATCTCTGAAAAATATTCGGTGAATTTTTCAATCCGAAAGGCATTCTAACGAATATATTTATTGAGAATGCACTGTTCTCTATGTTTTTTCCATATATTTTAATTTGGTGAAATCCTGACACTAAGTCCAATGTCGAAAATATCGTTGCTTTTCCTAAATTTTGGATCGTTAGATTGACATCTGGTATTGTATATCTGTCTGTTGTAGTTTGTTCGTTTAGCTTTGAAAAACCATTAAATTTTTTTTTATAATGCCCTTTTTCATCGATTCTTTTTTTACGTACAACCCTTACTGGTGAATTGTACGGAGATTTGCTCATTCTGGTTATCCCAGCTCGCAAGAGTCTTTCTATCTCTTTATTCACGAAATCGTTGTTGCTATAAGGGTATGGGTACTGTTTGGTTCAAATTGGAGGACTATTCTTCGTCCTTATAGTCGGTTGAATCTTAGTCGTGAATGGTAAATTTTGATCAGCTCTATGATTTTTCATGATATCGTCTATTAGCTTCCTTACTCCTCGTTGTCAATTGTATCATTTATTTATTTTTGGATATTTTTTTTGGATTTTTTTACTGAAAATTGTAAATAGTTGATCCGCTAGATTTATTTCCATTCTAAGTTTTGTTATTCCGTTTACTTCTATTATCGCTCCGTAATCCTTTAACTCTTTTTCTACCTAATATATGTAATTCGCGTAATTGTATTTTAGATATGCCATGCATAGTCTGAGTGGTTTTTGGTTGTTCTAGATCAATATTCTTACCTAGTGCACACTCTTCTCTCATACAACTGTTCGTCCTGCCTGAGTCAATTAGCATATAAACTTCTGATGGCTTGCTATCCGATCTGATTCGTAACTTCAAATAATGTAAGCCGTTCATAATTCTAAAAAAGGACTTGCATCTGTCTTTTTCTATTTTTGTCGTCTTAGTTTGCTTGTGTAAATTTTTTTATCTTGGTCATGGGTCATGGACCTGATTTAAACGTTGTGCCTTATGCGGTGGTCTAAATTTAGTAACTTCCCAGTTCCCAGTGGGATGTTATTGTAATGGGGCCGATTTTGCGAATCCCCAATTTCGGCATATCTCCACGTTTTAAGATCTCTAGAATCCAAATCCATTGTTTTTAGAGAGATGTCTGTGTGTGTAAAAATGGTAGTTTTTAGTAGATTTATTCTCTAGTAATCGTAAGATTTCCATTACTTCCGCCATCATCATGTGTAAAACATTTTACTTTTTACATGCAATTAAACTGAATATTTACTGCATATTCAATGTTTTTCAAGATCAACTGAAAATAAGAAATAACCATTAGTCTCATTGATGTAAAATCGTAGAAAAATACAAATTCAGTGATTTTGCCGCAGTCATGGGAATTTTGAACACAACTTTTCAAAATGGCCATCACGCGACAAAATCTCTTCTGTGGGCGTAATAACAAGAACTGCATTATTTTTAAAATAACAAATATCGTAGAAAAGGCATTGTAACCTGCCACCCCCCTTTTATTGATCCGCGTGAATTTTCAATCAAACCAATCCACCCCCAATCCACCAAAAGTCTTATGTAATCAATGGACACTTCCGTAGATGATATGATTAATATTGACTCATTTCAATTACTGTTCTGAGTACCTCTCATTGTTACTATTTAAAGTAGTATTATTTTCATAAATATTTTTGTGAAATTATTATTTATATTATATATTACTTTTGTGTAAATTTTTTGTTTCTAATATTTTTGTAGATATTACTGAGAAGTTGACCGTGTGGACGCAAGGGTCGCACCTCGCGGCTTCTTTATTTTGCTGTTGATCTTGAAAAATATTCAAAATGCAGTAAAAAATCGTTATTTAATGAAATGTAAAAAGTACAATATATTATAAACGATGAGGGAAGAAGTAATTGAAGTCATACGAACCCCAAAGAACTAAACTACTAAAAACTACGATATTTTATTTGATGAAAGCTTTTTAAAGCATATGATTTATAAAAGTACTGACTACCATTGTGTATGTACTATTACACCACTTTACCTCGTATGACTAATAATCATTTCTTATTTCGAAGTTGATCTTAAAGCAACGCAGAAATGGGTGGCGCAAATGAAAGCCTGGTGGAATTTTCTAAATCATGGTCAAAATCGGCTAGGGCTAGGGGAATACTTCGACCAATCAAATAAAATGAGTATTATTGTTGTGGCCGTCATGGACTTGTCAGGAATTTTTGGTATTTAAACACGAGATTCCGATCAAACGCTAATTATTTACTGTTGATACACGGAACATAATTTTTATTACTTACTCCTTCTGAGTAATTTAACAATGTTTACAAATGCACTTTTTCAAAACTAAGTACATTAACTTTTTTTAAAACAAAAAAATAACTTCAGCTGGGAACCGAACACATGACCTCATTATCGGGAGCTAGGTGCATCACTTTCTACGCTGCACTGTTTCTATTAAAACGAAAAACTTACTAATTAGTAAGTTTAAAACTTTAAAGGCTTTTCCTCAAAGTCAGGGGGGTGTTGTGGTCTAATACGAATAACGAAATGTCAACCATTAGGCAAGGTAAAAAAAGCTTCTACTGAAAACTCATTATGTTGAGTTGATTCGAATAATTCATAGAATAGAAGTTGGCTGGATACGGTATGATAGGTTTTGTCAGTGATGATTGTTGATGATTCGAGGCTTATGCTCCGTTAGGATCGCGGTACTGGTTCAACTTGTATTCCCTGCACTGTTTTACCATACTTCAACCGTATTCCGGTTGAGCCTCCAATTAATTTATATGCTTGGTATTGTATTAAAAAAAATATTTTTTTACATATAAATGATCTGGTTACAATTATGACACAATACAAATAACTCGTGAAACTTCTAGTAACAAATTGAACTTCGTTCCAAGAGTTGCATATTGTTTTATATTTTGTTCTTATCTTCTAACAAATATGTGATTGTAAGTGTTTTGGTAAGTAATGTCTTTTTCTATATGTGGAGTGCATTCCTTATAGTTGTTTACTTAGAACATATCAGCCGTGACCATAATTTACTATTTGATTAGTTGAGCAGTTGGTGATTACGTCATTATACTTCAGTGACATATAAGTATTTTTGTGCTGAAAGTGGAAGGTCATTAGCTTAATTAGATATACTTTAGTGATGAGTCATATACATTTTGGTTACTGAAGGATCAGGGTCATTAACTCGCGCGAGCTTAGAAACGAAAACTATAGCGCTCTCTCTGATTATCTCATGTAATTTTTGACAGATCGGAGTGTCCGTGCTACTTATTATTATGCTAAGGCTGATTTTGCTTCATTCACTGTTCCATTTTCTTGTATGGACATGAAGTGAAGATTAGTACATTTTGGAGCTGGAACAAGTAGCAGGATCGGAGCAAACAGCAGTTTTGAAATGTTTTGAAACTACATGTATTATGCTAAGGCTGATTTTGCTTCATTCACTGTTCCATTTTCTTGTATGGGCATGAAGTGGAGATTGATACATTTTGGAGATGGAACAAGTAGCAGGATCGGAGCGAACATCAGTTTTGAAATTGTTTGAAACTACATGTTAGTGTTGGGATGGTAAAAAGATCAGGTGAGGCATCAGTGGCGGCTCTACAGAGCCGATTGTCAGGTTTTTGATAATCATCGACGAACTCGCAGTACACTTTTATTTTTGTGACCCGCTGTGCTGCCTAGGTTGGATTCATTTATTTTTTAGGCTGACGAACGCCATGAATTTTCACATAGAGAAATATTTATCAATTAGGCTAAGTTTAATTTAATATTATTAAATGAGAAGTTTAGACACCTAAGAGGGAGAGTTATTTCAACTATTCAAATGATTCTACTAGTTGAGATATCTTCTACAAACAAGGTGTCATTTGATAATTCAAGTCTGCAAAAATAAAAAAAAAATTCATTCAAGAGCTCGTATAGCTTGATTTGTGTTTTATTATTTACAATTTTCTGACATTACGGTTTGGTTTATGTGCCCTTTCATCAATTCTTCCTCAAAAAAATTTATAAAAATTATAAAATATACAAGCATTTAATATATAGTCATAAGATATAAATGCTCCTAAAAGGGGCGTTAAAACGGCTGTGGCATCCCTGCAAGTACCGAATTGATATTTGTAGCAACTTGGAACTGCCGAAGTGTATAGTTAGGATGTGTATATGTTTGTAGTGTTTTTCAACGACCTCGTGTTCTCAGATCGGGATGAAATTTGGGACATAGGTAGGAAACATTAAGAATAGTTAATCCCTAAAATATTAGACCACAACACCCCCGTGACTTTGAGGAAAAGCCTTTAAAGTTTTAAACTTACTAATTAGTAAGTTTTTCGTTTTAATAGAAACAGTGCAGCGTAGAAAGTGATGCACCTAGCTCCCGATAATGAGGTCATGTGTTCGGTTCCCAGCTGAAGTTATTTTTTTGTTTTAAAAAAGTTAATGTACTTAGTTTTGAAAAAGTGCATTTGTAAACATTGTTAAATTACTCAGAAGGAGTAAGTAATAAAAATTATGTTCCGTGTATCAACAGTAAATAATTAGCGTTTGATCGGAATCTCGTGTTTAAATACCAAAAATTCCTGACAAGTCCATGACGGTCACAACAATAATACTCATTTTATTTGATTGGTCGAAGTATTCCCCTAGCCCTAGCCGATTCTGACCATGATTTAGAAAATTCCACCAGGCTTTCATTTGCGCCACCCATTTCTGCGTTGCTTTAAGATCAACTTCGAAATAAGAAATGATTATTAGTCATACGAGGTAAAATGGTGTAATAGTACATACACAATGGTAGTCAGTACTTTTGTAAATCATATGCTTTAAAAAGCTTTCATCAAATAAAATATCGTAGTTTTTAGTAGTTTAGTTCTTTGGGGTTCGTATGACTTCAATTACTTCTTCCCTCATCGTGTATAATATATTGTACTTTTTACATTTCATTAAATAACGATTTTTTACTGCATTTTGAATATTTTTCAAGATCAACAGCAAAATAAAGAAGCCGCGAGGTGCGACCCTTGCGGTCCACACGGTCAACTTCTCAGTAATATCTACAAAAATATTAGAAACAAAAAATTTACACAAAAATAATATATAATATAAATAATAATTTCACAAAAATATTTATGAAAATAATACTACTTTAAATAGTAACAATGAGAGGTACTCAGAACAGTAATTGAAATGAGTCAATATTAATCATATCATCTACGGAAGTGTCCATTGATTACGTAAGACTTTTGGTGGATTGGGGGTGGATTGGTTTGATTGAAAATTCACGCGGATCAATAAAAGGGGGGTGGCAGGTTACAATGCCTTTTCTACGATATTTGTTATTTTAAAAATAATGCAGTTCTTGTTATTACGCCCACAGAAGAGATTTTGTCGCGTGATGGCCATTTTGAAAAGTTTTGTTCAAAATTCCCATGACTGCGGCAAAATCACTGAATTTGTATTTTTCTACGATTTTACATCAATGAGACTAATAGTTATTTCTTATTTTCAGTTGATCTTGAAAAACATTGAATATGCAGTGAATAATCAGTTTAATTGCATGTAAAAAGTAAAATGTTTTACACATGATGATGGCGGAAGTAATGGAAATCTTACGATTACTAGAGAATAAATCTACTAAAAACTTTCATTTTTTATTTGATGAAAGCTTTTTAAAGCATATGCTCTAGTAAAGTATTGACTACAAAACATTATTTCATTCAAAGCGTTGATTACCACAAAAGCAAATTTGATTGAAATTTTGTTGGGTTTCAAAATTTAAGCGATTTTTTTATTAAAATTAAAACACTGTGAAAACTATTCAAAATTTACTCAAATTATGCAAATATTATAAAACTTTGATTGAATTTACAACAATGTCTTTTGAATAAAAGATATAAAGTAATATATATATAATCATGGAAGAAAGTTTTACAGATTTCTCTTCAAAAACTGATAAGAATGTAAAAAATTCATGAGCATAATGTGCTGTGCAAATCAGGTTAAAAATAAATTTTTTATGAAAAAACCCTAATTTTTTGCATTTCCTTTTATTAAATTAAAACACGGCTGAAACGATTTTTTTAACTTCTTACTTTAAGTATATGGGAAGTTCTTGTAATCGCCTCGAAAATCGAAATTGAAATTTTCAACATTTCCTTACGTTTTAAGATCTATAGGTTATATATAAAGTGTTTTTCGAAAGAGAGATGAATGTGTGTGTGTAGGTACGTACGTTTGTACGTGCGTACGTGGACAGTTTTTCTACGAGCATAGCTCATGTAAACAAAGTTTTATCGACTTTGTTAAGGTGTCAATCGAAGCGTCTTTGCAATCTTACGAGCTGATTAGTTTTTGGGACACTTCGGTCGGGGGGGTTTGTTGTTTTGACCCTTTGAAGGTCATTTCTTTCATGCGTTATATCGATTTGTCATTCGACGTGTATTGACATGTGTGTGGTTATATCAAATTTTTAAAAAAATCGTTGGAGCCGTTTTTGAATTTTTTAAAACAAAGTGCTAACTATTAGGTTTTTTCCATAAACAATAAATTTTTAACCTGAGTTGCAAAACACAGTTATCAATATTTATAAAATTTCAAACAGTTTTTGTAGAAAAACCAGCAAACATTTTTATCATCATTGCGGAAAAAATTAAATTAAAAATAAAAAATCTTTAAAAGTCATCACGATTTTCAAGGTCGTTTTTATCATTCCCTATATCTAACCAACCAAATATGATATTTTTCTTTTCATAAAAAAATTTTTTTAACCTGATTTGCACAGCACAGTAATAAATGTTTACAAAATTTATACATTCCTATTAGTTTTTGAAGAAAAATCACCAAAACTTTTTTGCCATGATTTTGAAATTATTGTTAAATCAATCCAATTTTATTAATATTTGCATAGCTTGAGCAGATTTTGAATAGTTTTCACAGAACCGTGTTTTAATTTAATATAAAAACTGCTTTAATTTTGAAAAGCAAAAAAAAATCAATCAAATTTGCATTGTTGTAATCAACGCTTTGAAGTCAATACTTTGCAAATTCATTTCAAATTTCATCAAATAAAAAAATTGTAGATTTAGAGGTTTTGCTCTTTAGTGTTCATACGATTTCAAATACTTCCTCCATTATCATTTGTAATACAATTTACTTTTTACATACAATTAAATTGATTATTGACTGCATATTCAATGTTTTTCAAGACCAACTGAAAATAAGAAATAATTATTAGTCTCTTCGATGTAAAATAGTAAAAAATATCAATTCAATGACTATGCCGCTGTCATGGCGATTTTGAACACAACTATTCAAAATGGCCACAACGCGACAAAATCTATTCAGTGGACGTAATAATAAAAACTGCATTCATGTTTGTCAGCGCTCTTTTGTCCTCCAAGCATCGATATGAAAATAACAAATAACTTAGAAAAGGCTTTGTAACCTGTCCCTCCTTCCGATTGATCCGCGTGAATATTTAATCAACTTCCCATCGACCACCCATCCACCAAAAGATTAGATGATATGATTAAAACGAACTCATTTCACTTAATGTTATGATTACCTATCATTATTATTATTTAAAGTAGTATTATCTGTATACTGGGAAGTTTTCCGTGTAGACCTCGCGGCTTGCTTATTTTACATTTCACCCCTGTTTGTTAAATTAAACCACCACGATTATAGTGCCTAGACTTAAGTAATTTTAAGGACGAATTTGTATCTTTAAATGTTCCTGTTCTCAAAGCTTACAAGTGCTTATAAGAGTTTTAGGTGAAATAAGTTAGTTTCAATCTGTTTGCATTGATGTTGGACACGCTTTTTTTGAGAAAAGTAAGAACAATATATCTGCCGTGCATTGGTCAAACCGTCTAAATGACATTTTCAAGATTTTGAGATATGTACGTTTAGGAACATTATAACTTCCCTTCTTTCATATGAGCTTAACATTTTGTTTCATTTCCCTCCCCTTCAAGAGTTATGACCCTGGCCATTCCATCTATAATCACATAAAAAACATGTGGCAAACCATCTAAAGTCCTTTAGGCGTTTTGCCCATTGTACAGCTATACAAATCAGAAGGAAAATAAACGTCTATTAGTACAGTCAGCGTCCGAATTTTGATGTAAACCAAGCATTTTGGGTAGGCAGAAATTTTTTTAATGTAATGCGTGGGCAATGGTATAGATAGCTTAAGTTCAAGTTTCTCGGGCCGCAGCTCCTGTCCTTTGGGCTTCATCTTCAATACAAAAGAAGTTGGGGCACCCTCATATCTCCGAAACCATGGCTCCCACAAGAAAGTTGTTCATGACAAACTTGCGTAGAATAAAATGTTTAGCAAGTCTTCCATACATCACTTTTACAGTGGGTCAATAATAAAAAAGTTACAAACCAAAAACCACACTCAAAAAGGGGGGAACATCTTTCGGGCACCACAACTTTTTTAGTTTCACGTTTAACGCGAAAGACATTCATATGTTTTTCAAAGATAATTTTGTCACAAATCGTTTGTGGTATTGTTTGTTGCAATCACTGCACACAAACGGGATTTATTTTATCCTAAAGGGGACAAAGTCGCGTGAAAACCCGTGTTTAGGTCAAATAGTCGGCTTTTGATGGCAAACCCTCGTTGCGAAACTCGCGGAGCATTTTGGTAGGCAAGCACATTTTTGGTGCAATGTGTGGTATGCCTTACTGGCAACTTAAATTCAAGTTTCTGGGGTCGCAGCCCCAAGCCTCTGGGCTCCATCATAAAAACAAACAAAAAATGGGGCACCCCGATATGTTCGGAACCATGGCCCCCACAAGAAAATTGTATATGACAGACTTGCGTAGAATTAATTTTTTAGAAAGTTGTCCATACATCACTTTCACGTGGCATCAATAATTAAAAAGTTATAGGCCTAAAACGACATCCAAAAGGGGGGGACATCTTTCGAGCGTCACAAATCCATTGTTTTCACTTTAACCCCAAAACACATGGAGAATACTTTTAAGACAATTTTGTTACAAGTCGTTTGCGGTATTGTTTGTTTCGATCACTCTACCATGTCGGGTGTTATTGTGTCTCGAAGGGAGACAAGTCTTAGGAAAAAAACATTTTAGGACCAGATAAACAGGTGTTAAAATGTTTTTTTCCTATGACTTGCCCCCTTTGGGACACAGTAACTCCCGGCATGGTACAGTGATCGAAACAAGATATACCGCAAACGTTTGGTGATAAAACTGTCTTAAAGTTGTTAACGAACGAATTTCGCGGTAATAGGGGAAACAAAGAAGTTGTGGCGCGCGAAAAATGATCCCCCCTTTTCAACGCCGTTTTTGGCATGTAACTCTTTTAATATTGACAGCACGTGAAAACGATGTACACACAACTTACTGCAAATTGAACTTTACACAAGTTTGTCATATTCAACTTTTTAGTGGGAGCAGTGCTTTCCAAGATATGGGGCCGTTTCACTTTTTTTTGTTCTCAAGATGGCGCCAAGGGGATTGGAGCTGCGACCCCAGAAACTTCAATTTAAGCTCACATAAAGGCATACTACTCATTGAAATTGAAAAATTTCTGCTCACAAAAATGCTCCGTGAATTTTACAATGGGGGCTTTGCCATCGGAAGCCGATTATTTGGCCTAAAATGCGTTTTCCCCCTTTGGGATGTAATAGCTCCCGCCAGTGTACAGCGATCAAAACAATCAATACATCAAACGACTTGCGACAAAATTGCCTTAAAGTTATTTCCAATGTGTTTTCGGGTTAAAGTGAAAACAAAGAAGCTGTGGCGCCTGGAAGTTGTTCCCCCCTTTTTGGGTATGGTTTTTGGAATGTGTCTTTTTTATTATTGACACCACGTAAAAGTGATGTATGAACGACTTGCTAAACATTATATTCTACGCAAGTTTGCCATCCACAACTTTCTTGTGGAAGCCACGGTTTGGAAGATATGGGGTATCCCACTTTCATTTGTTTTCAAGATGGAGCCCAAACGCCATCATCGGGAATCCCAGGAAATTGAAGTTAAGCTAATTATACCATTCCCTACGCATTGCAATAAAAATTTTCTGCCTTTTGAAAATGCACGATCAACTCCCAATTGACTGGACTATTTGGAGCGTTTGTCCGTTGTTTTCTTAGGCAAGTTTTCCTTCTACGCACACTGGACAAAACGTTTAAATGATTTTAGACGGTTTGCCGTTGTATTTGAAGCTGTGTTTCAAGCGAGAAAACAAATCAAAAAATAAGTTTCCTTCGTTTTCATCCCCGCATTGGCGATTTTCCTGAATCTTGAATTCATGTTGCATTCTTTGTACGTTGATTGAAAGGTTTCTGCAAACAAATTTGGTAATGTAGGCAAGACAGGGAAAATGCGGAAGCGTTTTCACGCGAAATGTTTGATGCCATTTATCTCGATATCGAGAAACTGCAGTTAGACGCTTTGACCATTGCACGGCAGATATACATGAAGCAAAAAAAGACAGGTAAACAATTTTTTTGAGTTATTTACAGATTGGTATGAAAGCTAGATTTTCCCCCCCAATTCCATGTAATATCTTATGTTACCGAAGGCTGAACTGTATAGAAATGTTGAGTAAAATCACCAAGGCGTGAGGTGAATACTCGTAGAAGATACTAATTGAAACCTTCAAATAGTAGCTCATTTTTGCACAATTTTGTGTTATGAAGTTAATAATATCTGAGGAGTTTTGTTGTGGTAGAAAGTCAACCTACAGTGAAAATTAGTTAATAAACTTTTTCAAATATATAATCCCAGCAGTTGATGCCAAAAGAACGAAAAATCAATAAAGAAATTTGAACATGTGCTTGCTCATAGCGAATTCAGCGAGGGTTTCGGGTGACGGTTTATTACTTAAGATAGTTTCGTTGATGCCAAGAATGGGATTAAACTTGTAATTGACGTCAGTGGTGAGGTTATGCTTCCGGGACATTCCCAGAGAATATCCAATAAAAGAAATCTTTTCATCGCTGACGCCTTGGAAACTTGCGAACCGTTAACGATCGAAGAGGTGCTATTTATTTCCGAAACTACGAGCTGTGAACGGTGGGAATATTGAGCAAATATATAAAGATGTGAGTGCTGACTAATTTGCCATATGGATAAAGGACAAACGACAGTGGTAGTTGTACGAGACATAATTGCCGCTATTTCTCAAGTACATGGCATCGATCATGAAGTCAGTTAAGGCAGTAAAGTTTAATTTAGAGGTACAGCAAATGGATGCTGTAACTGCAGTTTATAGAGAGACCTCACAGAAAAGATTTATATCTGCCAACTGATAGTTTCGATAATAGAGGTAAAAAAGTTTGTCTACCAAAAAATTTTGTGCGGCTGTAAACAGTCAAGTCACACGTGGCACGAGAAACTGAATTCAGTTCTTTTGAGCTTCGGACTGACTAGATCCTCAAATGATCAATGCGTTTACTTTACCTGATCAAAAAATGTCACTTGTTTCTTGCGATATCTTTGAATGATATTTTGATCTTTAGTGGTAACAAAAAAGCAAAAGACAAACTGAAGAATGATTCTTCAAGGAGTGGTGACGGTTTGATCACAATTCATCAAAGCCATTACACTAGGGACGTATTGGAACGTTTTAAAATGAAATAAACGTAACCCAATTTTATCATCAATGAATGTCAAGCAAATGTTAGCGGAGAAAATATGTCCCGCTGATGAAAATAAAAAACACGAAGTTGGAAACATCACATAATCAGGAAGCGATCAAAAATTCAAAACTGAGGTAACAAAATCCAATATAAGTTCGCCGTAAGGTCACTTATTCATGATTCAATAGGAATTTCACGAAGACACATTGGTTAGCAGTAAAAAGAGTTTTCTGGTACGTCAAGGGTACAAACAACAGGAAATTTTAGTTTCACAAAGATGCAGATCCAGACCTAGTTCTATAATGTGCCGGTTGGGCTGGATATTTCGATGAACGACAATCCACGACAGGCTACGATTTCAACGCACATAGTGGCTCAGTTTTATAGAATACGCACAAACAATCAATAATTGCGCTCCCCACAACAGAAACTGATTTCATGTCTATGGTAGCGGTAATACAAGGAGCACTCTGGCTGAACCCGTTAAAACACGTATTCCTCGAGGACGCTTCTCGTACAATTAAGTTGTTTTGCGATAGCAAAACTTCTATGCAGCTTGCTACAAACAATAGCTATCATTCCCAAATGACAAATTACTTTAAACGAAAAAAAATTTTAGATGGGAAATTCCAAATGGAACCACTACCGTAACATTTATGACTCGATACAATGGGCGTCACCGTGGTTTATTGGCTTTTGCCGACTTGGCTTTGAGCCATAAAAAAATTACATTCACAATTATTCAAAAAACAATACTCACCCCGGTAATCGAACAGACGACGACGACAATAATTCAAAAAGAAAATCAATACCCCGACCGGGGATCGAACACACGACCCCTTGATCGCGTGCTAGTACCTTTGCTACCTACACTGGACCGCTTCTGTCAGTTGTGAAAACTTAATAATACATTAGCAACGCTTAAAACTTTAAGGACGTTTTTCTCAAAAACGGAGGAGTGTTGCGCTCTAATATTTTAAGGATCGAATATCCTTGACGTCTTCTACTTATGTGCCAAATTTCGTCCAAATCTGTGATTCCATAACCTGAGCCTCTCCTAGTTAGAAAGGAAACGTTAATAGAAGTGACACCCTTTTTGGTCTTTGTTTCCTACGCTTTATTAACTTCCCAGTATATGGGAAGTTCTTGTAATCGCATCGAAAATCGAAATTGAAATTTTCGAGATATCTTTACGCTTTGAGGTCTTTCGAGTATATTTCAAGTGTTTTTGGAAAAAGTATGTATGCGTGTGTGTATGAAATGCTTCATTGATTGTAAGATACTTTTAAGGTTACTTAAATCTTTTTCGTCTTCTACTAAATTTGGAAAAATCTCCTCCAAATCACTGCTGCTCTCCAAATTCTGATTCCATTCGGCTCTTACGTCAATCGTCACGCAATAATGCCATTCGAACTCCAAGAAAGATTGCTAATATCCAAAAAAGGTTTCATATGCGATAATTTCCACAAACCTAACAAAAACACCATTCCGCCGATTCCACTCCCTTATATGTCGCTGACCTTGTTCCGTTCACTAAGGTCATCGGTCATCCTGTTGGAGTTCACCAGATTCGTTCTGCTTCACAGTGCCCCACCGGTATTAAGCCTGTTACCGACGCTTATCAGCTTGGCGACTTTTGATCTCCGCGCGACGGAAAGCGTAAGTTTTGCCTTGAATAATCCTCGCTTCTAGTGTGGATTGTTCAAGCCGTCTTTCTCTGAAAGTGTAATACTACCCCCCTTTTGAAACGGATATTCTCAAAATCCTCGTTTAACACGCGGAGTACCTTGACAAGACGCTGAGAGATTTCGGAATCTGGCCTTTTTAGTGCATACGGGCTAGCAACCGGTAGTTCCAACTTCGAGCTCACTGTAATAAATTTTGTCTCGAGTCGAACTCGGCTGTTCCGCTCGGAGCACAGTAACGAAACTCAATCCCCATACATAAACTAAAGTAAATAATTTATCTCAACTACTAAGCTTATTCTGTAACTCTCCTGCACCCAAACGATAATTCATTAACTTGGATTAGTTCTAACCTTTCATTTTCGCTACGATTCTCTCAGAATACAAAAAATCAAAAGGTACAAGAAAGAAAAAAAGGATCAAAGAGAAAGGAAACATTATAAACAAAAGGTTGAAACTGCTCATCCGCACTTATAGGGACAAAGCATTAGATACATTCATTAGAGGATTAAAGGGCGATTTACCCAAACTGTTGAGCATGAGAGAGCCGATAGACCTACCGCAAGCACTCCAGTTATGTTTGAAGCTGGAGAATGTAAACTATCGGACGCAATATGCGAAAAACACTAACCAGACAGTACGGAGGTTACAGGGCAACGCACCACCGCCCATTCTGCCCAAAGCGAGATTTCAGCAAATCCCGGTACCAGCAACGAGATACACTTTTTACCCCGAACCCATGCGTCAACCTCAACAGCCACCGAGGCACAGTCCTCCTCAAAATTTGCACAGATCTTTTGCAAACAAACCCAAATTATTTCGGCTACAATCAGTGGCGGCTCGTACCCATTCACTCAGGGTGGGCACGGAGCATTGCGTATCGAAAAATCACGGAAAGCTGCGAAAGTTATTAATATCTGTAGCTTCGTCAATTTGCCACGAAAAACAAGGTGTTTCATTTATTTCGGAAGCTATGAAACTGTTCAAAACCGAATTTATACTAAAAATTAAATAGTTTTGAAAAGATTTAGAAACTCCACTAAATACCGAAGATGTTTCCAAAAATATTTTAAGATCGCTATCATATTTAGTCATTAAATCTACCAATTCTATAAAATTTCCACGATTAGACGAAGATTGCGACTCATCATGACCACGAAATGTTTGCTCTTGAGTCGCTAAATAAATCACCATATCAATCAAACGGGGGACCGATTTTTATCATCAAGCTTGTTGTGTTTAATAGAAATTGCGCGGTAAACTGAATCGAATAAAACTGGATTTTTTTCTTTGCCAAATAATTTAGCTTTTAAAGAAGCATACACGTGGCTACGTGAGTTCGCGTGTTTTTGTATTGACTCACTTATGTGCTTTAAGTTACAATATCCAGTAGAATTCCACGGAGTTGTAGATTTATCTATCATTAAATAAAATACAATGCCAACAATATAATTTATTTAATGTTTCACTACCAGTGAGCCAATCACATTTCCTAAACCAATCATTAGTAAAACTTCTTTTTTTACTGCTACGATTATCTCTACTTATTAAATTTCTCATGTTCGGAAATGGTCTTAATTTGTGAATGAAGGATTTTTCTTCTAAATTTAACGAATTTTGTTTTTAATAAAAAGCAAACAACGATTAGATTTAGAATTCTAAATTGAGAATAGGGAGAATATTGAAATAATCATGTTGAATTTACAAGGTGGGCCCAGCCCACCCTGACGAGCCGCCACTGGCTACAATTTTTTTCAGTTCAACGGGCTACAACACCGCCATGCGGCGTTCCCAGATCAAGGATTTAGTTCTCGGCCAGCTCAGTTTAATTTGCCACCAAAACCATCCCCCAGACCCGAACCAATGGATGTAGATCGATCTATATGCTCCCAAATGGTTATTTATCAAAACAGGCCTCCACCTAGACCTTTCTTTGCACCCAAGAGACCGCAGGGGTCGCAACCACAGATCCAAAATAAGCAGCAGAGAACCTGTCACACGGTTACTGATAGCGAGCAACAGGACATCGACGAGTATAACCAGGAAATGTTTAACGAAGAGGAGCAGTTCGATCAGTCTTTTGTGGAGTATATTTATTTATTTATTTTCGCCAAAGCAAGGCAATCACAGTCAACATATAAAAATTTAAATATATAAAATATACATTACAACAATATACTTAACCCTAAAATACGTGCTACATTCAACGTTAATTTATACTGTTGTATGCACGTCACAATTTAGGGATGGATAATGGAAGGGCTTTAGAAATGCTGGATTTAAAATTGAACTTGGAGATGGTAGGGGAGTAGTGTTTGCTCAAAGTGTTAAATATTTTACAGCACCTATAAACTGGTTCATTATCTGCATACCTAGTAAGATGCTGATATTCAGTTAGTAAACGTGTATTACGCGTACTTCTTACAGGCACATTAAGCTTTATTTTAATCGTCAAATACTCCACATTAATGTGGCCCCTAATCACGTCAAAGGCGAAACAAGAGGACAACACTGTTCTTCTGGTTTTAAGAGTAGACAAATTCAGAAGCTCCAATCTAACTTCATAAGGAGGCAAGATTTGATAGTCATCAGGGCTATAAAGGTCTCTCAGAGCAAACAACAAGAATTGTTTTTGGACAGATTCTATTCTCGTATCATGAACTCCGAAATTTGGGTTCCATACATTACAGGCATATTCAAGTAATGGGCGAACCAGTGAGGTAAATAATGATTTAGTTACCCACAGATTTTTAAACTCTTTGGCTCGTCTTTTAATAAAGCCAAGCTGTTTATGAGCTTTGGAGAGAATAGTATCGTAGTGCGAGTTGAAGCATAGATTCTTGTCTAGGACAACTCCAAGGTCAACAATGTTTTCTTTCATATCCAATACCGTATTGTTGAGAACGTATGCATAGTTCAATATTGTGGTTTTACGGGAAAATTGTATGATAAGGGAGTTTGAGCTTCAGTAGTGGAGAGTTCAACTGTGAATGCTGTGTGGTGAGGGCTGTTAGTGAAGAGATGCTCCTCAGCATTAGTAGGACTGGGAGCGATTTGCTGTAAGTCATTGCCATAAAAAGCACTTACCAGATTCATAGCACAAGAGTCGAGAACATTTGTAGGGAGAAGACTGTTATCATCTCCGTCCGTCATAAACGCTAGATTGGGGCGGTTGAAATCACCTAACAATATTATTTTGTCATCTTCATTTAAAGATGCGGATAAAGAAGAGATTATCAAGAAAAGGTCGTTGTAAGCGGCTTCGTCAGATCTGGGGGGAATGTAGAAAATGCCGATGTATAGGTAGTTTCTTTCAAAAGGAACCCTGATAATCATATGTTGGAAACTCTTATGAGGAATAGTGTGGACAATTTCACTCGACATACTGGAATTAACTGCAATTAAAACGCCTCCCCCTCGACTTTGCGTAGTAATGCGATAATCACGGTCGCCTCTATATATTGTCCAATTTTCGTCGAGAATTTCCTCGTTTTTATAAGAATCACTCAACCAAGTCTCAGTGAACGCTAGGATATTAAACCGGCAAGATTTCGCTATATGGGAACGGAAGAACAACAGATTGATCAATTATCTGCGGATCCAGCTAGTGAAGACACAGAATTCCAGGAGCTTCATTTTTAGGCTTCTGAGCTGTTCGTTGCCTTATTTCGAATGTCCAACGAAGAGCGGCGAAATTTTGAAAATACTGGTGGATACTGGATCAAATAAGAACTATATCCAATCCAAGAATGCACCGATGAAGATACTCAATGAACGTCCATTTACAGCAAATTCGGTAGGCGGGGATATAAAAATCACACACCACACAATAGCGAACGTTTTCGGTCCAACAGTCCCTGACCTGAAATTCTACATCCTTCCGAACCTTAAATCATTCCATGGTATAAAAGGTAATGATAGTTTGAAGGAAATGGATGCCGTCATTTACACAGCTAAAAATTGCATGGTTATTGGAAACCAGATAAATGTTGCAATTAAGCAACTTGTAGCCCAAGCAGTCAATAGTATCGAGATACGAACTAACCATCTGAGCAAAACCAAGCTAATAAGTTGATAGAAGTCTTAGAGAGACATAGAACACTCTTTTCAGAGCCAGAGGAAAGACTCACATACACTTCAAGGCTAATAGGTGAAATACATACCATCAACGATGACCCGGTATATGTTAGGCCGTACCCATACATACCCTGCTGCTCTTAAACCCTATATGGACGGCATAATAAGGCGATCAAAGTCGCCATACAATGCGGTCGTTCCCAAAAAAGCAGACGCTTCGGGGTTACAGAAACATAGACTTGGGGTCGATTTCCGAAAATTAAACGCGATAACTGTTCCCGATCTCCTATACCAGAGATCAATGAAATATTAGTCAACTTACGAGGTAATCAATACTTCCCGGTCATTGATCTGAAGAGTTGGTTCCACCAAATTCCGCTTAAATCAACGGATATGGAGAAAACAGCGTTTTCTGGCAACGGCGGTAAATACGAATTTACCAGATTATGCTTCGGCTTAAAAAATTCGCCACCAACATTTCAAAGAGCGCTGGATGAAATCCTACGAGATCACAAAGGTAAAAGATGTGAAATTTTCATTGATGACATAGTTATATATAGCAAAGATGAGAAGGAACATCTAAAAAATATTGACATCGTCTTCCGAACACTAGAGGAAGTAAACCTAAAGGTACAGGCGGACAAATGTGAATTTATGAAGGATTCTGTTGAATTTTTAGGATTCATAATTTCAAAGGATGGTATTCAGGCTAACCCGAAAAAGGTGGCAGCCATTGCAAATCTACCGCCTCCAACAACATTGAAAGAACTCTGGTCATTCCTTGGAATGGCAAGCTACTATCGACGATTTATATTAGACTTTGCAAAAATCGCCAAACCCTTAACATCTCTTCTAAGGGGAGAAGAACATTTCCAGTAAAATAAAAATCAAATTGGATACAGTAGCAGTCGAGTCTTTTGAGAAGATTAAGAAAACTTTCTCCTCTCTCCCAGGATGTTATGTTGTACTATCCTAACTTTGAAAAGCAATTTGAATTGACCACTGACGCTTCGCAGTACGCGCTAGGAGCAGTTCTTTCCCAGGAAGGCAGACCCGTCACCTTTCTTTCGCGAACCCTCAACAAAACCGAGGAGAACTATGCCGCTAATGAAAAGGAGTTGCTGGCCATAGTTTGGGCTCTTGTATCTCTAAGAAACTTCGTATACGGGACAAGAAAAGCTATCATCTTTACGGACCATCAGCCTCTTACGTACGCCCTCAGTAATAACGAACTTAAAAATGAAACGGTGGAAAGCTGCGTTGGAGGAGTACAATTATGAATTAAGGTACAAACCGGGCAAGGCAAATGTTGTAGCGGATGCTCTTTCAAGGCCACCTCGAAGATCACACGTTAACATCGTGTCAGCCAGCGTTCACAGCGATGAAACCTCGGGGCATAACCTCATCTCATCAGTTGAAACCCCTATCAATTCTTTCCGAAATCAAATCATCCTGAAAATAGCTGATGAATCATCGTATCAGTTACAAAGGCCCTTTACCTTAGGCATGTATTCACCGAGCCCAGCTATACCAGAGAAAATTTAATTGGCATTTTCAGAAGATTCCTAAATCCTGGTGTAATAAACGGTATTATGACACAAGAAGCTGTTATGGGCATTATTTAAGAATTATATCCACTTTATTTTAGCATTTATAAAATTCGCTTCACACAAAAAGTAGTTCAGGACGTTCCAAACGAATCAGAACAAGAGAACATTATATTAATCGTCCACAAAAGGGCTCACCGTAGTGCCAACGAGAATAAGCTACAAATCCTGGAGAGCTATTATTTTCCAAAGATGTCCGCCAAGACCAAAAGCCTAGTAAAACAGTGCTCGGTATGTAAGGAGAACAAATATGAAAGACATCAAAACCATCCCGTCTTAATGCCCACTCCCATTCCTGAATTTTCGGGACATACTGTTCATATAGACGTCTATTCCACCGAAGGCCATCTTGTACTCACGGCTTTGGACAAATTTAGTAAATTAGCCCAAGCGAAGATTTTGAAATCAAGGGCTATAGAAGACGTTAGAGGTTTACTTAGGGAAATCCTGATATTTTATGGAATACCCAAGTGCGTGGTAATGAATGGCGAAAAGTCATTAAATTCTGCTTCAATACTGTTCATGATGCAAGACCAACTCAGCATCAATGTCTATAAAACCCCAGCTTATAAAAGCGAGGTTAATGAACAAGTGGAGAGGTTTCATTTGACATTGTCAGAAATAATTGGTGCCTCAAGACCGACGGTATTCATAAGACGTTCCAAGAGCTCCTGGAACGATAAGTTTACGAATATAATTGTGGTATTCACTCGGTCACGGGAAAAAACCTATTGAAGTTTTCTACGGACGAATAGTTTCGACAAGTCCGGAACAATTAGAAAAATCTCGTAAGGATAACATCGAAATTTTGGAAAAGAAGCAAGAAAAGGATTTAAAATTTCATAATAAGAAGAGGCAATAACCTAAAAGTTACGAGGTGGGACAAGCAATCTACGTGAATAATAACAAACGTTTAGGCTCAAAATTAACTCCGAGGTATCAAAAAGAAATTGTCAAAGAAGATAGAACAACATTAGTAATTACCGAATCCGGAAGGTGTATTCACAAGAGTGATATTAGAAATTAAATTCATTACAGGTGCGTGTGTCCTTCGATGAAGGCGGACATCCACATAACAAATTATACAGGATCTCAAGTAGTCGCGATTAAAACTGGAGAGGCAAAAATTCAAAATGGCAATGTCAAGCTGATCCTTGTCTTTCAACTCGAGCAATTTGAAAATTTTATTTCCGAAGCTTCAACCATCAACAATCAACAACACGTCAAAACGTCCCAGAAAATCATCCTTTCCATTCACTATTAACCCACGAACTAGAGCAAATAAGCAAAATGATCGACAACATCGGAATGGTTAAAACCAAAAGATCCCTAGATCTCGTCGGTTCTGCCTGGAAATGGATCGCGAGAAACCCGGATCACAATGACTTCATTTTACTTAGCGGAAAAATCAATGATTTGATAAAAAATGATAATCAACAATTTCTAACAATTTCTAAATAAGGAACATAATGCAAGAATTAATAAAATAACAACAGTAACAAACGAAATTTTAAATGTGATCAAAAAAGAGAAAGTTTTTGAGAATATCTTAGCACCTAGTATACAATATGAAGTAAGAATTATAAAGGAAGAATTAGAAACTATTGTTCAATGTATACAGTTAGTTGAAGTAAATATAGTTAATTCAAAAGTTCTCTCTCAAAACGAAGTCAAAAGAATTATGACAGATTTTGAAGAAGATAATGTCCCATATAACAGTGTCGAAGAAGCACTAGAGCTTGCCGACATAAAAATTGTTCAAAATTTCACACATCTTTTTTACATTATAAATGTTCCTAGAACCACAACAGTAAATTTTGAGAAATTCGCTATAAAACCCATTAAGATAAATAACATTGTGAGCAAAATTTTATATGAATCCATAATAAAACATGACAGTAATTACTTTGGAATAAAGAGAAAATGTAAATCAATTAACAATCTTACGATTTGTAATAGGAATAATTTAGAATCGGTAGAAGAAATATCAAGCGGCTTAATCTTGATAAACGACTTCAAAGGCGAAGTGGGTGAAAACGGCACAACGCAACACCTACAAGGAACTTACTTAATAAAATTCAGGAATACAACGGTCATCATCAACAACTTTAAGTTCCGAGCGGAAGAAACGGAAAGCATTCAGGTTCTACCTCCTATATTACAACGAAATTCTGACGAAAAAGACATCGAGGAGATAATATTTCTAGAGCTGATGAAGGAGATTCATCTGAACAACACCAGGAAACTCAATCTCATCAAGGAGGAGAATAAAACTACCAAATGGACGAATTATAGCCCATTTGCAATAATTTTCATTGTTTTGATCCTGGTCAAATCGCCTGTTTGGCCCAGGAGAACGGCAACCACGCATGTAACCCTTGAAACAGGACAACCTACCTTAACATCTGTGGTCCAGAGCGAAAAGCCTCCAAGCTTCCCTGCAATATCTAACGCTAGAAGTCTCTACAATTTACCTTTATTGAATGGGGACATTCAACTTAAAGGGGGAAGAGTTAACGACGAGTCTCTCAAAATACGCATAATCAGATTACAGTCTAACACGCGCACCTGAATTTACTTGAATTGAACCATTCCACCTGACACCGTCTGGATAATTTCCACCAATCTATTTTCGCCAACCTGCTGATGCCGCACTCACGTGGGAAGATCAACAGAACGACCTTTCCTAGGATTCAAGAGCTAGTCGTTAAGTCAGTCTAAAAAGAACTTTAGAGCTGTACGATTGCAACCAATAATTTTTTTAAATAAATCGGTAATCGTGTAATTAATTAGCATCTGATTTTGTAAAGAATTGATTGGCAGAAGTACAACTTATACAGAAGATTCTTTTTTTTTTAGAAAAAATGATTTATTTTTGGCAATTTTTATTCAATCAAATAAGGTCTATGATGAGTTTGCGATACAAGACAGAGTCGTTATAGCAAGTGAGTTTATATAATATTATAATTATTATTATATATTATTCATTATAGATGTTCATAGTTTATTGTTGTTTTATTTGTATGAGTATGTGCTGCGATTATCAAAAACATGATTTTGTGTTTATTTAAAAACCTTTCAAACATCTGCTCTTTCGTAGAATTGCTCGTCAGCAGCAAATGTTATCGATGTTTTTTTTTAATAAAATAAGCAATGAGTACACAAAAATTATATTATTAAATTAATATTATTGAAAATCTGCTCAAATCCTACAATTGCTAAAACGCTTTGATTGACCAGACAACAACGCCCTAAGAATAAGAGAAATAAGATAATATTATTCGTATCTTATTCAGAGTGACTTAGTTTTTTGCATCGGAACTGTTAAGAGCATCTCATTTTTATAAGCATTTACTGTGCAAAGTGCAAATTAGGTGTAATATTTTTTTTTGAAAAAACTTTGAATTCTTTGCACTTGCTACTATTAAATTAAAAACAGACTCCACTGAACTTAGTCAGGATGTAATAGAATCATGCAAATGTTATATTGCTGCGGTTGACAGTATGTTGACGTAAGTCTAATGTTTTGTTTGCGAGGTGTATAATAGAAATCACTTTCTTGACCGAAACTTACCACAATCTAATCAGGTTGACACTTCAACGAAGTCAACATGACTTTTCCTTTGAGAGCTATCGCCGTAGAAAAAAATAAGAAAAATTCGCACGTACGTACGAATATACCTACATACATACAGTCCCTGGCCAAATTATTAGGCGCACCTGAATTTTTTGAAGTTATCAGATTATAATTAACATTAAGCACTTTAGTTGTTTTATCAATTTTTCGATGAATATCAATTGCGCCACTTAATTAAATAAAAAACAACAGTCATGAATTGAAAAATAACATGTATTTTGAAAAATATATATATTATTTTCATAAATATGCACAAAAAGAAAAAAAAATATTTTGTTAAGCCACCTTTGGCGACAATCAAGGCCTCGATCCAATGGGATGGAATGGGATGCAAGAGATCGTGCAGGCCTGTATTAATATACAGGCCTGCACGATCTCTGTTTAATTTTTATTAAAATATTTAAAAACTATCCCAGTTACACAAAAAAATAACAAAGGTCCATTGAAAAACACTCAATTTACGTTAAAATTTGATTTCCACTTGAATTCATGCGTCGAAACTTTGCTTATCGATATTAAACTGCAACGTGTCGTATAGTCAGAGTCAGACATTCAACAGAGTAATGTTTTCCATTTGAGATAAGAATGTTATATATTGTCGAACTATCGTTAATCCAACAGTATATTTTGTGACTAATGACAAATAAAATAAATGTACCGTTACCAACAGTCAGCGCCATAACTTTGCGCCCTAAGCCCCAGATTTTTTTTAAAACCCAAAGTGCGCCTAATAATTTGGCCAGGGACTGTACTTGCAAACTTTTTGCCAAAAACACATTACATTTACTCTTGAGAACTTAAAGTGTGAAGATATGTTGAAAATTTCAATTTGTATTTTCGCGGCCATTACTAGAATTTCCCATATATAAGGGAGTTCATTATTTAGTAAACGTTTCCATAGTAAAAAATCCGGAAACAATGTGATCTGCTTTCATCTGAGTACAGTGCCGGTGCATTTTTGAGCTTTTCAGGATTCGTGAAATTTGTCTTTGTAAAATGAAAATGCCGAGATAATTAGAGAATATTGTGTGGACTTCACTAGATGATGATTCTGCGTACCTTCATTTCTACCTGGTAGAGCCAATAGGAGCTCAGTGCCATCTCCTGCTAAGGCATTAACTTCGCCATTTCCCGGTATATCCCTATGCCCTGGTACCCAGTATAGTGCCACTTGAAAGTGAACTGAAACTTCGCTCAGTCGTGTACAACATTCCATTAAAATTTTGGATGAGGTGTACACGTTGGATTTGATCGGATAGCAGATTTCTTTTGGAAATTTTCTGGTTTCATAATCAGGCTACTGCCTTGTATATTACAATGATCTCTGCTTGAAAGACGCTTCAGTGGTTCGGAAGGCAGAATGATAGTTTCCGGTCTAGCTGTTCTGAGATAACACGAAAGCCAACTTTTCTGTCCATTGCTGATCTATCAGTGTAGATATCGACCGATTTCTGTATCTCACTCCTATCTATCATCCCTGCTCGAGATGACTGATTTGAAACGATGATTGAAGAAAATCGAAGAAGCAAGGTCTTCTTTCTCTGACGTTGGTCCATCTGCACCTAGTATGGTGAAGTGGATATATTTTCCGCTTGCCATAAATATAGCCCTTTCAATCGAATCGCAGAGCACTTGACCTGCTGTCTCGTAAGGAGTTCAGTCGGGAGCCAATTTGATAGCATAAAAAATGCCCTCATCGGGGTAGTACGTGAAGACCCAGTTGTTGCGATAGCATCAATCTCTCCGACCTTGTTTAGCAGGTTCATATTTAATGTTTTTGCAATAGCTGGCCACAAAATAAAATATAAGAAATTAGAAGCAGTGAAAATTTGGTCAACCTCAATAAATTATCATGAACTAAAAAGCTTTCTACAATTGGCCACGTACTATCGTCGATTTGTAGAGAACTTTGCGAGTATTGCGAAACCGTAGAGCCAACTGACAGAGAATAACCAATAATTTAATTGGACATGCAGTGCGAAGCATCATTTAAGCGGCTGAAAAACGAGTTGTGCGAAGTGTCTTTACTAGCGTATTCACGGTCTGGCAAAAGTTTGCGGTAAATTAAGAAGCCGGCAACATAGATATTTGAGTGCTATAATCGCAGCAGATGGACGATGACGAGAAGGTAATCGTGTTTTAAAGCAGAGTGCTATCCTAGCTGAAATTAAACTATTGCGTTCCAATGAAAGAATCTCTCGCACTTTCGTAAGTGGCCAGTGTCCGAATCACGTCGATGAATTACAAGACAATTGAGACTAGCATATTCCATTGTTTTTGATGGCTTATAGGTGCGTAGTGCATTTAACAACGAATGAGACTGAAAAGTTATATTTGGACGCACAGTTTGAATCCCGGCAGATTTGAAATACGGGGTACCGCCTCAGAGTCAATACAGGTAAACAGATCACCTCAGCGTATTGAGATAACGTTTGACCGTAGTGCATCAACAAGTTCGGGATAGAATCGAAATCAACTCGATGAAGATAAAGATGAATAGTGTAGGTTTTGCAATGAACGACTTGATGTGGTTGTATAACCGAAAGCGACTATATCTAAAGCTACAACGAAATAAGGAAGGACCGTATGAGATCATGTTGTGAATCAACGATGTCGTATATAGGATCAAGAAACCTGGGAAACCGAAGGAAAAAATGAAGGTTGTCCAAATGGACAAAGAGGCGTTAACACTATTGTTAGTATTATGATTTGGTGGCTTTTCAAAACCTCTGGTAAGCTGAGGATAAAAAGCCAACCTACTTACCTCTAGAAGCATCGAAAATGCAAAACCAATAGTCTCTTGGCGCGTTCTAAGTGATACCAAAACCTCTACTTTACATGTGTATTCGAGAAGGCTCCACTGGCTGACGAGACTATATAAAAGTGATTTGAATCACGACGAAAGGAAGTCGGTCAGTTTTTGGACGTAAAAGTGTGCAATAGTTGCAAGTAGTAAAACGTAGCATACCATAGTGTTAAAATAGAACGAAGTTAATAAATAATTTAGAACGCTTAACTTAGTAAAAGAACATAGTGTTTCGTTTAGTCGAAATGTCGTGTTTCAATATCAAAAATTACTGACTTCATAAAATTACAACAGATGCAAGGCATGAACAAATAAATACACATTATTTTAAAGGTTTGTATTTTCAGGCACCCAAAAAATTTACGAGGCATTGTTGGTTGTAGTGCCAGTCCATTTTATCAAGAGATCGTTCACTTAATCCATGACGGCTTCATTTTGATACCACAGAAGATTGAGATGGCAACAAGATGATAGTCATTTAGATTCTCGTATGAAACTGGCTATGCTGCTAATATTTAAATTATCTACTTCCGTGAGTCTATCCAGGAAGGGCGAGCCTAGAGTTTGCATGCGTTTCCTGGATAGTGCTGGGCATCCGCGCAGGAATTGTTGAATTGTTTTCTTCTTTTCTCCCGATCTGCAGGTTCGGCAGAAATCGTCGACAGGAACGCCCAATCTCTCTGCATGTCAGCCAGTCAGACAGTGCGCCGTCATTGCGGATATGATGAAACTTAATGTTTCACGGCTGGTGTTAAGAAGCTGAAAAGTGCATTTTGAGCTTAGTGCGCGCCAAGTTTGATTTCCAGAAACCAGGCACTATTTGTAGCCTCCATGCAATACTGCTTAAATACTAGCTTTAAGGAGACTAGAAGATGACTGACTTGGGGTTTTAGTGTATAATCCTGAAGCTCAGTGCCAACACCTGCTAGGACATCAGTTTCGCAGTTTACAAGTATATCACTATACCTTGGTACCCAACAAATGTTCACTTCAAAGTGAAGCGACATCGCTTTCAGCTTTGTGCGACATTCCATTACAATTTTGGATGAAGTATACACGTTGGATAGTGGATAACAACTTCATTGTCGGAGCAAATGTTTAGATTTCTTATGAACATTTTCTGATTTCTCAACCAGTTTACTGCCTTCTATATCGCAATGAACTCTGCCTGAAAAACACTGGAGTGTTCTGGTAGCTGGAAGGACAGTTTCAGGGCTGGCTATTTTGAACACCGCAGCTAACTTTCCCATACATTTTTGCTGCATAAATGTATCATGTCTCACTCCCTGCTATGGCCTATGACTTGAAACCATGGCGGAAGCAGGGAATCGAAGAAGCAAGATCTACTTTTTCTGTCGCTGGTCCATCCCTTCGTCGTATGATGGAGTGACCAATATCTCTCTCATGCCATAAATGTAGAGCTTTAAATCGAATCGCAAAGCACTTGGCCTGCTGCCGTGTAAGGAGCTTAGTCGGGAGCCAATTTAAAAACATAAACAATGCCTTTGTCGGATCTAGGTGATCCAATACCTGCAGTTCTTCTAACTTTATTTAGCAGGCTTAAATTCGATGTTTTTGCAAAAGCTGGCTGCCAAATAACTGTGACATACAGTATGATTGCTTCCACTATCCCCGTATTGATCCATGATAGAGTTTTGGGTTTCAATCCCCACTTTTTTGAATAACTCTTTAGCGGCAATAAATTGCGCATGTCGTTTTGCGCGCTTTTTCTGCTATATTCGCTGGGATTCCAGATGTAGACCTAGATATTTGACCTGATGAAATGGGTTTAGAATTACCTTATCAAGTTTGGGTGAGACAAATCCCTGAATTTTGTATCGTCTTATGAAAAGCGCAAGTTCCGTTTTCTGCGGATTAATATTTAAACCAAAATCTTCGCTCCATTTGGTGATAGTGTGTTGACAAATTTGCCCGATATTGACATTGAAACATCGTCAGCCATGGTTTCAAGTCACTTTTCAGCCAGTTGCTCTTATTTTTGATAGGAACTTATCTACCACTAAGTTCCATAGAAGGGGTGATAGTACCCCTTGTAAGGTGCCTCCGCAAGTTCTCCTCCTTATGACGCTGTTTCCTAATTTGCAGTTGATGTTCCTGCTGCTAAGCAGTTGTCCGATGGATAATATCAGGTTTTCATTTGTGTTGTTTTCCCCAAGTGAGTCGCAAATAGCTTTATGGCTGACATTGTTGAAGGCACCATCAATATTTAGAAAAACTTCTTGAGTATATTTTTTTAGCTTAGCGATACTTCGTTGTAGTGAAGCTGTTTCAACCGATCTCCCTTTTGTGTATGCGTGCTGCGCATTGGAGAGTGGTTTCAAAACAGCTTTCAGATGAATCTCTATCAACCTTCCCAATGGTTTCAGAAGAAAAAGGTGAGATTGATAGGCATTTAATCTTTAGGCAAGGAGTGAGAGGTCTTACCCTCTTTAGGTGTGAAGACTATTTTAGCTTCTTTCTAAAGCTGTGGATTGTTCGCCATCCGTAGGCATGCTTTGAAAATGGCGTTTGGTCATGGCAGTGCTGAGTTTATTTGCTGCTGGATCTCAACATGTAAGTTATTGTCCATGCCAGGCGATTTGAAGGGATAAATGAGCTGATTGCTTAGCGTAGAGGCCCGTCATTTACAGCCACAGAGGTTAACAGGCAATTTGGAAGCATGTGTGGATCGGCTTTGTTAGCTACATCCTGGCAACCAAGGAAGTGCGTGTCGATGAGAACACCTGGCGTTTTGGAGCTGGATTTTGTACAGATCCCATTTGTGTCCTACGCAGCTCTAGAAATAACGAAGATATCGTCATGACTTTATGCAGACAAATGACATTCTAAGAGATTTCTTATTCTTTCAGAAACTTCTCCACGAGATGCGTTTGGCTTTTGAATTCCTTCATTTTGAGTTTGAACGAAAACTAGTCGTTGGATTATACATAAAGCTTGATCAAAGGACTTCCTACATGCATTACATATCATCTATTTGCAAATTATTTTCGTAAATTGGCAAACTATTTACTATTTTGGAGACCTGTCCAACTGATACCATTTATGCTCTGGAGGATTCAAATCGGAGCTTTGAGGAGACTGAGTACTTTGAATAAACCACGCGTGAATAATTAAAACTATTTGTTTTGGGTCAGTCTTTGCAGAAAGACCAATTTCCCAAATTCGTATGTAACTGTTTAAAATTATTTGGCAGATTATCAGAAAGACATAATGATTGGTTGCTGGTGCCAAAAATGCTAATTCATAAGTCTCCGCATCCGTTATGCAGCCCCAAACCGTTACCATTAAGTGCGAATCTCCACATTTTTACAATAACAAATACTCTGTTTGACATCACCCTATCTTTCGTGCGCAAGATAAAAGACCAAATTCAGAGCGGTCTCTCTGAAGGAGTGATAGTTTAAGCATGTTTTGCCTAATTTTTATTTTGACAGCTCGGAATGCCCATTAAGCTATGCCAAAGGGAACACCCTGTGCTGGGCATAAATTGCTATGAAATCACTTTTCTTCTTTTACAGTCTAGACTTATTAGACTTTTCCTTTCTCTTTGTTTTGTCACTGGAGCGATAGCTTTTCAGTGCGCATCCAAACGAAACCTTGGAACCAAAAAACCTTTTCTATATAACTCACTTTGCTACGCAGTTTCGCTAATCATTGCCACCATATTTCTCGTCTCATTTAAATCAGTTTTTTCTCTCCCAATCACAAATACAAAATTCTATAATATAGGTTACATATCCTGTCCAACACCCAAGTCTCTCAAGTTTGCATTATTTAAAGATGCACATTTATATTCCTAGAAAAAACTACGTTGGTTCCCAGTGAAGCTTCTAGCATCTAGTAATTAGTCAGTTGTCAGATTAATAGTTGAAATAATTTTTTTTCCGTAAAGTCCGCATAGATAAATTTGAGTTTTAAACACATCTGAAAACTATACTTTACTACTGAATACTGCTATACTATATTAATGTATACAACAATGTTTTTTTGCATCGTTAATTTTTTTTATGAAATCACGTTTCAAATATACTCGTATATTGCTGATTATTTCTGTACTTGTGTTTTTCTCACAATCCTTTATTATCTGTAAATAAAGTGAGAAAAAAGAAAAAGCCAGATGTATTTATCAGGTTCAAACTCGAAAATGCATTGTTAAATTATTTATTTATTGATTATATAAAATTAAAAGTTATATAGTGGTTGCACTCAACTTTGGTTTATGTTAATTCAGGAAACGATTTATACTCCCATTCCAGCCATCATGAGACTATAAAAAGTTTCATGAAGATCAACTAGACTACGTATTTACATGACTGTTTCACTTTATTTCACATATGCAAACTCGATGACAATCACTTAAAAATTATGAATAGGTGCGTAATAACGATAAATTGAATGTTTCCATGTTACAATCTTTTAAGAGTGATGTCGAATACCCCGTGGTCAAAAAGTGAACTCATTCTAGTTGATCACGCTATCAAGCTTTGATTCAATAGCCATTGATTCATTAGGTTTCCATGTATTTTCCAAGAAATTCGCATTCAAAGTGTGTGTTGATTTAATGGTGTCAGAAGCATCTTGGTCGGAGCGAAGTTTTCGTTTACCAAAGCGCATAAAATTTTGGTCCAATTTTCCAAAACGCATAAAATTTTTATCATTGCGACCATACCGAGGATTGTAAGCATCCATACTATCTGTTGTTCTCATAACTTGATTGTTTGAAGTTCTTCCAAGCCTCATGAAACTATCAGGGCGACCGAAACGGATGAAATCGTTGCTTCTTCCAAAGCGCATTAGATCTTGACCAGCGCGTCCGAAACGCATCATTGAATTGTCTGCACGTCCCAAGCGCATGTTTTCTTGGCTCATGTCAAAATTTGAGCCTTGAGAGGACTTTTCGAGTGGAGTATCCTTTGAATTTAATTTTTCAGCACCTCGTCCAAATCGCATTAGGCTACCGTCCGACCTTCCAAACCTCATAAAGTTGTCGCCGCGCGAGTCCCTGGCCCCCTTTTCGTTCATTCTTCCTTGTTCTGGCTCAGCTTCCAGGAACTCTAATTGACGTTTCCCGAAACGCATTAGTTGCGAGTCACCTCGTCCGAAGCGCATGAAGTTTTTGTCCAATACTAGTCGCGTTTTTTCGTCTCCATTTTCTCGAAGGCCCAGCTTTCGGAAGTGCACGATCAAAGCATTATTCAGATTGTCAATACTGATTGATGAAATTATTTCTGGAAGAAAAAACTCGTGACCTAACGTGGCTGCTGACTGTGATTCGAGCCCCTGATCATTTTCATCCAACGAATTCACCAGCAAGCCAGGAGATTCTTGAATTTCGCATCGCAGGCAATTGAATTTAAAAAATCCAAGAAGCAGGATCAAAGCAACCAGCATAGTCAATACAGAGTGTTGTGCCTGCAAAAATAAATTTTAATGAATTTTAACTATAAATGATAGTCATGAAAAATATTGTGGATTGATAAATAGTTTGAATTCTGCATTCATTTTGATGCAGCTTTGAAAACAAAATCTGCACGATCACATTTCTTATGTAAGTTCAACCTGATAGAGGCTTCAGGTAGGTTACGATATGACACAATAAGCGGACAATTACATGTAGTCCAGTGAAATTGTAGTTCAACCGTCCATTCGTTGGGACCAGTTTAAGCTGAGTTTCCTTCGAGCCTCACAACTGCATTGTTTCCACTTTAACAGCAAAACACATTCAAAATTTACTTTAAGGGATGTTTTGTGTTTTTCTATACTTTAAAGAGACTTTTGAAAAACAATGCATTTGAAAATTTGACGTGGTGACAGCGATTTAACTTGACCACGAGCCTTTTTTTCGAAACAACTTTTCTCGTTACGGTCAGCTTGATAGCTCCAACGTTGTCATCGTTAGAAAATACCGCAAATTTTACAACTTTTTGAAGTCAGAAAACATCATTTGAAAATATTTCCCAGTTCCTCAAAAACCAGTAAACAATATATAATGTTTTTTTTGTATTTTCTTAATTATGCTCATGGAAAAATTCTTTCCCATAGCTTAATTTTTCGAGGCACTGGAAGCATTTGAACACTTCAATATTTTTTTGTCAAAAGTCGTTTTTATATCGTTTGTTGGAACTCCAAATGGAGAAAAGCCATGTGAATGTTGAAGAAATAATCATCTTTTATAACTTTAATCGACAACTTTTTTTGATAAGAGAGGCGCGAATATAGATAGAGTAATTATGCTTGTTACGTTTTCCATTGTAAAAAAATATTGTTAATATAGTTTAATTTTGTCCTTTTTAAGTCACTTTCAACGCATTTTAAACAAATTTTCTGCATAAAACATAATTACATTTTTATTTCACCCAATGTTTTTGGTAAATTTTCCTCATACACGATAGCTTGTTGGAATGCAATTTTATACATTTTTTTCAAGTTAATCTTTTCGAAATTTAATTTAAATTTCCCAAATGAAATTGAAATCCCTTTTTGTTTTCTTTTCAGGCGGTAAATAAATACGTGTGACACACGTGTGTGTGGCTGCGAACTTAGAAACTTGAATTTAAGCTCACAGTTTGATCCATTTCACATTGAAGCAAAAACTATTTTGCCCTATCCTACCCAAAATTCCTATGAGTTTGAGTGGTGAAAGTGTGGCTTAAAAAGCCTATTATCTTACTTAAAATGCGTTTTTCACTTGAGTCCAGAAGCCAATGAACCGTGATTAAAACAGGCAATACTGAAAACGACTTGTGACAAAATTATATTTAAATTGTTATGTACAAGTAAAATTCCTTTTGATACAATCGACTGCAGGTAGGATGAAGCCTGGTATTCTTGTTGTTTGGGTGATGAGACAGAAATATTTCCTTATGTATTCGCGCAAAATCAATGTTTGGCGAATATCACGCCTGAGTGTGTGTGTACAAGTGACAGTCCTGACGCGCGAATACTACAGGGTAAAGATCACTGATATCATTGCATTGGGCGAAGCAACAAGTTGGCGTAAGAGAGGAGACGTCAGTAATTTTTATAACAATTTAGAAATGGGATCGCTCACGCGAGTGTGAATTCAGTAGCGTGGCGTAGATTCGGAGAAAATCGATCACATGAGTGTGAATTCAGTAGCATGGCTTAGACTGCAGTAACATTGAAAACATTGCCAATAGATATAAGCCGTGAATGGACTAGTGTGAGTTTGGCGTGGGTCGAGTCGCAACCGCGTAGGCCGTTTCTCGCACCGGGGATGCTATCTTGGAAACATACGATGAAAACCAGAAAAAAACGAGCTCGAAGCGATGGAAAGGGAAGTTCAACAAATGCGACAGCTGCTGCAGTCACTAAAAGCGACGGACGAAGAGCTCGCAGAAGAAAATGCAACACTGCAAGGAAGAAGCACCAGCAGCATGAGGGAGCCACATCTTAACGCGCGAATACTACAGGGTAGAGATAACTGCTATCATTGCATCGAAGCAACAAGTTGGTGTAAAGGAGTAGACGTTAGTTATTTTTATAAAAAATATATCTTCATGTGTTTTGTGGGTAAAGTGAAAACAAAGAAGTTGTGGCGCTCGAATGATGATTCCCCCTGCTTGCTTTTTTGTGGGATCCATGTTTTGCGAAAAGGGGTGTCCTTCTTTTTCTTCTTTTCAAAATAGAGCCCAGAAAACTGCGAACCAAAAAGCTTGAAGTTCAGATCACTATGTTCATTTAAAACAAGAGTTTAGAATTGTTGCTTTTGATAGGAATGGATGTGTCTCTAGGAATACCAGTCTATCTAAGACTCCTCTTCGTAAGCTTTTTGAGACAACACTCCTTGCATGTATGGAGGGTTTTTGGGGTTCATTCGCGTTCCCTTTGCAGCCAAATTGTTTGTAGAATCACTAAGGTGGTAGTAATGTATTTATTATCACTAGTATCTTCATTATTATTATTATGTATTTCAGTGGCTTACTAAGACGGTTACTTCATTAGTTTTAACATGCTATTATGTCTTTTCAAATATTCTTCTAGGATGCTATAGTTATATAAAGTAAATTTTGCCTTACAGGTTGGAGGAAAGTGTATAGATTTGCCTCCAATGACTCAACCAAGAGATGACTGTTTTAGCTCTATTATCTTTACTATACTTTGAGATATTTAATAACAAACTTTTCTAGCGTGTCGTCATGAATTCCGTATGGATCGTGTTTATGCTAACACAAGTCCAATCATTTCGTGCACTCGATTCATATTATTTCGATGCTGAGTTAAGTGGGAATTTTAAACTATCCCTTTCCAAGATAAATTCGCTTATGATAGGTTTTCGATAAATGAAATTAAATATCGATACATCAATAGTTTTTCAGCATCCCTAGCTGCCTTACGAATTAATTACAACGTTATGAGTCATTCAAAATTAAGAATTCAAATTATATCGTTTTACTTTTTCGTTTACAATTAAATGTGATATTTTAAAGCACCTTTTGAATATAAAATATATTTATGAAATTTTAAATCCTATTTTACTTGGACTCGAGAAAAGTGTTTGATTTCAATGCCTCAATCACGATATAACCGTATTACTTTTATTTCCTTTTGATAGAAGTTTACAAACTTTTCGCTTCATGCGAGCCTATTTATAAACAAAAAGTATTCAATGTACTTATTTAACATTAATTTGTGAATAAGTCGAGTGCGTACGTTTTAATAAAGAAGAAAAGAAAACTTTAGTTAAATATTCACATAAGGATTTTTATTTCTCCATTTGCTTACAAAGACGGAAAAGAAAATACTTTGTACAGCTTCTTTTACTTTCTAAGAAATTTCAAAATCGGTTTTTTATTGGTTTGAGTAGGATGATGATTCACCATTCTTGCGGAACATAGTTTCCCAGGCGCGCGAAAATTTAACGTTGAGTTGAATTAAAAATCTTCATTTTGACCGGAATAGAGAAAAAACGAGGTGGATTAACTCATTCTTTACACACGTAAATTCAGTTAAACTCCAGTAGAAACTGAGACTGAGAGCAAGGTAGTTTCTCCCCCTATTAACATGCAAAGGGGAAGACACCGAATAGCTCATTTTACATGGATTCCATCCGGAAATAGCACGAAAACAACGGCAACATTTTTAATTTTTAGATTACAAGTATTTAATATTTGGCCATTTGTGTTTCCATGCTTCTTCAATTCAAATTCAGTTCCTAATAACCTTCTATGGAACGATCGATAATCATTGTTGACATGGTAGCTAGTGACCCAGTGTTGCCAAGCCCTCAATATTTTGTTGTTGCACATTTCATTTTTCCGCAGTTGACGTTTGATGCCAACTCGGTTTTGCAATATCAACACCGAAAATCATGTATTTGTGTCTTGATTTTTGCATTTTATTATGGTATTCTCTGTACAAAATAAATTAAAGAAAAACAAAATAAAATGTGTAAATTAATACATGAATTCATAATATCAAATTCAGACATCGAAAAAGTGCGCTGGCATCATTACCTATATTTGCTGTAAATATTGAATTATTTATAACTCATTTGCAAAACTTAATCCAAATATGCCGACAACTGATAACAAACTGATCAGTGACGGCTCTAGTTCAAATTCTCTATTAATTTAGCTTTGAATACCAAAATACCTTTCATGAAATATCTAAACTATATTAATCAAGCAGTTCAGTGTAGCTAATAAAATAAAAAAAATTCTAAAGCTCCAAATAAACCATCAACAATTGCAATGTTAAATGTATCAGAAATATAAATGATTGCTTATCGAAGAGCTTCATAACAAAACACAATAAGTTCATTAAACCTGATTTTTCAATAATTGAGCGAATTCGTTCACATGAATGGAAAATTTTGAGCCCTGGGAGAATTATTTTAAGTGGAATATTCTTATATCAACAAACAATATCGAAGTTTTGTACACAATTATCTTTCAAAGGATTAAAATATAATCTCTAAGAAATTTAGGACATGTTTCGTTTTGATGTAGTTTCCGACGATCTGATACGGGTTTCGATGTTTCAAAACGGTTCGGATGAAAATATTGCGTTTTGATTAGTGACATGTTTGAAATTATGTCTCTTAGATTTATAGCAACTAATTCATACATTCTTCTCAATTTATTGATTATTATTGATGTTTGAAAAAATCTTTCTGACTGATATTAAATTTCATCCACTGTACTTCTGGAATGAATTTTTATACGGCTTATATCAGAAAAATATTTTCTATTGTGAGTTTGTTACTTTAATTCGTTTTTTAAGTCATATTTAAAGCAAAGTAAATTTTTGAGACCTTTAACCTTCTTGTACAACATTATCGTGCATTTTTTCTTACGAAATTAATAAAGGCACTATAGCTGAACGATCGTTTTATTATAAATAATTTTTCTTTCAGAAAATTAGTGCGTAACAAATAATTCTAATGTAACTTCAAAAACTGCGCAATCGCACCCGAAATTTCCAAAGTAAGTTTCTAATACTACACACAAGTCAAAAATAAATTTCAGCAACCTACAAAATAATAAGCTATAATTCTATGATAAAACCTAGACGATAACGCCACTCCGACCTGAATTTCACATGAAATTACTTAGGTACGAGGTATCTTATACGGACGATTCACACAAATCTAGGATTTTCCAAACATTAAGACCAAAAATCATTTAGGAAAAAACCAGAAGTTAAACTTACATTACTTTAACGTTGGTTGAAACCAAGAACCACAGTTCGAAGTAGAATATTTTTCCATTTTTCCTCATGACCCATTGCGGGAGTGATGTGAAAAGACAATTTTCTAAATATGGGTGCGCTTACGTTACTTCCATGCTACGTTACTCTAAATTATATCTAACGCACATAAGTAATTCATAACGTAATTCAAGACCATAATGACCATATGAAACTACATTTCTTAAAGAATTAACTACGAAAATTATTATTTATCTCTTACCAACTTTAGAAACACATGAACGAACAACAAACATTGAATATACAACAAATGATCGCTGTTTACTTGTATGTTGAAAATATCAAACATAAAAAAAGATGGGAGAAGGAATAAACGAAATCTTACGAATCCTAAAAAACGAAGCTAATAAACAACTAAAAACTTCGATTTTTAATTTAATGAAAGATTTTTAAAGCTTATGATTTTGAAAAGCATTGACTATCGTTGTGTTTGCACCTTTACATATTTTAACATCTGAAGCTGATCTTAAAATAACATGTAATATACAGTGAAAATTTTATGTTTGATTATATGTAAAACATAAAAAATCCTTTTTAGAAACCACTTCATTAGAGTAATGGAAATTAGGTAATTATTATTATCATTAAAAGTATTAGTGGTGTATTGTTTTGTATGAATATGCAATCTTGAAAAACGTTGTTATTTTTGTTTAATAAAATATATTCAAAGCATCTGACCTTTCAAACGGTTGGCTAGCTCGAATGAAACTTTGCTAATATAAGCACGCTAAGGATGACTTGACAACGATGCCATTAGAATAAAAGAGATCACACTATGTTATTCATGTCGGCCCTTTACTCATAGTAACTTTAAATGTTTTTTATTATTATTAATAAAAAATTTAAATCATTAAAAAAAAACTTTTACTGCTTTTGTGACAAAAATTGCTAAGAATATCTGAAATCTACAAGGATAGATTGTTATAAGTGCAATTAAGATGGAAAACACGTTTTTTTATTACTTTAAGAAACGACTGGATTACGATTTTTAAAGTATGATATAATCATATGAATGTTAATATGTGAGATGTTTAGAGTGTTTTTTTCCATTGTGCTCACAGGAAGAACTTAATTCTAATATTAATATTTGCCATCTAGTAAGCATAATTTATGAAAATTTGCAGAAAGACTAAAACATTTAAACTTTAGGGTTTGATGTTGGAAATTCCAATAACTGGGAAGTCAATTGCTGCTCAAAAAGGATTCAATGAGTCAAATTTTCTAAATAGCGCACTTTTCGCGTTGACGGCGCAACTGAATACGAAGGAATTTTCACCCAGCTTTCATCTTGTCTGTCGCTCTGCGCCGAAATCAATCCTGCACTCCTTTTGAACACTGTTTAAGAATGAGGACCTTTTTTCACTAAAAAAACCTCTTTATCACTAAAAAGACTGCGCGTCACATAGTATTGGTAAGAGTTCTATTCATAAATTAGTTAGCAGCGTACTTTCAGTATTGTAGCATATCGTTCGGCATAGTTTTCAAAGTACGCAGTAAACATTCATGGCCCAATTCAACAATGGTCGACACCAATGAGTGCATTATTTCTTTTAAGCGAATCACCTTGGCTTAGTTTAAAATAATTCCGTGTTTTTGAACTATGCCCATCACCATAAAATCGATCTTTTGCAACAACGCGTTCTCTTTGACCGATGGCTTAGTATCAGTACTATCCATTCCCTACCGTCATCGTACATACATTAATTGAATTTGTATCGATCATCGTTTCATGTTTCGATGCTGTTACTAATTGTCAATGGTTTCAACATCTGCAGCTTTGGTCATTGACAAAATCATTACCAAATAATACAGTCTTTCTTGATTTCGGGTTCCAGTTGCTAACATTGTTGGCACGTGCGCTGGATAGTAAATTTTTCCTAAAAGGCTACTTTTTCATTTTACCGGGCAGGATTTATGGTGTGCATAACAATGCCGTTGAAACTACACAATCACAAGCTAAACATACACAGAAAATGTCTGTGAACCTGAAGTATGTTTACGACGAAACATTGGAAATCGGTCAATTATTTTTGTTGAATCGAATCTGAGTCATGCGTTCCTTCTTTTTTGGTATGCTCTCAGCCAAAACAGCGAAAAATTAAACGCATGGCCGAATATCGCCAAAATACCCCGCGGCGCGCCGACGCCTATAGTAGGAGTGATTGGGAGATCAAATAAATCAGGAAAAAAGCTAGACGAAAGCGAACTAAGCAGTCTCCAAAAGGGAGATAACGACCCCAAAAAATTATATGGAGTAACACACTTGGTGGTCTCAGGGAAGGTAAGGAAGCTGATGAAGAATCTGCATATATGTAGTTATAGCTTCATCGAGCAGAACTCATCAGCTCAAGAATATCCTAGGATCCGCCAAAGACAAAAAAGATGACATGAACTAACTAGGAGAGGCTCAGGTTATGGAATATCAGATTTGGACGAAATTTGGCACATAAGTAGAAGACGTCAAGGATATTGAAACCAGGGTGACGCCCATTGTATCGAGTCATAAATGTTATGGTGGTCAATTATTCAACACCATATCATTCATGGCCACGTTGGGCGCCACTCTGGTTTATTGCTTTTTGCCGACTTGGCTTTGTGACACGAAGAGGAAGCAGGGTTGATTCGAGGAACAAAGGATGATCTTACCATTAGCTATGATTTTGCTTCGATTACAACAGTTTTTAAGACTCTATCCGTTCAACAATAGGTTTCTTGTATAATTTGCATATATAAATGATCGAACAATTTGCTGATTTCTAAAAATAAATGTTTTTGCAGTTGAACATTGCTGATTTACCATAAAATAATTACATCCACGAATATTCAAAAGAACAGTACCCACCGGTGATCGAACACACGACGACAATTATTCAAAAGAAAAACAACACCCCGACGGAAATCGAACACACGACCCCTTGATCGTGGGCTAGTAGTGCTGCTACCTACACTGCACCGCTTCTGCCAGCTGTAAAAGCTTCATAATCCATTAGCAACGCTAAAAACTTTAAGGACGTTTTTCTCAAAAACGGAGGAGTGTTGCGCTCTAATATTTTAAGGATCGAATATCCTTGACGTCTTCTACTTATGTGCCAAATTTCGTCCAAATCTGAGATTCCATAACCTGAGCCTCTCATAGTAAGTGAAATTTATAAGGTTTCATGCCCTGACTAAAAAAACTTACATAGGGCAAACCTATGGGCGGAACTTGCGAGGAAGAACGGAGGGGACCTTGCGTCGCTGAAGTCAATGGTAGCTAGACATAGCGTTGGGGATGGACACAACATCGGGTGGGACAATATGGCGGTGATTCAAGAGGGAACAGATTACAGGAAATTAGATGCACAAGGAAGTTTTGCGATTTTCAAGCAACCGGAAGATCGTCGATCGACCCACGACGTTGGAAACTTGCAGTTAAAGCTACTGAGGCCAATTAGACCAGGGCGGATCTGTAGAAAAACGACTAAATTTGGTCGTTGAGAGGGGGCACGCTGATTTTTGCCGGAAAAGTTGGCGAATAACTCGTTTAACAATAATTGATTTATGCTCCCTCTCAAAAAAGTCGGGAACATTAGAAAAAAAATCGAAATGTTTAAAAATTTGAAAAAAAATCGTGTTTTTTCTGCTTGTCTCACTCCTAATTTGTAAACGGTTTATTTTAGGTCAAAGTTGTGCGGCAATAAAAGTTGCGTAATGAAATTTTCTATAAGATAAAATTAGTCAAAAATCCTCAAACATTTAACCCTTGTCGCAAATTGCAATAAATATAAAAAACAGGGGGAAAAGCCGTTTTTTATTGAATTTTTTTCTGCCACTTAAAATGCATTTAGGACCTTTATATTTTGGTTGAAAAATCTTTACAACATCATAAAACAGCTAACAAATTTTCATCAAAATCGATTCAGTAGATTGGCCATAATAATTGTGCAATCTAAATTTATTTAAAAAAAATCAAAAATTTTGAATGCACTTCATGCACTTCACAAAATTAAAATCGGAGCAATTTTTGCTAAACTTGGTAATAAACTCTAAAATTGTGCTGAGCGCTTGCGCATTCAGTCGTAGGAGCCATGCTCCCATCAACAAAATCCGCAGCCGCCCAGCACAATTTTAGAGTTTCAGTAAAAATTGCTGAGGGCGCCATATTTATCCTATTTTAATTTTGTAAAGTGAATGTGATAAGTGAAGTGCTTTTTCATATGTGAAAAAAATTCAAACTTTTATAAGTTTAAGTTTCTGACTTGCAAGCTTTCAAAATTTTTGATTTTTTTAAAATAAATTTAGATTGCACAATTATTATGGCCAATCTACTGAATCGATTTTGATGAAAATTAGTTAGCTGTTTTATGATGTTGTAAAGATTTTTCAACCAAAATATAAAGGTCCTAAATGCATTTTAAGTGGCAGAAAAACATTCAATAAAAAACGGCTTTTCCCCCTGTTTTTTTATATTTATTGCAATTTGCCACAAGGGTTAAATGTTTGAGGATTTTTGACTAATTTTATCTTATAGAAAATTTTATTACGCAACTTTTATTGCCACACAACTTTGACCTAAAATAAACCGTTTACAAGTTAGGAGTGAGACAAGCAGAAAAAATACGATTTTTTTCAAATTTTTAAACATTTCGATTTTTTTTCTAATGTTCCCGACTTTTTTGAGAGGGAGCATAAATCAATTATTGTTATACGAGTTATTCGCCAACTTTTCCTGCAAAAATCAGCGTGCCCCCCCGCAACGTCCATCTGAAAACAGATCCGCCCTGGTCTAAATAGCAAAGGAAGAAGAAAATCAATCGATTAAATTGCTGAACGATCTCCAAATAGATAATATCACCCGCTATTGAGAATCTACCTGCCAGGATAGGCTAAGAGTCGCAAAATTAATTAATTGGTCTAGGTTTTTTGTTCTTAAAAAGATTGTAACTAAGGATTATAATTAAGTTCTCATGTTTATACCTTTTCTTTTTTCTGAGGTCATGTTATATACAGACCCATTTATGGTTGCTTTAAATTAGTTATCAAATGTACTGAAGAACAAGGCACAACTGGTGCTCGAAATACGTATTTGCAAATTTAAAATAATATATCCCGTTTTAGGAAATGCAATCGTTTTGTTTTTGATTTAGTTATATTCGTAGAAAGTAAGTTAACAAGGCTTTAATTGTTTAACAGAAAATTATACAAGTGGTTCATCTCACCGAACACTCCAAGAGCGAGATGGACTGCTATCTTTTGATGAAATTGATTGGAAAAGAGTTGGGGCCAAATAATAAAGCAATAAGTATTTTTATTGAAACTAATTTTGTTTAGAAACTATTTCACTAAATTCTACAGCAATGAAAACCTTCATTTTTGTTTCAAATTTCATTAAAAAAATTGGTTGTCAAAAAAGTAGAATAATTCTTGCTTCCCGTGAAGATTATTTGGTAGTCGGTTGTATAAATTTACATTTATCAAAACTCAGCTGAGATTAATTTGGTTAGTTGATGACTATTTGCAATCTTAAACATCAAACAAATTTTTCAACTTTGGTTAGTTCAACGATTGATCAAAATAGCTTACAAAATGCGTTCCTCTAAAAAAATTCCCGTAATTTCTCTCATTTTACGTTATTAATGAACATTTTCGTAGGTGAGTTAGAATAACAGAGAAGAGAGTGCTGAGTGAGTACGAGTAATCGCGGTAGGATTAGCATCTGAATGTTTCTGATATAGGTGATACTTGTATCTCATTTTTCTTTAGGCATGTATAAGCACTTTGTACTTTTACTTTTTTACATTGACAATCAAACTAAAATAGTATAAAATAAGTGACAACACAAAAAAGCATCCGGTGTTCCCTGATATTGTTAATTATTAATAAAATCATAATTAAAAAATGGGTTATTTGAATTTTTGTACTTATTCTACGGCATTAGCGTTTAATTGAAAGTTTGCATGAATAGTTTTCTTGACCAATAATTGTAATAAAAGCTTCTCAGCAAGAAATTTTTTTACATTTTTTCGCAGCTCGCATAGTTATTCTTGATAACTGCTGTCGGTAAGATGTTACCCGTCTTCGGACAAGCTTCATTTTTTTCACGATGCTAGTAGCTAATGAAAGCTCATTTGCTTGTTAAGAAATACGTGAATTATTTAATTTAGGGATATCCGGGAATTTTTCGAAAATTCGAGTTAAAATATGTAGTAGAAACTTTCTTTCGACGGAAAAGCTGTTCGCATAGTTACTTTGTTACTGTGTTCAGCAATACCAACATGGGCCGAATTGAATGGATTTCCCATTGAATTTTTATAGAATCGATTTTTGTTTAGAAACACACATCTTTGTTGTTTATTTATCTAAGAAACCGAGACCTGAGGGACTTGTCCTGGCCGTCATCGATGCGGAGCCTATTTGGTTGCAAAAGCGAGTATAAAAATCGTGAGTACAGTTTGGAACCGGTAGCTATTCGGTAATCCTTCTGTATGATGGTGTATTTGCACACTCCTAAACGAGTTTTTCCTGGTGCGCTGCCGAGAATGCAGTCTAAGCTTAGGCTATCTCCTTGCTGGACATGGTAGCTTTAATCTTTTCTTGCACAATTGGAACCTTGTAGATTCGAATGTTTATCCAGCATGTAAGGACGCTAAGGAGGACTGGAAACACGTTTTGTTTGAGTATCCAGTATACTAATGCACGCGCGGTAGAGTTGGTCTCCCTGATTTGCAAGATCTGCATGCTTTGCATGATTTACTAGTTGAAGTGATGGTCTGTTTAGATTGAACACATATGTGTCCAGGTGGGGTCTTTGCATTGCGGAGGCACCTGCTGCAGTCTGCGGGTAATCCCTGATGGCTTGTCAGTGTTCTGGCCCATGATGGCCTATGTGAGGGGGGAGGGGGTATACGCAAGAAAGTGATGCAGGGGCATCGGTACAGGCCAACATCCTTGGATGATTCCAGTGCAGCCTTCAGGGAGTGCCGTCCCCGCGTACCTGAGGATGGTGATCGGTCCAGTGTCTGTAGTCGGGCACAACCGAAGTGAGCTTGCGAGGGGCTCAAGTCCACGAAGCCTTACAAGGGGTCAATCTGGTGGTGCTTTTGGTTTATACCCTTATCGCGGGTAGATCCCTCAGCGGTGCACCTTGAAGCCGTCATGCTTCCGAGAATGGGCACTTCTGCGGCATCTCTGGGGGCTCGGCGTGAAGTAACACATTAACCCGGTTCCGAGACCGAGAGATCGGCAGAAGTGTTAGATAGGCTTCACTTCCACCAGTAAGGACCCTGAGCCTGTACTCAGGAGACAAACTGGTACTCCCAGGTGGTGGTGGGAGGGCGTTGGCAGCCGCATTATTACTGCCCATTGTCCAATCGTGGACCGTAGAGTTAAATCCACTCTGGGTAGGCCTCCACGTTAAACACAGGTACTTTTCTATATAATGGTGCATAGGCGTGTTGTTGCATTCAACTTGGGAGCTGCGCTCCAAAGAGCGGCAAGGATGATGATAACCCCGAACCGTGCCAGATATTTGAAGCAGTCCGTGCAAAGTCTGGATAAACTGGCTCCAAATTTTCCAAATCTTGCTCATGCATTAGCATGGGTAACTGACCAGTACGTATTTGGAGGCCTTTGTGCCAGCTTTTTCATAACCGGTGCTTTTAGTCTCAAACAGAGTTTATTATGAACACTTCCGTATTCGTCATGAACATTCGTTGTGTATTAATTTCAGATGAATATTTTTGAGACGTAAGAGAAACCATGACTTTTCATTTGGTAACAACACCTTAAAGCATCTGATTTTGAAAAGCATTAACAGAAAATTAAACAGGAAACATATTTTCAAGGAAAGCAACTTCAGGTTTGCGCAGTTTTTCGTAATATTAAAAAACATCTGAATTTATTGAAAATCGCACTAAATTATACAAATGACAAGACGCAAACGAAAAAACAATTACATCATGAAGGTAATATTATCACGTCATTGATATGGAAAGCATCAAGCTTATTAAACAGCTGCACTTCTTCAACACTCGGGTGTGGAAAATTATTGCACACAGAACTAGAAAAAATGCTTGTAACGGGGGTTATTGAAGAATACAGAAGCAGTTGGTCGTAGCACCCGTAACACTCGTAATCAAACCAGGGAAGATAGAAATGTGCCTGGAAGAACGAAAGGCGAACCAAGTTACAACAAAAGACGTTTATCCTCTACCACTTATCGATGGTATACTAAGTAGGCTTCTGAGAGCCTAATACACTACAGCTTTGGTTTAAAGGACGCTTTAAGACAGGAACCACCTGATGAGGTGTCGAAAGATAAGACATTGTTTATTCCTTTGTGATCATGCCAACGTTGCAAAGATTTACAGACTAAGTGATTCCAGCACACCACCGCTTTTAGGTGTTCATTTACCTAAATGACCTGTTGATTATCACTAAATCTTTTGGCGAGCATATCTCCAAATTACAGAAAGTTGTCATTTCCATGCAAAAAGCCGGCTTGACTCTAAATGTGAACAAATGCAAGATATTAATGGAAAAGTGAAATACCAAGGACAATGACGCTATACGTATCGATCCGGGGAGAGTCGAAGCCATCAATGACTTCATGCGGCCGCAAAACGTCTAACAGCTACAAACATTCCTTGGTATTTGCGGCTGGTATTGTCGGATCGTACCAAACTTCACTGGGATAGCGAACCCACTAACAATGTAACCACTTACAGGTGGGAACTTCCCACTTCAGGACCAAACAGATCGAAGAGTACGTTGGCGCCTGTAATGTCTGCAAGACGATAACGACACCAATAGGACCAGGTGTTACGAGCTCCCATGAGACCACAGCCCACACCAAACCGCATCTTTCAACGCATATATACGGATCTGCTTGACCCATATCCAAAATCTTCTACAGGTGCGATATGATTCGGCATAGATACATGATCAGTTATGCTCCGCCGGGTTATGCTTCGGAGCAAGTAAATCGGTTGGTTTTGGCGGCGATGCGTGCTTACATCCCTTCCAGCTAGCTTGACTTGAATTAAAGCTTGTCTGCTATAGGGTGCGTCTTGAGATCTTCCCACCATGTCTCCTTGGAATTCTCACACTAATTTTTAGTTTTTGGTTAGCAGATGTAAAGTCATGGCGGATTTAATGCACTGCAAAAATTACTTTTGCCCACTGCTGACCTGAAATCACACGCAAGAATAGAGCTCATATGGCGCTAGGTCAACCTCATCTGAAGAAAGCATCTCAGCCTTAACTCAAGGTGCGCAACTTGCGAGACCGGGAGACCCGTTTCCACATAGGCGATACCAGCCACCTTCGAAATTTCGCCCACAGCAGTACAGTACATCACCAAAACGGAAACTTAATTTCGCAAAGAAAAATTTATAGATCAAGTCGAGACCACCTGCTACAAGGCTACTGCTGAATGCGGAAAAATATTGGGCTTCTACCACACAGAGGACCTCCGTGTGACTTACGTTACCTAAATCCACTCAAATCATTGAAAAATCATCTAACGTTTCCATTCCCAATGAACGTATCAAAAAACAGACATCCAGACTGAAGACACTTCAGTCTAGATGCATAATAAGAGTTTTTCTTTCCAACGGAAAAATTTCTGCGAACGATGCACAATTTTTCTGTGAGTTATTCAGATAACGTCGCAACCTAAATAGAGATAAGAAATTAGTCATTTAACGCGGAATATCTTCTTCTTTGAATAAAACGTTTGTGAACAGAAAAAAACATATTGTTAACTTCCCAGTATATGGGAAGTTCTTGTAATCGCCTCGAAAATCGAAATTGAAATTTTCAACATATCTTTACGTTTTGAAGTCTTTAGAGTATATTTTAAGTATTTTTAGAAAGAAGTATGTATGTGTATGTACGTGCGTGCGTTCGCGGACAGTTTTTCTAGAAGCATAACTCACGTAAACAAAGTCCTATCGACTTCATTAAGGTGTCAATGGAAGCATCTTTGCAATCTTAAAAGCTGATTAGTTTTTGGTAAACTTCGGGCGGGGGGTTTGCAATTTTGGCCCCTTGAAGGTCATTGGTGTCATGCGCTATATCCCACAAACCAAACATGCGATTTTCATCATTAAGGTGCTAATCCACGCGTATTAACATTTTTGTGATTCCATCAAACTTTCAAAAAATCATTGGCGCCATTTGATAATTTATTAAAAAAGAGTGCAAAAAATTAAGGTTTACTCATAAACAATAAATTTATATATTCTGAATTGTGCTTGAAAAAAACCTGCAAAATTTATGCTCATGATTATGAAAAACATTAAAGTAAAAATAAAAATCATTAAGTCATCATGACCTTCAAGGTCATTCATGTCATTCTCTATATCTCGTGAACCAAATATAATATTTGCATCAATGACATGTCAATTGTCGCGTCTTAACATTTGTATGATGTTTTCATGTTTTTCAAAAATCGAGCAAAAAAATTACAAAACTTAAGATTTTTTCGTAAAAAAAATATTTTAAACTGGATTTGCACAACACAGTAATAAATGTTTATAAAATTTAAAACATCTTATCAAGTTTTGAAGAGAAACCAGCAAACTTTTTTCCATGATTACAAAAAAAATGAAATTAAAAAAAATAATTTAAAGTCACAATGTGAAAAGTGTTCATACGAACGATATTACCTGATTACTCTTATTCTAAAGACATTGTAGCTGAATCAATCGAAGTTTACTAATATTTGTATAATTTGAGCAGATTTTTAATAGTTTCTACAGGTCCGTGTTCTAATTTTAATAAAAAAACTGCTTACATTTTGAAAACCAAAAAAAAATCATCAAATTTACATTTGCTATAATGAACGCTTTGAATGGTAAAATGTTTTGTAGTCAATACTTTGCAAGATAATATACTTGAAAAAGCTTTCATCAAATAATAAATTACAGTTTTTAATAGTTTTGTTCTTTAGTGTTTGTAAGATTTCAATTATTTCGTCCATCATTATGTGTAAAACATACGTAATGCTATTTAGTTTTTACTTGCAATTAAATCGATTTTCGACTGCACATTCAATGTTTTTCAAAACCAAATCATGTAAAATCGTGAAAAAATACGAACTCAATGATTATGCTGAACTCATGGCGATTTTGAACAAAACTATTCAAAACGGCCACCACGCGACAAAATCTCTTCAGCGGGCATAATTATAAAACTGCATTCATTTTTGCTAGCGCTCTTTTGTCCTTCAAGCATCGATATGAAAATAACAAATTACGTAGGAAAGGCTTTGTAACCTATGTACCTCCACCACCCACCGATTGATCCACGTGAATATTCAATCAAACCAATCCACCCCCATCCACCAAAAGCACTTTGTATTTAATGGATGCTCCCGTAGATGATACGATTAATATTAACGCATTGCAATTACTGTTATGAGTAGCTCTAATTATTATTATTTAAAGTTAAAAAAATTACTGGGAAGTTGACCGTGTGGACGTTCACGGCCGCACCTCGCGGCTTGTTTTTCTACATCGTTATTAAAAGAAGAAAATAATTGGCGCAGTCGTACGGATATCCTTTTCCGAAGAATAAGTATACATCGAACCATCGGTGTTAAAAATTATTAAAGTGTAGTCAAAAACTTCGTAATTGAAATCATGAAATGATTTGTATATATGTACCAGGATTAAGTGAAAAACTTGTGTTCCTAGTGTGGAAAGTTTTTTGGACAAAAAGTAGACAGTAGCATTCAACGATAAGATAAGTTCAATAACAAGCATGATATTGAAGTTCTGAGGCAACAAAACAAGCAGCAGCCGAGACCATTCGAAGTAACAGCGAATCAAATTCTTAAAAAGTTCAGTCACATAAGGATTACACTTTGCAAAAATTCTTAAACGCTGTAGAAAACACTGCTGATTTATGCGGCAACAATGAACGCCTCCTTCGACATGGATTAACAACTATCATCGAGGAGAAAATACAAGGAAACGCAGAACGGTGTATTCAGTGGCTAGAAGACAACATAACTTGGGAAGTTGTGAGAACCGAACCAACAAGCCGCGAAGTGCGACCCTTGAGGTCCACACGGTCAACTTCCCAGTAATATTTACATAAATATTAAAAATACTAAACAAAATAATAATTATGAAAATACTACTACTTTAAATAATAATAATTTACCTCTCATAACAGTAATTGGAATGACTTAATATTAATCGTATCATCTACGGGAGCGTCAATTGATTACGTAGGTAAGGGGGATGATTGAATATTTACGCGTATTAATCGAGAGGGGGGGGGGCAGGTTACAAAGCCTATTATACGTTATTTGTTACTTACATATCGATGAAAGTTTTTTAAAGCATATGATCTAGCAAAGTATTGACTACAAAACATTTTACCATTCAAAGCGTTCATTACCACAAACGCACATTTGATTTTTTTTTTTAATTTTCAAAATTTCAGCAGTTTTTATATTAAAATTACAACACGGTACTGTAAAACCTCTTCAAAATTTGTTTAAACTATGCAAATATTAATAAACTTTGATTGGCTTAACAACAATGTCTTTAGAATAAGAGTAGTCAGGTAAAATCATTCATATGAACACTTTTACCTGGCGACTTTGAATGATTTTTTTTTTAATTTAATTTTTTAGACATCATGAAAAAAGGTTTTTGAAGTTTTGTCTCCAAAGTATAAGGATTTATAAATTTTATAAACATTTATTACCGTGTTGTGCAAATCTGGTTAAAAAAAATTTGTATCATGAAAAAATTCTAATTTTTTGCATTTTTTTGTTAAATTAAAAAACGGCTCCAATGATTTTTTTGTAAATGCAAAAACATAGCAAAAATGTTAATACACGTCGATTGACACCTTAATGATGCAAATATTATATCTGGTTCATGAGATATAGTGTATGACAGAAATGACCTTGAAATAATGATGTATTTTAATGACTTTGTATTTTTAATTTCATTTTTTTGTAATCATGGGAAAAAGTTTTGTTGGTTTTTGCACAAAAACTGTTTGAAGTATATAAATTTTATAAACATTGATTACTGTGGTTCGCAAATCAGGTTAAAAAATTATCGTTTATGAAAAAAACCTAATTTTTTGCACTTTTTTCCTTAAATTAAAAAACGGCTCCAACGATGTTTTCAAAATTTGATAGATTCACAAAAATGTTAATACGCGTCGATTGACACATGCAAATCGTATGTTTGGTTCGCGACATATAACGCATGACAGAAATGACGTTCAAAGGGGCAAAACAACAACCCCCCCCCGACCGAAGTGTTGTAATGTATGTAACGCGTGTAAAGTATGCGATGAGATTATTGTTGTCTTGTCAGGTTTGGAACTGGGAATACACTACAGTGTCCCAAAAACTAATCAGCTCTTAAGATTGTAAAGACGCTTCGATGGACACCTCAACAAAGTCGATACGTTGTTATTTACGTGAGTTATACTCGTAGAAATAACTGTCTACGAACGCACATACGTACGTACACACACACATACATACTTTTTTCTAAAAACACTTATAATATACTCTAAACACCTCAAAACGCAAAGATATGTTGAAAATTTCAATTTCGATTTTCGAGGCGATTACAAGAACTTCCCATATACTGGGAAGTTAATAATAATTATGAAAATACTACTACTTTAAATAATAATAATTTACCTCTCATAACAGTAATTGGAATGACTTAATATTAATCGTATCATCTACGGGAGCGTCAATTGATTACGTAGGTAAGGGGGATGATTGAATATTTACGCGTATTAATCGAGAGGGGGGGGGGCAGGTTACAAAGCCTATTATACGTTATTTGTTATTTACATATCGATGAAAGTTTTTTAAAGCATATGATCTAGCAAAGTATTGACTACAAAACATTTTACCATTCAAAGCGTTCATTACCACAAACGCACATTTGATATTTTTTTTTTAATTTTCAAAATTTCAGCAGTTTTTATATTAAAATTACAACACGGTACTGTAAAACCTCTTCAAAATTTGTTTAAACTATGCAAATATTAATAAACTTTGATTGGCTTAACAACAATGTCTTAAGAATAAGAGTAGTCAGGTAAAATCATTCATATGAACACTTTTTACCTGGCGACTTTGAATGATTTTTTTTAATTTAATTTTTTAGACATCATGAAAAAAGGTTTTTGAAGTTTTGTCTCCAAAGTATAAGGATTTATAAATTTTATAAACATTTATTACCGTGTTGTGCAAATCTGGTTAAAAAAAATTTGTATCATGAAAAAATTCTAATTTTTAATTTTTTTGTTAAATTAAAAAACGGCTCCAATGATTTTTTTGTAAATGCAAAAACATAGCAAAAATGTTAATACACGTCGATTGACACCTTAATGATGCAAATATTATATCTGGTTCATGAGATATAGTGTATGACAGAAATGACCTTGAAATCATGATGTATTTTAATGACTTTGTATATTTAATTTCATTTTTTTGTAATCATGAGAAAAAGTTTTGTTGGTTTTTGCACAAAAACTGTTTGAAGTATATAAATTTTATAAACAAACAAATTTTTTTTAAAATTTTATAAACAAATCAGGTTAAAAATTATCGTTTATGAAAAAACCCTAATTTTTTGCACTTTTTTCCTTAAATAAAAAACGGCTCCAACGATTTTTTTCAAAATTTGATAGATTCACAAGAATGTTAATACGCGTCGATCGACACATGCAAATCGTATGTTTGGTTCGCGAGATATAACGCATGACAGAAATGACGTTCAAAGGGGCAAAACAACAAACCCCCCGACCGAAGTGTCCCAAAAACTAATCAGCTCTTAAGATTGTAAAGACGCTTCGATTGACACCTCAACAAAGTCGATACGTTGTTATTTACGTGAGTTATACTCGTAGAAAAAACTGTCTACTGTCTGTCTACATACGAGTACTTCTTTCTAAAAACACTTAAAATATACTCTAAATACCTCAAAACGCAAAGATATGTTGAAAATTTCCATTTCGATTTTCGAGGCGATTACAAGAACTTCCCATATTCTGGGAAGTTAATAAGCATGGACACTGGAGTCAAATTGCCGCACATCTGTTATACAATTCGGTGAGTGGAATTACACACGCGTATGGCCGTATGTGAGTATGTACGTATGTGCGCGTTCGGAATTATTTTACGTCTCGATTATCTCAAGAATCAATGATCATATTGACGTGGGACTGGTATCATTCGCGTAAGAACGTAGCCCAAAATTGAATGAATTTTCAGCAAAATCGTTTCAGCCATTTTTTATTGAGAATGAAAAAACTGAAGAAAAGACAAAAATTCCATAACTTTGAAACGGATTTTTTACTCGTGCAGATCCCAAATACCTTCATAGTAATATTATTTTTGTGTGTTTTAGCAAAATTTTGGTCAATGTTGTAGAAAATGTTATTAAAAAAATCAAGATTTATTATAGAATTCCAAACTTCTATTATCAGGTTCGGGAGAATGGGAGTAGTAACACTAATGCAGTTAATAATTGGATATTGTTATAAATAATTTATTGTTGTTAATAATAAGCAAAAATTACTACATGTAATCTGATATTGTAAATATAAAGTCAATTATAATTATTCAGTAACCATCAACCATTCTTAAAAACGAATGATTATTATTAATAGTAATTAAGTACCCTCAATAATGCCTGTGGATTCCGGGGCCTAGATAGAGGACAAGGTGGAGGACGAGGAGGAGCAATCTATCATTCGTGCAATTTGAAATAATTTGCAACAAATTCAGCTAAAATGATTTTCAATCGCATCAAAAAACTGCAAAAAATTAAACATTTTTTCTAAAATAACTTTTTCTATGTAACTCTCACTTTTGGCCACTTTAACCAATTTTTCTTATTCCAAATCCATTGATATCGTGTCAATCAAGGCATATTAACATTTCTATGAATTAAGCAGATGTTCAATAATTTTAGAACAACCGTTTTTCTTATTAAAATTCCAGTTCCAGTTTTTTATTTGACAGTGTGTGTAGAAGTGTTCTTAATTTTTAATCTTCCAACATCAAGACATGTTATAGTACAAATACATTTTCGTAACATTGTAGTTACTGTTTTCTTTTTCTTTTTTCGATTCATTGGAAATTTTCTACATTACAAATTAATCGCAAATGTAATGAATAAAATGCAAATGTAATTCAAACACAAGAAATGTAGCGAAAGCAACGTATAAGCATGTTCAAGGTCTGATCTAGTATAATTATTAATCGAGTGTTGTTTGTTCGAATAATCCGAATAAATGCTGCCATTTTTTCATATCCTACTACATCGAAAGTATTGCATAGTATATGATAGGCATCGATGATCATCATTGAATAAATCAAGGCACCTCGTGTTTTATGAGAAATTAAAAAAATTACACTTCATAAGAAATTTTTTATTTGAAATGCATATTGCAAATTATACATATACTTCTAAGTACAGAATCCATATCCCAAATCTTCTAGTACATAGTTGCGCAACCAAATTAAAAATACAAACCTGAAAATGATTGGATTGTTTGTAATAGGTTTATTTTCGTGATCTCCATGAAAAACTAAAACTAAAGTAACAATGAAAGTTGACTCAGTTTCCATATCTGTTCCAATATTTTTAAATATATCTAAAAAGTGGCAGATTTACATGTAGGCTAAGTAGGCTGAAGTCTTGGGTGGCAAATTGTGAACATCATATAAGAAACTAAATTTTTCGGTAAAAGCGGAAAAATTTAAATTTAAACAATATTCCAAATAAATCGGTCCAATGGATACCACGATATCTATCAATTTACGATTTAGTTCAGGCAGTATTGCGGTGTGATGCCAATGATTTGAAGTTTATTTAATGATCGGAAAGGATTACAAAGTCTTTTTTACGTATGTAACTGGCTATTTTCATATCGACGCTTAGGGCGCTAGCGAAAGTTTAGGTGTTTTTGGAGGTGTAGAATTTTCGATAAAGACATGTCATTATAGCTGTCAAATTTCGCTGATATTTTACCATTAACATATGGTTCGTTTACTGTGGCAAATCCCCGTGCAAATACTGTGGCAAATCCCCGTGCAAGACTTCTCGAAATAGTAGAAATTTATTCGCTAAATTTGTGTTCTGTGCAAAAGGTATGGGCTGTATGGTGCGGTTCGCATGCCGGTGACATAATTGATTCTATTTTTTTTTCAAATCCATAGACAAAACCAACATTACCGTTCATGACAATCACTACCAACAAATGATAACTAATTTCTGGATTCAGAACATCAATGCCAATTGTCTGAGGAACATATATGTAGTTCCAACAGAATGGCGCAACATGCCAAACAGCGCGTGAAACTATTTCTTTATTAGGCAGAACCTTGAGTGAAGGAATCATCTCAAGAAATGGACCTGTGAACTGATCATGCAATTTGATTCTATTGGACTACTTTTTGTAGGATGCGTCAAGTCAATCATCTATGCTGATAAGCCAACAACTGTTGATGACTTGGAAGCAAACATTCGACGCGTTATTGGCGAAATAATACCGGCAATGCCGGAAAAGTGGCACCATATTGGACTGTCAAGATTGCCTTCCTTAGACGCAGACGTTTTGGTTATATGGCAGAAATTATTAATAAACACTAAATGCCATGAAATTTGGAAGCTAATAAAGCCAAAAAAGTGACCATGTCAATATTTTCCTTGTGTTTCACGTGTTTAAAAAATTCTATGCCTCTAAAAAAAGACCCTATAAATTAATGAACTCATATTTCAAATAGTATCACCAATTCATGTGAATATTTTTTGAAAGCATATGATTTTTGATTCGATAAAACCTTATTCAAACATGGCAGAAATGACCTTGGACGTGTAAAAACAACAACTGCACTACCGAATCTTACCAAAATCTAATCTGCTCGTGACGTAACAAATATGCTTGCATCAATTTTTTTATAATCACGAAAAAAAATTAACAATTTGGTTTTTGACGATTACTCTTTTAAACATCTGTTTTTCAGAGGCAATAATTGCCACAAATACACATCTGATTAAAAAATAATTGGAATCTTTTTAAAAAAAAATGTGCAGCTCTTTAATAAAAAAATGTTTATGTTCAGAAAATTGGTGAATACCGAATTACATATTTCTGAAATTGATATTATGGAAGTAGTGCAATCATGAAAAAATCACTAGCATTATTTGTAGCACTTGTTGTTTTTGCTAGACAATTAGCTGGATTTCCGTTCATACCAGCGAAAGATGCAGATTCACATTTAAAAGCGTTGTATTGGTAAACGTATTATTAAAAGGTTTCATTTGAATTTTTTGTGTCCTTGTGAAACTGGTACCTATGTATATAGATATTATGTTCGCATAACTTAGTCCTATTCTGATTGACCGAAAGCTTTCTCTGATAAAGAAATATTCTGATCACGACATTCCTAACAGCTTATCTTTCTCGAGAGCAGTGCAAATGTAGACACGTAATTTAAATATGAAACAGAAATGAATATCCTTCCAGCGATTGTATTATGGAAAGTCAAATGCACAATGCTACTTACAATGAGTTTTCTTGGCTATGGAGAGCAAAAAACCATTTGTGTGTATACAAGTATCTGAGACAAACGTTCATACGAATATATTGTCGCGTTACATTCAAGTATCTCATGTTTTAAAAAGTAATTTGAAAGGAAACGTACATAAAATAAATTAAACTGCTTTTCAACTTTCGCTTCATTTCCTTCATTGCGATGACATGTTGTTTTGCATTGTGCAACATTCAAGATTGTAAAGGTACACGAAAAAAACATATAACGTAATCGTCTATAAGACCTTGGACAGACTAAATGTGATAATGATGGTAAGTATCAATATGGTGGTTAAATATACTATATATACATATTGAAGGTGTGACACAGAGAGAGGCGTCATTGGATTCAAAGGGTGAAAGTGAATTATAGTAAATTCAAGCAATTATTGGAGATGCATGCAGAGAAAATGAATTAAGAGTATTTACTTCATACAATCAACATGCCATCATTTGATTTGAAATCACATTCAGTCATTTTCTATAGACAGGTTTCACCCTCGTCTCTTCTCAGTCATTTTAACATCATGTTATATTTACTTTGGTAAAATATCATACGAAGTCTCGGAAATGAAGAAATTTATTTCTTAAATTCGCGTTCTTTGCGCCGAACTTATAGAGCACTTCGTCCAATTTATGGTGCTTATAATCGTGAGCAGCTGACCGGCAATACGGTGGAAAAATTTATAGTCCAGTCAAAGCGTCAGAATTTTGACGTAAACCGTGCATTTTCAAAAAGCAAAGAAATTTTTATTGCAATACGTGAGCAACAATGGTATAGTAAGCTCAAGTTCAATTTCTTGGGGGGCAGCTTATGACCTCTGGGCTCCATCTTAAAAACAAAAGAAAGTAGGACACCCCCATATCTCCGAAAACATGGCTCCAGCAAGAAAGTTGTGTATGGCAAACTTGTGTAGAATATAATTGTAAGTCGTCCATACATCACTTTTACATGGTGTCAGTAATAAAAATATTACAAGTCAAAAACCACCTTCAAAAAGGAATGAACAACTTTCAGGCGCCATCACCCTTTTTACAAGGTGACTTTGAATGATTTTTTTTATTTTTTATTCAATTTGTTTTGAAATCATGAGAAAATATTTTGCTAGTCTCTACAGAAATTGATAAAAGTTTATAAATTTTATAAACATTTATTATTACGATTTTAATTTTATTAATTATTAATTAATTTTTTTATGAAAAAAACACTAATTTTCAATATGTTTTTATTAAATTTAAAAAATGGCTACAAAGATTTTTTTTAAATTTAAAAACATCATTAAAATGTTAATACGCGTTGATTGACTTCTTAATGATGCAAAGGTTATATTTGGTTCTCGAGATATAATGATTGACATAAATGACCATGAAGGACATGATGACTTTTAATGATTTTTTATTTGTAATTTAATTTTTTTTGTGATCATGAAAAAAACTTTCGGTGGCTTTTTTACAACAAGTGTTTGTAGTATATAAATTTTATAAATATTGATTATTGCGACTTGAAAATAAAGTTAAAAATTTGATGTTTTTGAAAAAAACATCCAATTTTTTGCACGTTTTTTAAAAAAATTAAAAAACCGGTCCAACGATTTCTTTAAAAATTTGACGGAATCACGAAAATGCTAATACGCGTCGATTGACACCTTAATGAAGCAAATCGTACGTTTGGTTCGCGAGATATAGCGCATGACAGGTTTGACCTTCAAGGGGTGAAAACAGCAAACACCCCCGACCGAAGTATCCCAAAAACTGATCAGCTCTTAAAATTGCAAAGACGCTTCGATTGACACCTTAACAAAGTCGATACAACTTTTTTTACGTGAGTTATGCTCGTAGAAAAACTGTCCGCGAACGCACGTACGTACGTACGTACATACATACATACACACACACACACATACATACTTCTTTCTAAAAACACTTAAAATATACTCGTAAGACCTCAAAACGTAAAGATATGTTGAAAATTACAATTTCGATTTTCGAAGTTAAAAAAGAAAATCATTCAAAGTCATCATGTAAAAAGGGTTCATACGAATGATATTACCTTATAGTATATCTCTTATTTTAAGGACATTGTTATTAAGTCAATCAAAGTTTATTAATATTTGTATAATTTGAGCAGATTTTGAATATTTGTCACGGTACCGTGTTTTAATTCTAATAAAAATAAGCTTAAATAGTGAAAACCAGAAAATATTCATCAAATTTACATTTGCTGTAATGAACGCTTTGAATGGTAAAATGTTTTGTAGTCAATACTTTGCAAGATGATATACTTTAAAAAGCTTTCATCAAATAATAGATTGCAGTTTTTAGTATCTTTGTTCTTTACTGTTTGTAAGATTTCAATTATTTCGTCCATCATCATTTGTAAAACACTGCATTCATTTTTGCTAGCGCTCTTTTGTCATTCAAGCATCGATATGAAAATAAAAAATTACGTAGGAAAGGCTTTGTAACCTTTATACCTCCTCCAATTCAATCAAATTTGCATTTCTGGTGATCAACGCTTTGAAGTCAATACTATACAAGATCATATGCTCATAAGCTTTCATCAAATAAAAAATTGTAATTTTTAGTAGTTTTGGTCTTTAGTGTTCATAAGATTTCAATGACTACCTTCATCATCATTTGTAATACATTTTACTTTTTACATGCAATTAAACCGAATATTGACTGCATGTTAAATGTTTTCCAAGACTAGCTGAAAATAAGAAATAATAATTAGTCTCATGAAAAAATATAAATTTTGTGATTCTGCCGAAGTCTTGCCAATTTTGAACACAACTATTCAAAATGGCCACCACACGATAAAATCTCTTCAGTGGGCGAAATAACAAAAACTGAATTCATTTTTGCTAGCGCTTTTACGTACTTCAAGCATCGATATGAAAATAACGAATAACGTAGAAAAAGTTTTGTAACCTTTCGCCTTCCGATGGATCCGCGTGAATATTCAATTAAATAATCCACTCCCACCCATCCACCAAAATCCTTACGTAATCAGTGGACGTTTCCGCAAATGATACGATTGATTTTAACTCATTCCAATTACTGCGATGAGAACCTCTCCTTATTCTTATTTAAAATAGCGTTATTTTCATTATTATTTTTGTGATTAATATTTTCAATATCTATTTAAATATTACTGGGAAGTTGACCTCAAGGGTCGCAACTGGCGGCTTGTTTGCGGAGAATCACACTTTTTGCGATAATTTCGAAACCTTCAATCCAAAGCTACTGTATTATGGTGATCAACACCTTTGCAAGTTCACCTTTTAATTTTAAACTTATTACGAGATTTTTTACTAATTCAACGTGTAAAATTCTAGGGTTGAATTCTTGTTTTACGGGTATAAATTTCCTTTTCAACTAAATAGGATTCTGTCAGACCATATGGAAGGAAACTCTAAAAACAGATTATGCAAGAAAAAATATAGAGAGAGTGATTAAGATGCTGGTTTAACTCATTAGAAATCTGGCACGCAGAGAAATGGGAGCTGTTCGTAGTATCATGCATTTCGAAGAGAAGCTTTTGTAATATTATTACAATAAATGCAGTGATATTTAACTAAATGATTTCTTTTGTTATGGAATAAATTTTAGGTCTACATTTGTTCGAGAGCATTTGGCCAAGCTTGCCTTTATGAGGCTACAAACAGATGATATAGATCATTGAGCTTGCTTTGCACCTTTAAGAAAAAGTTGCATCCCATAATGATTGCATTTGTACCTAATGAAAAAATAAGATGGTCAACTCTGGCTTTGGTGAATATTAATTCATTCTAGAAAATCATATCCCACTCAGTACGGTATGTCTGTTATTGTGAAAGTTAGAAATGAAGTTTAGTATTAATTTCATTTCAAATCACTAAACGCATAAGACCTTATTGCAACAAGCCGTGTGGTGTAAGCTTCAAGGTCGCTACAGACAACTTTCCAGTAATATCTACATAAGTATTAAAAATGAATTGAAAATAATAAAACTTAAACTAAAGTAATAATAATGATATAAACTCATTGCAGTTAGTGGAATGAACCATATTAATCGCATCATCCCCTTAGGTAGTGTTCATTGATCACTTAAGGCTTTTGGTAGGTGGAACGAGAATTAAACTTTACTTTTAATTTATAACTGGCTATTTTCATATTGACGCTTGAAAGACATAAGGGTACTAGCAAATGTTGTGGCGAAATTTAGATTACAAGGTTACCCCAAAATATTCAGTGTTCAAAAATTAAGAACACTTCTACACACACTGTCAACTAAAAAACTGGAACTGGAATTTTAATAAGAAAAACGGTTGTTCTAAAATTATTGAACATCTGCTTAATTCATAGAGATGTTAATATGCCTTGATTGACACGATATCAATGGATTTGGAATAAGAAAAATTGGTTAAAGTGGCCAAAAGTGAGAGTTACATAGAAAAAGTTATTTTAGAAAAAATGTTTAATTTTTTGCAGTTTTTTGATGCGATTGAAAATCATTTTAGCTGAATTTGTTGCAAATTATTTCAAATTGCACGAATGATAGATTGCTCCTCCTCGTCCTCCACCTTGTCCTCTATCTCGGCCCCGGAATCCACAGGCATTATTGAGGGTACTTAATTACTATTAATAATAATCATTCGTTTTTAAGAATGGTTGATGGTTACTGAATAATTATAATTGACTTTATATTTACAATATCAGATTACATGTAGTAATTTTTGCTTATTATTAACAACAATAAATTATTTATAACAATATCCAATTATTACCTGCATTAGTGTTACTACTCCCATTCTCCCGAACCTGATAATAGAAGTTTGGAATTCTATAATAAATCTTGATTTTTTTAATAACATTTTCTACAACATTGACCAAAATTTTGCTAAAACACACAAAAATAATATTACTATGAAGGTATTTGGGATCTGCACGAGTAAAAAATCCGTTTCAAAGTTATGGAATTTTTGTCTTTTCTTCAGTTTTTTCATTCTCAATAAAAAATGGCTGAAACGATTTTGCTGAAAATTCATTCAATTTTGGGCTACGTTCTTACGCGAATGATACCAGTCCCACGTCAATATGATCATTGATTCTTGAGATAATCGAGACGTAAAATAATTCCGAACGCGCACATACGTACATACTCACATACGGCCATACGCGTGTGTAATTCCACTCACCGAATTGTATAACAGATGTGCGGCAATTTGACTCCAGTTTCCATGCTTATTAACTTCCCAGAATATGGGAAGTTCTTGTAATCGCCTCGAAAATCGAAATGGAAATTTTCAACATATCTTTGCGTTTTGAGGTATTTAGAGTATATTTTAAGTGTTTTTAGAAAGAAGTACTCGTATGTAGACAGACAGTAGACAGTTTTTTCTACGAGTATAACTCACGTAAATAACAACTTATCGACTTTGTTGAGGTGTCAATCGAAGCGTCTTTACAATCTTAAGAGCTGATTAGTTTTTGGGACACTTCGGTCGGGGGGTTTGTTGTTTTGCCCATTTGAACGTCATTTCTGTCATGCGTTATATCTCGCGAACCAAACATACGATTTGCATGTGTCAATCGACGCGTATTAACATTCTTGTGAATCTATCAAATTTTGAAAAAAATCGTTGGAGCCGTTTTTTATTTAAGGAAAAAAGTGCAAAAAATTAGGGTTTTTTCATAAACGATAATTTTTAACCTGATTTGTTTATAAAATTTTAAAAAAAATTTGTTTGTTTATAAAATTTATATACTTCAAACAGTTTTTGTGCAAAAACCAACAAAACTTTTTCTCATGATTACAAAAAAATGAAATTAAATATACAAAGTCATTAAAATACATCATGATTTCAAGGTCATTTCTGTCATACACTATATCTCATGAACCAGATATAATATTTGCATCAATAAGGTGTCAATCGACGTGTATTAACATTTTTGCTATGTTTTTGCATTTACAAAAAAATCATTGGAGCCGTTTTTTCATTTAACAAAAAAATTAAAAATTAGAATTTTTTCATGATACAAATTTTTTTTAACCAGATTTGCACAACACGGTAATAAATGTTTATAAAATTTATAAATCCTTATACTTTGGAGACAAAACTTCAAAAACTTTTTTTCATGATGTCTAAAAAATTAAATTAAAAAAAATCATTCAAAGTCGCCAGGTAAAAAGTGTTCATATGAATGATTTTACCTGACTACTCTTATTCTTAAGACATTGTTGTTAAGCCAATCAAAGTTTATTAATATTTGCATAGTTTAAACAAATTTTGAAGAGGTTTTACAGTACCGTGTTGTAATTTTAATATAAAAACTGCTGAAATTTTGAAAACTAAAAAAAAAATTATCAAATGTGCGTTTGTGGTAATGAACGCTTTGAATGGTAAAATGTTTTGTAGTCAATACTTTGCTAGATCATATGCTTTAAAAAACTTTCATCGATATGTAAATAACAAATAACGTATAATAGGCTTTGTAACCTGCCCCCCCCCCTCTCGATTAATACGCGTAAATATTCAATCATCCCCCTTACCTACGTAATCAATTGACGCTCCCGTAGATGATACGATTAATATTAAGTCATTCCAATTACTGTTATGAGAGGTAAATTATTATTATTTAAAGTAGTAGTATTTTCATAATTATTATTTTGTTTAGTATTTTTAATATTTATGTAAATATTACTGGGAAGTTGACCGTGTGGACCTCAAGGGTCGCACCTCGCGGCTTGTTGGTTCGGTTCTCACAACTTCCCAAGTTATGTTGTCTTCTAGCCACTGAATACACCGTTCTGCGTTTCCTTGTATTTTCTCCTCGATGATAGTTGTTAATCCATGTCGAAGGAGGCGTTCATTGTTGCCGCATAAATCAGCAGTGTTTTCTACAGCGTTTAAGAATTTTTGCAAAGTGTAATCCTTATGTGACTGAACTTTTTAAGAATTTGATTCGCTGTTACTTCGAATGGTCTCGGCTGCTGCTCGTTTTGTTGCCTCAGAACTTCAATATCATGCTTGTTATTGAACCTATCTTATCGTTGAATGCTACTGTCTACTTTTTGTCCAAAAAACTCTCCACACTAGGGACACAAGTTTTTCACTTAATCCTGGTACATATATACAAATCTTTTCATGATTTCAATTACGAAGTTTTTGACTACACTTTAATAATTTTTAACACCGATGGTTCGATGTATACTTATTCTTCGGAAAAGGATATCCGTACGACTGCGCCAATTATTTTCTTCTTTTAATAACGATGTAAAAAAACAAGCCGCGAAGTGCGGCCGTGAAGGTCCACACGGTCAACTTCCCAGTAATTTTTTTAACTTTAAATAATAATAATTAGAGCTACTCATAACAGTAATTGCAATGCATTAATATTAATCGTATCATCTACGGGAGCATCCATTAAATACAAAGTGCTTTTGGTGGATGGGGGTGGATTGGTTTGATTGAATATTCACGTGGATCAATCGGTGGGTGGTGGAGGTACATAGGTTACAAAGCCTTTCCTACGTAATTTGTTATTTTCATATCGATGCTTGAAGGACAAAAGAGCGCTAGCAAAAATGAATGCAGTGTTTTACAAATGATGATGGACGAAATAATTGAAATCTTACAAACAGTAAAGAACAAAGCTACTAAAAACTGTAATTTATTATTTGATGAAAGCTTTTTCAAGTATATCATCTTGCAAAGTATTGACTACAAAACATTTTACCATTCAAAGCGTTCATTATAGCAAATGTAAATTTGATGAATTTTTTTTGGTTTTCAAAATGTAAGCAGTTTTTTTATTAAAATTAGAACACGGTCCTGTAGAAACTATAAAAAATCTGCTCAAATTATACAAATATTAATAAACTTTGATTGATTCAACTACAATATCTTTAGAATAAGAGTAATCAGTTAATATCATTCGTATGAACACTTTTCACATTGTGACTTTGAATTATTTTTCTTTAATTTTTTTTTGTGATCATGGGAAAAAAGTTTGCTGGTTTTTCTTCAAAAACTGATAAGATGTTTTAAATTTCATAATTATTTATTACTGTGTTGTGCAAATCCAGTTTAAAATTTTTTTTCCCGAAAAACCTTAAGTTTTTGCAATTTTTTTTAAATTAAAAAAACGGTTCCAACGATTTTTTAAAAACATAAAAACATTATGAAAATGTTAAGACGCGACGATTGACATCTTAGTGATGCAAATATTAAATTTTGTTCGCGAGATATAGAGAATGACTTGAATGACCTTGAAGGTCATGATGACTTATTAGTTTTTATTTTACATGACTTATTAATTTTTTTCAAGCACAATTTAGAGTATATAAATTTTATAAACATTTATTACTGAGCTGTGCAAATCAGGCTAAAAATTTATTGTTTATGAAAAAAACCTTAATTTTTTGCACTTTTTTAAATAAATTAAAAAACGGCTCCAACGATTTTTTAAAAGTTTGATGGAATCATAAAAATGTCCGTACTCGTCAATTGGCGTCTCAATGATGAAAATCGTATGTTTGGTTCGTAAGATATAGCGCATGACAGCAATGACATTCAAGGGGTCAAAACAGCAGCCCCCCGCCGAAGTTTCCCAAAAACTAATCAGCTCTTAAGATTGCAAAGATGCTTCGATATACACCTTAATGAAGTCGATGCGACTTTGTTTACGTGAGTTTTGCTCGTAGAAAAACTGCCCGCGAACGCACGTACGTACGTACACACTCACACACATACAAACTTCTTTCTAAAAACACTTAAAATATACTCGTAAGACCTCAAAACGTAAAGATATGTTGAAAATTTCAATTTCGATTTTCGAGGCGATTACAAGAACTTCCCATATACTGGAATGTTAAAAAAAGTCAAATTTGCATTCGTGGTAATGAACGCTTTGAATGGTTAACAGGTATGGTGTCAATACTTTGCAAGACCATATGCTTTAAAAAGCTTTCATCATACAAAAAATTGCAGTTTTTAGTAGTTTTCTTCTTACAAACAGATTTCAATTACTTCCTCCATCATCATTTGTAAAACATTTTACTTCTTACATGCAATTAAACTGATTATTGACTGCATATTCAATGTTTGTCAAGACCAACTGAAAATAAGAAAATAGCCTGATTTTTGTAAAATCGTGAAAAAATACAAACTCAATGATTATGCTGAAGTCATGGCGATTTTGAACACAACTACTCAAAATGGCCACCACGCGACAAGATTTCTTCAGTGGGCGTAATAACAAAAACTGCATTCATTTTCGCTAGCGCTCTTTTGCCTTTCAAGTATCGATATGAAAATAACAAATAACGTAGGAAAGGCTTTGTAACCGACCTCCACCACCCACCGATTCATCCGCGTGAATATTCAATCAACACTGCACCCCATTCACCAAATTCCTTACGTAATTAATGGACACTCTCGTAGATAATACGATAAACAATAACTCATTCCATTCATTGTTATTAGTAACTCTCAGTATTATTATTTAAAGTAGTATTATTTTCATAATTATTATTGTGTTTATTGTTTTTAATATTTATGTAGATATTACTGGGAATTTGATCGTGTGGACCTCAAGAGTCGCACCTCACGGCTTGTTTTTTATTAAATTAACAAGCCGCGAGGTGCGACCCTTGAGGTCCACACGGTCAACTTCCCAGTAATATTTACATAAATATTAAAAATACTAAACAAAATAATAATTATGAAAATAATACTACTTTAAATAATAATAATGTACCTCTCTTAATAGTAACTGGAATGACTTAATGTTAATCGTATCATCTACGGGAGCGTCAATTGATTACGTAAGGTTTTTGGTCGATGGGGACAGATTGATTTGATTGAATATTCACGCGGATCAATGGGGGGGGGGGGCGGTGTTCTACGTTATTTGTTATTTTCATATTGATGAAAGCTTTTTTTATAGCATATGATCTAGCAAAGTATTGACTACGAAACATTTTACCATTCAAAGCGTTCATTGCGACAAATGCAAATTTGATTAATTTTTTTTGATTTTCAAAATTTAAGCAGTTTTGATATAAAAATTAAAACACGGTGCTATGAAGACTATTAAAAATCTGCTCAAATTATGCAAATATTAATAAACTGTGTTTGGCTTAACAACAATGTCTTCAGAATAAGAGTAGTCGGGTAAAATCATTCAAATGAACACTTTTTACATGGCGACTTTGAACGATTTTTTATTTTTAATTTAATTTTTTTAAACATCATGGAAAAGGATTTTACTGGTTTGACCCCAAAAATTGATAAGGATTTATAAATTTTATAAACATTTATTTCCGTGTTGTGCATATCTGGTTAACAAATTTATTTTTTCTGAAAAAATCCTAAATTTTTGCATTTTTTTTTGTTAAATTAAAAAACGCCTCCAACGATTTTTTTAAATATAAAAACATTACAAAAATGTTAATACACGTTGATTGACACCTAAGTGATGCAAATATTATATTTGGTTCGTGAGATATAGTGAATGGCAGAAATGACCTTGAAATCATGATGACTTTTAATGATTTTTGATTTTTAATTTAATTTTTTTTGTAATCATGAGAAAAAATTTTGTTGGTATTTGCACAAAAACTGTTTGGAGTATATAAATATTGATTACTGTGTTTCGAAAATCAGGTTAAAAATTTAAAGTTTATGAAAAAAAACCTAATTTTTTGCACTTTTTTCAAAAAAATTAAAAACGCCTCCATGATTTTTTTTAAAAACTTGATAGGTTGAATACAAAGCTATTAAAATTGTTATACCTTTCTAAAGATGTCGTGATTGTGTCATACCAACTACTGTGGGGCGCACTATTTTTCATCTTTCCGGCTTTTAATATTTAACTTGTTATACGCAGGTACCTATTCGGTTCTCGATACATTAATATCTTATATTTAAAAATGGGCACGATTTGCGATGGAATTTTTTTTTCAATGTAGGTTTTCTCTAATTCATTGAATATACAATACGGAATTAAAAACCAAAACTGAAAATTTTAATAGGTAAAATCAGGAGACTTTTCCAGGACACGTTTCATTGGTGTCGTTTCATTTAATTAAATCGGAAAGCACTGGTCCATAATTAAACATTAAAATGACATCGTTTATATCTATGTAATCTCAAGACGCTATTTTCTTGGTAAGCTTCGCACACAATAACAAACATGAACAATATAGTTATGTGAACCAGGAGACAGAATGAAGCTAACGTACTTCGGTAATTTCCGTCGCAAATTTCTCTTCGCCTTTCGCGCGTTAATATTAATTTTTCTTTTCAGCTTTTTACTAAAGACAATTTATCGGAAGTTAAGCCGCCGACCTGTAATTTAACTTATCCTGAATGTTGAGCATCCGGCGAAAGTTTCTTAAAACACTAAACTAAGCGCAACAAACTGTCTCTACGCAAGTTTTCTTGTGAAAAGTTTTGTGGGTAGTTAATTTTCAGAGAAACATCGGCATCTTCTTACTAGATAATTTTCACTGAGGCACGAATTTATTTCCAGCTAATTATATTCATTATCGCGAATGCTGGGGCGTTATGAGTCCCATAAAGTGTCGCCTTACTTTGGATCAAAAAGCTCGTCAATTCAGTGGTCTTGTACGACGGCTTTGCATAGCTATCGCTCAAAAATATACTTTACATCCTGTTTAATACGTTTGGAGCTAGGATTGGGATGTGAAAATTACTGTTTGACTTAACGAAGCCAAAGAACAACAACAAACTCTCAATGAAGGAGGCCATTAAGGCATCGTGTTCTATTAGAGTAGTATCGTTTGCAGCCCAAGAAAGATGTTTCGCTGTGTGGTTCTGAAATGGCGATTTTCAAAAGTAAATCACTCCATAATCTGAAATTTATGGACATTCGAGGAGAGATGCACGGCTGAACTTATTTGCGCAAAAGTGTTTCAAGTGTGTATGTAGCATCCTGTGAATGATACGGTGACATGGACAGCGGAAAAAACTTCAAACTTCAACAAAAGGCGACTTAAATATGTTCTATGTTGCATTGTTCCAAGTTCATGTGGGGATGATCACTAAAACCATTAAGTGATGGACTTATGCCGCAACGCGGCTTATCTGAAGTAATAGCATTATGAACTTTGTGAGCTTATATTCCTTAGATGATGATGAATGAAAAAGGTGTACAGGAGCTGTTTCGATTGGGGGAGCATATTTTCATGCAATTCAATATAAAAATAGTTGATTTCAATTTTATTCCCACTTAACACAATGTGTTAAATAAAGTTCTATTGTTTCTGTCTCAAAGAATTGCTTCAATTCAATATTAGCTCATTGAAATTAATACTTAAATTGAGTTTTAAGTTTAAGGTGATGATATAATAAAAACGTTTTCTTTAAATATTAGACTAGGGTCGCTTTCTATTAATAAGGTGAGATTCATTTTAAGTTTGTTATTAAATTTCATACTCTCACAATTTAGTAGATTTTTAGTAATGTAGCCGTTACATATGAATCTGATAGTATGCGCGTTCGGGTATGCTTACCAATTATAATTATTATTAATTTACCTATGTACAATTCAACTTACAAGATTTGTTATTACGACGACAGCTTAGCTTAGAACTTATCATTTTATTGCAATGTACTTAACTCTCTTTTCAATGGAATTACTTTCGAATATTTTAGAAGACTTTAGGTAACAGGGCGAACCACACAGACTCGCGCATGTTAGAACGCAGGATAACATGATGTAGATCTTACGCGCGATAACACTGCGTATCGGAATTTCACCTTCCCAGTTTTCTTACACAGGGCCCGGTGCGTATAGTCATTGTGTGTTTTGGAATGAAGAAAAAACAAGCCGCGAGGTGCGACCTTTGATGTCCACACGTTCAACTTCCCAGTAATATCTACATAAACATTAAAAAAATTAAACACAATAATAATTTTGAAAATAATATTACTTTGAATAATAATAATGATAGTACTCATAACAGTAATTGTAATGAATTAACGGGAGCGCTCATTGATTACATAAGGTTTTTGGTGAATGGGGATAGGTTGATTTGATTGAATATTGACGCGGATCAATCGGTGGGGGCCTTTTCTACGTTATTTGTCATTTTCATATCGATGCTTGAAGGACAAAAGAGCGCTAGCAAAAATGAAAGCAGTTTCTGTTATTACGCCCACTGAAGAGATTTTGTCGCGTGATGGCCATTTTGAATCACCGATTTTATATATTTTCTCTTGGTCTTGAAAAATGCATGTAAAAAGTAAACAGGAAGTAATTGAAATCTTACGACTACTAAAGAATAAATCTACTAAAAACTACAATTTTTTATTTAATGAAAGCTTTTTAAAGCATATGATCTTGCAAAGTATTGACTACAAAACATTTCACCATTCCAAGCGTTGATTACCACAAATGCAAATTTGATTGAAATTTTGATGGTTTTCAAAATTCAAGCAGTTTATTTATTAATATTAAAACACTCTTAAAAATATTAAAAATCTGCTCAAATTATGCGAATATTATAACACTTTGATTGAATTTACAACAACGTTTTTAGAATAAAAGATATTGAGTAATATCATTCGTACGAACCCTCGTTAAATGGTAACTTTGAATGATTTTTAATTTTTAATTTAGTTTTTTTCATAATCATGGAAATAAGTTTTGCTGGTTTCTCTTCAAAAACTGATAATAATGTATAAATTCTATAAACTGGTATTACTGTGCTGTCCTAATTTTTCGCATTTTCTTTTATTAAATTAAAAAAAAACGGCTAAAACATTTTTTATAATGCTAGACACATCACAAAAATGTTAATACACGTCTATTGACACCTTAATTATGGAAATATTATGTCTGGTTCGTGAGATATAGTGAATGACAAAAATGACCTTGAAGGTCATAATGACTGTTAATGGTTTTATTTTTTATTTAACATTTTTTGTAATCATGACAAAAAGTTTTGATGAGGTTTTTACAAACACTGTTTGGAGTATATAAATTTTGTAAACATTGATTACTGGGTCTCGTAAATCAGGTTAAAAATTTATTGTTTATAAAAAACCTAATTTTTTGCACTTTTTTCCTTAAATTAAAAAACGGCTCCAACAATTTTTTCAAAATTTGATTGATTCACATAAATGTTGATATGCGTCAATTGACACCTAAACAATACAAATCGTATGTTTGGTTCGCGAGATATAACGCATGACAGAACTGACCTTTAAAGGGACAAAACAACAAACCCCCCCGACCGAAATGTCCCAAAAATTAACCAGTGCAACGACGCTTCGATTGACACCTTAACGAAGTCAACAGAACTTTGTTTACGTGAATTATGCTCGTAGAAAAAACTGTCCACGAACGTACATACGTACGTACGTACGTACATACACACACACACACATACATTTCTCTTTCTAAAAACACTTAATATACAGGCAGTCCTCGTACTTACGGCATGTTAGGTTCTCGAAATACGCGACGTAAATCGAAACGACGTAAGTCGATACATGTTTTTTTCATATGTTGACATGTAAAACTCAAGGGTTAGGATCCACATAGACTCAAAATTTAAAAGAAATGCATTTATAACAAAGGATATACATACATACTTTATTATCAAAAGTAAGTTCTTAAAATAATTAGAGTTTTTCCATTTCACAAATAAAAGCATTCCTTTTTCGTATAATAGTGCTGTTTAAAGAAACGGAAGGTAGAGCTGTTAGGAGTTTTTCTTTATCTTTCAATATTGTTTGTACGGTCGTGCGTGATAAATTAAGTTCTTGTCCAGTAGATGAATGAAGTCGAACAACCGCGATCTTTGAGTTTTAAAATCTTAGATTTAACCTCCATTATAATTGTCTTTCTTACTCTCTTCTTCACTTTACTATTATGTACTGTCTTGTTTAGGTGGCATAGTTATATTAAAATTCACTTAAATATGTATGTAAAAACAAAAACTGATAAAGATGCAAAAAAAACTAATGTATTATGTCTTGATTGTCCGTTGTCCCTGAACTAACTAAACAAAATCAGCACCATGTGGTAAACCTCGCTCGCCGACACCGTGAATTCTCATATACCGGAACTCGAAACAATTGACGTATGCTCGAGGAATAGTGTCAAAACATTGTTCGACGTAACTTGAAACGACGTAAATCGAAACGACGTAAGTCGAGGACTGCCTGTATACTCTATAGACCTCAAAACGTAAAGAAATGTTGAAAATTTCAATTTCGATTTTCGAGGCGATTACAAGAACTTCCCATATACTGGGAACTTAATAATTGAAGCTGAGAACTTCTCTGGAATAATATTTTGATTTGGATTACTGGCAAATGCTCTATTGGGTCGGCCTTCGTTACCATTTTCTGACAATTTTCAGAGCAGCTTGTGTAGTGAAACTGCGATTCAGTTTGCAATCTTCGTCATCGTGACTCATTCCGCAGTGATAAAATCACCGTTAGTCGCCCTGTGCTACGTCAAAAAGCTTCGTCTCATTTCATTACTGACACACTACATCTGATAATGAGATCGCAGCTCATTACGAGCTAAATCTGACTCATAATGAGGTAAGGCGGTAAGTAAGTTAAAACTGTATCATTAGAAGTTCAATGAAGTAAAAAATTTAGTGTTGCAAGTAGCATCTATAGGCAGAAGAAGTGAATTATGTAGGTCCACTTTTACTTTACTCGTCATGTCGACATGTAGCCAACACCGTCTTTACTTTAAGGACACACGGGGCCTATGCCCAGGGCCCCCATCCACAGGGACCCCGAGAGACTGACAATTATTTCTTTCACACATTCATTCTTAAACCATTTTTGTCGGGAATATTACACTTTTTTCACAAAAAAAAAGGTTATAGCTAAAAAATAACGGAAAAACTTCCTGAGCTTACTTCGTTTTTTACGGTTGAAGAAACAAATAAGCTAAGGGATTCTTCATTCTCATCACCTCAAGGTAAAAATACTTCTGAATATCACCAGGAAAAAGAGGTTACGTGTGACGAAAATGACGAACACACATCAGATGCTGATACCTCGAATTGAGGCTACTGTGAGTTAATAACTGCTAGCTTGGAGAATGTGTCTGTATCTCCTAGCCCCGGTACTTACTGTGACGACATTTTAACGGAAGTAGTCCGTGATATTTGGATTCGAAACGCGCCAGAGTTTTATCAAAATAAAAATTGTGGCTTCTCTGAAACTTCTACAAGCTTTCCAGATTCAAGTGGTAAAACAAAAACTAGATTCTTGACTAAAAATATTTTCCCTCGTAAATTGGCGATTAGTAAGTCTTTAGAAAGAAAATGGCTCCTTCATTCACCAGAAATCTGTATACTGTTATTTGCTGCCGTCTATTTAATACCACTACTGGTACTGAAGACAATTTGAGTTCTCCAAATGGATATAAAGATTGGAAGCATATAAATGACTTATTGGTGGAGTATGAGAACAGTTTCCAGCACAGGCAGATTATTATGAATTATGTTGCAAGAATGAAAGCTACTGGACGAATTGATAGTGAGTTGCTGTCCCAATATAATACAGAAATTAACTATTGGAAGAATTTGCTTAGAATGATTGTTGCAGTAGTTAAATTTGTAGCTTCAAGAGTTCTTGCTTTTCGTAGTGATAATGAGACATTTGGATCCCAAAATAATGGGAATTATTTGGGATGCTTAGAACTGATTAGTGAATTTGATCCTTTTCTTGCAGATCTTATACTAAACTGCGGAAATCGTGCAAAAGGAAGTACATCATATTTGTGTGCAAATATTTGCAATGAATTTATTAGTTTAATGTGACAGCAAGTTTTGAAAACAATTTTCAAAGGATTTAAATCACTCTGGTGTTCAGTCAAGAATAAAATAACTTTGTGAATTTGAAGTTTGCGTTCCATGTGCTTCACATTCGCTAAATTTAGTGGGTGTTCAGGATGTTGAGTGTGTTACTGAAGCAGTAGCACTCTTTCAATTTGTACAAAAGTTGTTCAATTTTTTCTCAGCTTCGACCAAACGATGGAAAATTTTGACAGAGCATTTAGGTGCAATTAGAGTCCTGAAGTCTCTTTCGGAAACTAGATGGTATGGACTTGCCAATGCTATTAATGCTTTCCAAAAAGCTAATTTAAATATTTTTGAAGCATTGTTCTCAATTGCATGTGACATCAATCAATCAGGAGACACTAGAAATGAAGCCCAAAGCCTAGCAAACAAGCCGCGAGGTGCGAACCTTGAGGTCCACATGGTCAACTTGCCAGTAATATCTGCACAAACATTAAACACAATAATAATTTTCAAAATACTACTACTTTAAATAAAAGTAATGAGAGGTATTCATAGCAGTAACAGGAATGAGTTAATATTAATCTTATCATCTACGGGAGCGTCCATTGATTACGTAAGGTTTTTGGTGGATGGAGGCAGATTGATTTGACTGAATATTCACGCGGATCAATCATTATTTGTTATTTTCATATAGATGCTTGAAGGGCAAAAGAGCGCTAGCAAAAATTAATGCAGTTTTTGTTATTACACCCACTGAAGAGATTATGTCGCGTGGTGGCCATTTTAAATAATTGTGTTCAAAATCGCCATGACTTCGGCATAATCATTGAGTTTGTATATTTTCAGGATTTTACAACAATCAGGCTAATACTTATTTCTTATGTTCAGTTGGTCTTGAAAAACATTGAATGTGCAGTCGAAAATCGGTTTAATTGCATGTAAAAACTAAAAAGCATTACGAATGATGATGGAAGAAGTAATTGAAATCTTACGAACACTAAAACACAAAAGTGCTAAAAACTACAATTTTTTATTTGATAAAAGCTTTTTAAAGCATATGATCTTGCAAAGTATTGACTACAAAATATTTTACTATTCAAAGCGTTGATTACCACAAATGCAAATTTGATTGAAATTTTGTTGATTTTGAAAATTCAAGCAGTTTTTTTATTAAAATTAAAACACGGTAAAAACTATTAAAAATCTGCTCAATCTATGCAAATACTTTAAAAAAATTTAATTGAATTTACAACAATTACCTTAGAATAAAAGATATAAAGTAATATCATTCGTATGCACCCTCTATACATGATATCTTTCAATGATTTTGTATTTTTAATTTAGTTTTTTTCATAATCATGGAAAATGGTTTTGATCCAAATTTGAATCATTAAGGTGTTAGTAGACGTGTATTTACACTTTTGTCATGATTTTAAAATTATAAATAATTCGCTTCAGCCGTTTTTAATTTAATAAAATAAAATGCGAAAAATTAATTTTTTTTCATAAAAAATATTTTTTTAATTTGATTTGCACAGTTAAAAAATGTTTATAAAATTCATACATTCTTATCAGTTTTTGAAGAAAAACCAGCAAAATCATTTTCCATGATTATGAAAAAACTAAATTAAAAATAAAAAATCATTCAAAGATATCTGGTTCGTGAGATATAGTGAATGACGAAAATGACCTTGGAGGTCATGATGACTGTAAATAATTTTTTTTTGTAATCATGAGAAATGTTTTGACGTTGTTTTTACAAAAACTGTTTATAGTATATAAGTTCTATAAACATCGATCACTATGTTCCGCAAATCATGTTAAAAATTTATTTTTTATGAAAAACCCTAATTTTTGGAATTTTTTTATATTAAATTAAAAAAGATTGTTTTTCGTAAATTCAAAGACATCACAAATATGATAATCCAAGTCGATTGACACCTTAGCGATGCAAATCCTATGTTTAGTTCAAAGGGTCAACACAACAAATGATATCATTCAAAAAATTGACTTTTAGGATATAATAGAAGATTTTGCTCAACAGAAATCCTGAAAGAAACCATTATTGTCATCGTAACCAAAAACCCATCAGCATACTGATATCATTAATGACATATTATATTATATATTTGATTACCCATAATATATGATCAAAGTAGAAAAATGTTAGTTTAATTCGCTTTCTTTGCTATAGTTTAAGGCGACCCTGCATACACGAGCCACTTTCGAACAATTTGAATGTAATCACCATAGGGATGCTTTTAGTAGGCTATACATATAAGGGCATACCCGGTGTTTTTGGCATGGAAGTAAATCAATGTGTAGTTGTTTTTCCCCTTTTAAAAGTTTTCATGACAGTCCAGAGCTGTCAGCTCACTATCATCTCTAGTCTGTTAGTAGGTTTATGGCTAGCCAACAAGGCTTGTACCGCATCTTGTAGTTTGAAAAACAGTACACAGGCATCTTCTTTTTGAATCTTTTCAAAAGTTTGCTGTAGATGTGACACTTTGACTGACAAGCGTTTATGGTGTGATTTCAAAGTTCTAGTTTCTATTCCTAATGTTTTTAAGTTTTTCGCCATTATTCACAATTTCTGGAGTTAAAAGTGACTTGTTATTTATTGTTTACCTTTAAAAGTTAATTATTTTCTCAATTTCAGTTATATTGATTATATGAAGAAATAAGTTATAAGTTTTTATAAAATTTACTTTATTGGTTTTCATTAGTGTGAATTCGGACGCCGATTCAATTCTTTCCGTAGTTAACTGTGCTGATTTTACTGTTGCTTCCAATTAAATTTTCTTTGAATGCTCTTTGGATGAATGTTGAATGTATGTACTTTTAGATTGTACCAAATTCTTTTTTTCTATTTATCATTTCTATTTATTTATACACTGGAGCGCTGAGGGTTTTTAATGATGAGAATTTCTCGTCCCTTATGTTTTTTAAAATTTATTTGAGAATTTTAGGTAGAATTTTTCGGTCATTTGGGATACTTCTGATTGATAAGTGAAATGAATTATTACCAAAGTCAGTATTTTTTGTTACTTTCTCGATTATTGGGGTTTTCAGTTTTTTTATATTCACTATGCTAATATGTAATATTGTGTGAACATCATTGATATCTGCAAAACTGTTGGGAGTTTTTGTATGAGTGAAATGTATATTCATTTCATTCTTTTTACTGAGTTCTTTAACAGGTATTGTATTGAATTCTTTATGGAATATTAGTTTCTTTAGTTTACGTAACATGGATATTTTAACTTCTATTCTCCTTATGAATGTTAAAATATTTTTATCTGGGTTATGATGGCAATATAAATGTTTGGAAAATCAATCTATCGTTGTAAAAAATACTTTTTTTCGCATGCAAATATCGCCGGTACGATTTCGTTATTTAAAGTTGGAGTTTCCTTTATTTCTTGTGGGAAATGTTAGTTTTGACCATATTTAGCTAATTTGCACACATCGGAGATATTAATGTGACATTGTATTCGCTCTCTTAATTTGGCGCAGTAGACCAAATTTTTCAACTTGTTTTAATTTTCATTGATTCCTCTATGGCTATTGCGAGAATGTACTATTTCAATTATTGTAAGAACTTTTTCTTCCATTGAAGATTCATTGACAATTTTTTCACATTTTGTAATTTTTGTTGGATGCAAATAATTGAAAAAGATATTGTTGAAGTTCAAAAGGTTGGGTAAACGAGATTCGTATATATTCCGACTTAATATTTTGCTATGTTATCACGTAATATGTCTGTTAAAGCTTGATTTTTTGAATTAACCTCACATTATGATATTATTATTGCTAATCTGTTATGATTAAGCTTTGTTATTGTTATTAGTTTGATGAGGGAATGATCGTTTTGTTCTTCTTTTCGGGTGTGGATTGTTACCAAATTATTTGACTATTGTTCAACTAAATTGATGTCATTATTATTCTGACGATATAGAAAGGCGGCTACGTAATTTTTTATTCGGTCGGTTATTAAAAATGTTCTTCAGATATCATTAACTTCCCATATGTGGGAAGTTCTTGTAACCGTCCCAAAAATTGAAATTGAAATTTTCAACATATCTTTACCTTTTGAGGTATTTATAGTATATTTGAAGTGTTTTTGGGGGAAAGTCTGTGCCTATCTATGTACGTGCGTACGTAAACAAAGACTCATCGAGTTCGAGCTGATTAGATTTTGGGAAACGTCGGTCGGGTGGTTTTTACTTTTCACCACGTCCAAGATCAATTTTTTCATACACTATGTCTCGCAAACCATACATTGAATTCTCGTTGCTAAGGTGTCAATCGAATCATACTAACATTTTTATGATTAAACTGAATTCAAAATGTTTTCTGAAAAATCAACATTTTTTTAAATAACTACAAAACAAATTCAATTAATAAAAATGTGGTCTAAGTGCGACCCTTGAGGCCCACACGACTAACTTCCCAGTGGGGTGAATAAAATGCTATAACTTGCTTTTATTATTAATTACTATTATTAATAATTACTATTATTAAACATTATTATTCTAAATTAATATAATTACTTTTATTATTTTTATCAATTTTTTATCTAACCATAAAAGCTTTCGTAGAGGAAGACGTCTCCACCACCTGGTCATCCTCTACCAAAGCTCGGCAACCTCGTCCTCTTCGTCCTCGTCATCCGTCTTGTCCTCCACTTCGTCCTCAACCTCGTTCTTCATCTCGGCTTCGGAATCCACAACTATTATTGAGGGTATTTAATTATTATTTACAATAATCATTCGTTGTTAAGAATGTTTGATCGTTACTGAATAATTATAATTGACTTTATATATACAATATCAAATTATAATTAATATTATTTGATTGTTATTAACAATATTAAATTATTTATAACAATATCCAATTATCAACTGCATTAGCGTCTCTACTATTCACCCAAACCTGATAATATAAGTTTGAAATTTCATAAATTAATCTTAATTTTTTTTGAAATAACATTTTTTACAAATTTGATCACACTTTTGCTAAAACGCACAATAATAACAACATTACCATGAAGGTATTTGGTATCTGCACGAATTAATAGTGCGTATCAACAGTTTAAAAATAAGCAATTTTTAGTCGTTTTTCCGTTTTTTCTTCTTAAATAAAAAACGGCTTGACCGATTTTGGTGAAAAGTCATTCAATTCTAAGTTACGTAATTACGCGTCGTTTGAAACCAATCCCACGTCAATACGATCTTTGGTTCTCGAGATAATCAAGACGAAAAATAATTCCGAATACACATACGTACATACGTACATACATACGTACATACGCACATACGTACATACACACTCACAGACATTACTCTAAAAACGATGAATTTGGATTCTAGAGACGTTAAAACATGGAGATATATCAAAATTTGGGATTCGCAAAATCGACGCCATTACAATAACTTCCCATAGGGAACTGGGAAGTTAAAAATAAAAAGCGATTAATAATCACTATGAATATCGGGTTGATACGAATAATATTACTTCATCTCTTTTATTCAAATGACATTGTTGTCAAACCAGTTGAAGCGTATTAATATTTGCATAATTTGAGCAGATTTTCAATAATTTTACAACGCCGTTTTTTTAATTGAATTGAAAAAAAATGGCTCCAAATTTATAGTAATCAACGCTTTGAAAGATCAAATGTTTCGACGATATCTTATCAAACAAAAACAAAGTTTTTGTGGTTTGCACAACATGTTCGCACAAAAACAATACACCGTTGATATTTATAATGACAAACGGTTGATAAAATTCAAATGACCTAATTTTTTAAAAAAAGTTTCTTCTATCTAATTTGCATTTCTGCCAATTATTGCATTTCGAAATCAGATGTTTTATGTTCTCATCAAACAAAACATCACACAGAAACAATAAACAAAGAATATGTATAATGAATAAAGGAGCGTCCATTAAATATGTAAGAACGATTTGTCAAATTTTTCGAGTCCATTTGTAATAAGGGTTTGCAAGAATTTAATTAATTCTTCCTCTATCTTACGTAAGATATTTTATGCATGTATTTTTTATGATATCGAATGTTTACTGCGTATTACATATTTTTTGAACATCAACATCAAAATAAGAGATGATTATCAGTGTACGAGGGTAAAATACTGCAATAGTATAGATACAATAGTAGTCAATACTTTTCAAAATCAGATGCTTTAAAAAGTATTCATCAAACAAAAAATCGTAGTTTTTAGTAGTTTAGGGTTCGTAAGATTTCAATTGCTTTTTCCCCCACCTTTGGTAATACTTTTTATGTACTGGATATTCAATGTTTTTCAATATTTACTGGAAAATAAGAAATAGTTATTAGTTTCATTGATGTAAAATGGTGTGAAAACACAAAGTCGGTGATTATGCAGCACCCATCGACAAAAACTCTTCTTTGGCGTAAAAATTAAAGCTGCATTCAATAACCCAGAAGTTCCAATTTTACCAACATTTTGACTAGCTTCCTTATGTGTTTCAAGCGTCGATATGAAAATAATAAGTTACTAGAAAGGGCTTTGTAACCTGCCCCACCCTGCGGCTTATCCGCGTAAAGATTCAAAATTTTAAGGATTATTAAATTACTGTTGTTCATTCTGGCGGTTCCCTGATTTATATTTATTTTATTTTCATTGCTAGTTTGTTTGTTTTGATGTTTTTACTACTATTATTAGATGGTCTTTGTTTTTCAAATATAATATTTCAGATAACACTGATCATTTTTTGTATTGTTTTTGCTAAATATACTTTCCTTGTTGTTTTTGATTGTTTTTGTGTTTTATTTCTAGTCTACTTAAACATGGTATAGGACAACTAGGTAACTAGGACATACCCCTCAGAGTTTTTTGGGAGTCCTCCTTACTTTGTAATGAAATGATCGTGTCTGAGAAGTAAACTCGAAACGAAAGTTCGATCCAATGGGACTTTCATTTCACTGACCTTTTGAACGTTTCCCTTTTCCTTGAACAATTTCGCAGAGTAATTCTTAACAGCCGACATAACGAGCACAATTTCAACCATTAAGTTTAATTTTTCTCCGAGAGCGTTCTTCCAGGTCTTTTCTCGCTAAACAATGTCGATCACTTAGTTCACACAACCACGCTCAGTGCCAACTTGTTCAACTCAGTTAGCAAGCGGAACACTACCGTAATAATCGAAAGATTTCAACTAGAAAAACTTATCGAAGCAAATCGTACGGCCTGACTTCTCGTACGCTGCTTTCTCCTCGCGGGCCGTATCTGCTCTCCCGTATCATCAAGTCGGCACTTGTGGCCGTTCAATTCGTTCGAAAAAACAACAAGTGGTCAACGAACACCAATGCTTCCGCGAGTTACATCCGTTTCAATGAATCTTTTTCTTTTATAGACGCTTCGACACAAAAAAACAACTCCTCGCTTTGCCAGCTATCGATTGATTCCTTTACTTGGCACACTTTTCTCATGTCGCCCAGATAAAAAGCGTAGTAGTACAATTACAAGGCCAAATGCTGATCGAGCGATGCATCCTCGCAGACCTGAATTTTGAGCGGATTTAGTTGCTGGTAACAGTATGTATCGGATTTTCATGTGCACTGAATATACGGGGTTGCCGCTTGCCCATTGTTGGAACATTCAAACAAGACGAAATTTAAAAAAAAAACCATTGTTGATTTACAGGATAAAAGAAATTTAAGCTGACTAGAGTGAAACACAGAAGAATGGAACTCAATCAAGTTGAATGAACTAATTCTTTTACAATTTTCAACAGGTAGGTGAGGAAAGTTTTTACTCACAGTTCGATATATTGAGATGCCGAACCCGCATTAGTCTGCACGACAGAAAGCATTCGTTTCGTTCTAGGACTGATCGTCCATAAGACTAATAAATAAAAGTTTCAATGGCTTCGAGTTGTCGTCGCGATGTCAATCGCAGGTATCATATTTTATTACATAGTACTAAAAATTTGTTTATGTGGTATTCGGTATCTTACCCAAACTTTTCGTTTTCTCTATCCTGAGTTTCCTTTTCTTTACATATAAAACATGGTATGTTCTTCTGAGTGTCTTAATTGATTAGTATTTTTTTACGTCTTACACGTGACATAGCATTGACGGATAAGTCTCGTTGAAACCCTGCTTTTGCAGAGAAAATATTAATCTTGACATTAACGAAACATCTCCGTGACCGCGGGGAGATATGCAGTCATAGCCTAAAGGATACATACTCTCACACTCTTAGTTGCCAAAAAAACATGCGACAGATGCAAAAACTACCCCTGCATCAAAGAGACCACTCTGGTTTTCGTTTCTAAGCTCCTGCGTGAAATGTGGAATTGGGCAAATGTATTGCAATCGGCAATTCGTTTACGTATACACGCCGCTATTGAAGTAAATTGCGCATCACATGTGTACTGATGCAAATTAGAACACTTATACGCGTGCGAAATTCCACACTGCGTATTGTATAAAAGAGTTGTAGCAATTTACCTCTAGTGTCCGTGTAATATACTCTTTATGCTATGTTGATGGCACAGTATAGGTAAGAACCAGTAGGTAATCGTTCATATAAAGGCACACTATCAAGTGCGTCCCGCGTTTCCACGGAACATAATCATATGCTCGACTCTGTCTAGCACACGCATTTGATTTTCTATTTCGCATAGAAATCGCCGGATTCTCCCTTATCTTTCTCAAATATCCCTGTTTATTTTTGGATTCTAACAACGTGTTTGCGCACTGATTATAAATCACATCCATGATTATAAAAAAACTAAATAAAAATAAAAAATAATTCAAAGAGTCAGTGTCATGTAAAAAGACTTCATACGAATGATATTACTTTATATCTTATGCTAAAGGCATTGTTGGAAAATCAATCAAAATTTATTAATATTTGCATAATTTGAGCAAACTTTGAATAGTTTTCAGTGTTTCAATTTTAATAAAAAAAATCGCTTATATTTTGAAAACCAAAAAAAAATCAATGAAAAAAGGGTGGAAACGCACTGCAAAATTTTTCAATGTAGAATAATAGCGGGGTTGCTACTGTACATTTATGGTGAAACCACTATTAGTCAAGTCGAATTAATGGGAAATCGAAGTCTATATTGCAAAAATTATAAATTGTAGTTTGGCATTTAGAATTAGTAGATGGGTGTACGATAAGTCTAAAATGAAAAAGTTGACCTATGGGAAACAACATTATTTAAAACTTGTTGGTGGTAACAATTTCGGATAGTAATTTGTGGTAACAATTGTGGGTAATAGCTCAAAACCTGCCTAACGCTTACTTTCAATAGTTTTTGTTCAAAGTCCAAACTTAAATCACCTAACATAGTTTTCATAGGAGTGAAAGGAACGGGTGTGTTCTGATGTTTTTTCTTCATTATTCCTATCCGTGGGAAACAATTTATTTGCTATCGGCTGGAATTTCCATCGAAAATAATGGAACTAGACATTTTTGGAGTAATCCTACATCTATAAAGATGTTGACATCCAGATTTGAAAGAATTGGGCGGAACATCGTTTTTAAGTCGTAAAACACACTGTAAAACTATCGAATAACAAAGATTGTATATACATACATGTTTCCAGTGGACGAGCGCGTATATGATTGACTACATTCAAGGTATACCCGCTCGAAAAAGGATCGGTTTTTGTGTGATTGTGTGTACATCCATATGTGTGCATTTTTCACAAGTGACAATTCTTGTCGTTAAACACCTAATTTAATAACTTTATTTCACTGAGCTCCATTCATTTCTCCTTTCGATTGCTTAACTATCTTCTGCAGAAACAAAACCAACAAATACAATTCGCTTTGTTAAATGTTACTACTACTACTAGTCGATGTTTCGATCTTTCAAACTGGATATACATGAGAATATTTCAAGTCGATCCGATATGATTTCCTGATCGACTCTACTCGAGCGGATTTGGTTGATATGCAGCTTGAAGTATGCTTCAAGCCCTCATGCATACACACCACGTTAGAAAAAGTTCCTGCTCGGTTTAATCAATTTACGGATGCAGTAAAATGTGAATGTAAGTGATAGGTGATGATGTAAGAAAAGATATTCGGCTAAGTGCGTACTTTTGATAAGCAGCTTTCCATATTTTACTATACATCGAAAACTATTGACTTGTCATATGTAGAACGTTAAAATATCTATTAAACCTGTTTTAGGTATTTTATTGTACGATTAATAGTTTCAGATGTACAGCGTCAAATACCGTCAAATATCGTACTCCTCCAGACTTTAAAACGTAAAGATGTGGGAAAATGTCAATTCGGATTTTCGGACCGATCACAAGATCTTCCAATACATTGGGCAGTTAATACATAATAGAATCCCTAAAAATTTAATGTCGATCAACAAGCTACACATATTTTATTCTATGGAAACGCGAAAATTCCGTTTCGCTAAGTGCTGCTTGTTTGTTTCAACCGACATTTTATTTCTAAATTATTTATCGTCGTTGAAAACACATAAAAACACCAAAAATAAATAAACTTAATAATCGAGACTTGCATTCATTTCCAGACGTTGCATTGCATTATTTATCAATAAGTTTTACATGAAAACCCTTAGAAAATAAGTCATCAGAAGCAAAAACCAAGCAATTACCCAGCGAAAATTCAAAAAAATACGATGAACTTTATGTAGCGTATGGAGAGCTTCTGGTATATGACGTTTTTAACATCCTAAATGGACCTTCGATTTCATTTGATGGACGATTCCTTCGATTTCAATTCACTAACAACATCTTCATGCATTCGAGTCTTATAATGAATTAGCTTATGAAATTCAAGAAGTCAGTCAACGATTGAACATAAAAAGTATGTAACGATGCTTTATACTTTGATTGAAAATTTCAGTGCCAGTTTTACTTAATTTGAAGAACTTAAGCCGCAACTAAAACTATTTAATAATCCAACGAACATAGACTTGAAAGCAAATTACATTATAACAAATGGGACTATTTTGCAGCTATTTCATGTGACAAACTTTGTAGGCTAAGAAAAAAGAAGAGAGCATAAAGGGACTTATGCAGATTGATTTCAAATGTTTTCAATAGAAAAATATTGTTATTTGCGGGATTTAGGTTTAAAATTGACGTCATTGTTTCGGAAAACCTAAGCTTGTGGATAGTCAGAATATTTAATTTGAAAAATAAACAATCTAAAGTAAAAGTATTCAAAACTCGGAAAAACTTAATCCTCAAGGAATCAAAATCGTAAGTAGAGAAAAATAGATCGATGCTAGACAGGAACAAATACAGCTTTGGAAAAACGACAGTGGACATGAAAGAATGACGAAGAAGTTAATACATAATTGAAATAAAAATAGAGACATGGTAGGCAGAGAACAGATTCAGTATGGGAGGCTACGCTACATAGATATCTAAAGAAAAGAGTTGAAGTTTATTGAGGCACAATTAGATGTGTGGAATTTTGCGCGCCAATTAGTGTTCGAATCTGAATCGGCACACAAGTCATTTGAACACAAATTGGACCCGGCATGTATACGTACACGAATTGCTGACACACAATCGCGGCCTCATCGCAATACACTCGCCCAATTCCACATGGGAAAATTTGACCATACATTTTCACCCTTTTTTCGTGTGCGAGTTTAGAAACGAAAACCAGAGCGCTATATCTGACTCATGTTTTTTGACAGCTCAGAGTGATATATAAACATTATGCTTTGCGTTTAAGTGTTAAGCTACCATTGTAATCACTTCACATCATTGACATGCATGCGCGCATTATGATCGTGGCTTTTGTTTCAAATGCTGCAAATAGTGAAGCGCCCATTTTACTACTAGCATTATATTTGAACGGCTCGTTTCGACTGATTATCGCTTTTACACGTCTTTTCGAAGTTAACTTCTTCGTTAAAGTGAGGATGTGTGTTTACTTGAACTTTCAAGTGAGAAGATAGTGAGTTTTTATTACGGAGGACTGTAAAAGTTTACAAGGCTTAGGAAATTTAATGGATTTGGCGGATCTAATTAATGAATCAACTAAAGAAACAAATCGTGCAGTGCCCGATAAAAATAGTATCAAGCTATGTTTCTACAAAGGCGCGACAATCAACTTCTCGAAATGAAAATTCTTGAACTGCAAGGCCTGTTGTCAACGATGACAGCGCACTTCATATCAAAGATACCATGACCATGATTTAACCTAACGCAAGTCATCTTGACGAAAAAGACTTTCGGCACTGTCAGTCCTTTGAAACGCAAGATTCGAATATTTTCGCGTTCCAATGAAATCAAACTTAAAACTAGATACAGATTCGAGAGAAAGGAAAATAATAGGAACACGAAGAACATCTGCGGAGAATTCATGCAAAATCTGCCGAGAAGTACAGGACAAAATAGTTCAATGGCTAAAAAATGCTAAAAGACAAACTGGGAGTAAACGAATGAAACGAGATTCTGAGAGACAATGAAAACGATTTGGAATAGCCAAAGAACTTGAAAACTTGTTTCAATGATCGATTATATTAAACTTATTATATAAGATGCAATGAAAATTTAGATAAAAATGTATAGCACTTTGATGGAGCAACGGTTTTAAGCTGTTGTTATATTGTTTTTTTAATCATTGGCAATACATTTATAAACAAGCGTTGAAAAGCAACCCTTGACACCCACAGGTACAACTTCCCAGCAATATCTGCAAAGCTATTAACAATAATAAAAATAATATTTCTTTAAATTATTATGAAATTGAAATTGTAAGTGAAATGAATCTATGTTTTTATATGAATATATTTCGTAAGCAAGAACAATACTTTTTTGACGAGTTTTCTTTAAAGCATCCGATACTCTTACGCATTGACTGTGGCAAGCGCAAATTAAATTGAGAAACAAATTTATTCCTTTTTTGCATCTTTATATTTAAAGGAAAACGGCTGTACTTGATTTATGAAAAAAATTACAAATCTTACAAATGATATATATGATATAAATGATACAAATGACTACCACAACCATATCAGAGTTAGTGGAATTAAGTTATTTTATTCGTATTCATTCCTTATTCAGTATAACTATGAATGCTTTATTATTTTTGTATGAGCACTGTTTTGAAAACGAAACTTTACTTTAATTTTGCAAGACTTAGATAGCCAGAATTGCTTAAAAGTCAATTTATTGCAGTTTTTTATTGAATTGAAAACTGCGATAATAAATTGATTGAAAAATGACTCCTCAACGACGTTTAAACAACGTTTAGTTCTAGAGATTTCGTGCGTGACAGAAATACCTTGCAAGTGTGAAAACAAAAAAAAACTGAATTACAGCTCAGGTCATTGCTAGAACGCTTCGTTAGACGACTCAACCAAATCGATACAACTTTGCTTTCGTAAGATACCTTTTTAGAAATAAATGATCGGATCGTACGTACGTATACCCACGCATACATAATTCCTCTAAGAATGCTTTCAAATTGCTTCTAAAACCATGAAACATGAAGATATATGAAGATTAATTTCGATATCGATTTGCGGACCAATGACAATAACCTCCCTTTATATTGGGAAAAGTGAACAATGTGAAATGATGAATTTCATTTTGAAAATTTTATATATATATATATATATATATATATATATATATATATAATATATATATATAATATATATATATATATATATATATATATATATAAAAGCTATTTTTAACAAAATAATGGAAATGGATTAGAAATATTAGCCACCCCTTTGCATTATAAATGACACCATCTTTATTGAAACAAGGATTTCAATAGTGTTATTGCTACTTAATTTAAAAAAAAGATAATAAAGACGTGGATTACAATACAACCCAACAAGCGAGTACTAAAACAACTAAAAAAATCGGAAATACGAACAGCAATATTTGTTTTATCGAAACAATTCATTTTTATTATTGTTAAAGTAAACACATAAAAAATGTTAAATGATACGTGCAATATTACACACACAAAATTATCAAGTTTAGTTTAGTTGAGGTTTGTTTAAAATAATCATATTTTTAAAAATCAGGTGCTCCAAATTGTTTAACATATCTTGAATCACTCGCGCTATTGTCATTGTTTCACAAAACCGATGAAAAACGTCGATTTATTCTTAAATTGAACTTACAGTTAATGACGATATTCAAACAATCAAAAATGAATACTTGCTGAGACTGTTTTGTTGCATTATGGATTCATTACAGCGATCGTTCGTGAACATATGTATAATCATAAGATAACAACAAATGGTTTTACAATATACTCGGTGTTGGTGTTTCGAAGTGTTTTCAAAATATAGATTATTGAACTTTCAACATAAGTGTTTTAAATATTCATAGGATTGAATCAATTAAATATTGCGGTGACTCCTGTTCTGTTATAAAAAAAGAATAATATGAATACAACTACATATTCAAAAATAATCCTTTCGATGGAAACCTGCGAAATAAATGAAATGTACTTAATTCACTTTGAAATTAAACAATAAACTTTTGTTTATCCTGATGATTTCAATATTTTAGTCCGAATTTTTCAAGTGTCCGTATACTTGAAAAATAAATTATTTAAACGAAAATAAAACTCCCAGGACACAATTTTACATAACTTAAAGGAGCGTCCAAATGATTGCAGTAAGATTTTAGTAAATTATTATCGCCGAACATATTGCAAGTTTATTTATGTCTGAAAGAAAAAGCTTCTGTTCCAAGTTTCTTACTTAGGTAACATTACAAACAATGAATCAAAAATTATCTCAATATATCCTGCAAGTCACCTCAGCAAGCATATTATCTGGTACATATAAGGATTAAAGTTTCCAACTCAATCCTTCAAAATAAAGAGTGTCAATTTATTGTTGAGAAGGGTGTGACTGGCAGATTCTAAGTTTTTAAATAACTACACGAAAATAACACTAATTGAAGCTTAACACTATTCACTCACCGCAATTATTCACAGATTTTAAACCAAAAACTTTCAATAATGCTGTAGTTTTTTATATATGTAGAGCTCGAAAATTATTAATTCGAAAGCATTATACGTAACGGACACCACTGATTCTGAAAGTTCTTTCACCAGGCGGAAGACTAAACTCAAAGTTAGACACCTTGCCTGTTGATTCTTAGCTTCTGACGAGATTTACCAAGTGCGTCTAGGTCTTATATATTCGCCTGCGAGGGTTATGAATGATTGTTCACTGCATCCGCCTACTCAAGTTGGCTACAAGCATGCTAGGGAGATGTGTGACTGAAATTTCGTGACTACACAACCTACAACAGTGATGCAAGAATTGCTCTCCAACACAAAGAACGAGCCTATTCAACAGAGGTGGGTCCGAGGAGGAGCCTTTGGTATTTGCGCGTGCGATCAATTCTTCTTCTAACCAGGAACAGCTTCGTGATTGTAGTCGTGGTAATTCACTTGTTTAGCTGCTCATTTTGCAGTAGTTTCAAGACATCGAATACTACTTTGTTAAGACTTCGTGTAACTCTGCAAATTATAGGATTAGGATAAACTTACGGAAATGATGGATTCGAATTCGAGGCATTATTAAATGTGCGATGTAATATCATGTTATCCCGATGCTGGAAGGGCAGATGGGAGATGCTACTGAAAGATGTCGTATATTAAAGAAAATTCCACGACAGTTATATATGCAGCCGTGTATGGGTTAATTGCAATGTTCTGAATTATATTTCGGGTAATTATGCACAAGTGCGGCTCCACCTATTTTTGCATATGTATATAAAATCAACGGATCCAAGTGGGATGAATAAAAAAAGCTATAATTTGTTTTTATTATTAATTACTTTTATTAATAATTATTATTCTGAATTATTATAATTTTTTTTTATCTAGCTTTGGTAGAGGAAGACACCTCAACCACTTGGTTGTCCTCTACCGAAGTCTCGACATCCTCATCCGTCATCTCGGCCTCGGAATCCGCAACCATTATTGAAGGTATTTTATTATTATTAATAATAATCATTCGTTATTAAGAATGTTTGATCGTTACTGAATAATTATAGTTGACTTGATATTTACAATATCAAATTATAACAAAAAATATTTGATTTTTATTAACAATATTTAACTATTTATAACAATATCCAATTATTAACTGCATTAGCATCACTGGGAGAATGAGAGTATTCTCCCAAAGCTGATAGTTTGGAATTCTATAAATTAATTTTGATTTCTTTTAAATAACATTTTTTAAACATTGATCAAAATTCTGCTAAAACACACAATAATAATAATATTATTACTATGAAGATATCTGGGATCAGCACGAATTAATAGTGCGTTTCAACAGTTTCAAAACTAAACACTTTTTGTCTTTTCTTCATGTTTTTTATCCTCAATAAAAACGGCTATACCGATTTTACTGGAAACTCATTCAGATTTAAGTTACGTAACTACACGTCGAATGCTCCCACGTCAATATGATCTTTGATTCTTGAGATAACCGAGACGAAAAATAACTCCGAATGCGCATACGCACATCCGCACATACTCACATACGTACTTCTATCTAAAAACGATGGATTTAGATTCTAGAGAACTTAAAACGTGGAGATATGTCAAAATTTGGGATTCGCAAAACTGACTCCATTACAATAACTTCCCATTGAAAACTGGGAAGTTAAAAATCTCAAAAAGAAAGAAGGCTACAGTTGAAGAAAGCAGCTTGAAATATGACGACTAAAATTTATGGAAATTTGGGAATGTGGTCAATAGGAAAATTAGATTTATAATGCTGACGATAACAGTTTATTTTGAGTGCTGTCGTGTAAGACAATCGTAATGACTAAAGATAACTCTGCTGCCAGTTGAAAAAAAAATTCGAAAGAAGAAATACGAGTACGTAAATGCTTCTTGGGAAGATATAATTGTAAGATATTTGATAACCTTTACAACACTCATCACTTAAAAATATGACAGCAATGCCGAAGATTTGCAAAAGTAACAAATCTGCACACCTATTTGCACTATGGTTCCAGGATATCGATTCAGAAGTGTTAAGGTATCTTCCATCCAAAAACTGTCTAAGAATAATAGATAATGCTGGGATGTAGGGTAGTTCGCCTCCTCGTGATGCATCCTGCATAACGTTAAATGATCTACCACGGCACAACTTTTGATTGTTTTTGGACAGCTCTCTCGTCTTAACGACTAAATCTGATGCTTTGGGCTGGTAGAAGTGGTATTCTGTCACCTGAGTGCCCAAGAGTGAAATCTTGCGGAAATGGCATTCAGGCTAATGTCATTGCTGCTTTCATTCCAGTAAAACCCTGGCAGGCCTTGCGGTACGTTCAAAACTCGTCGCCACTAGTCTGGACGTGCAGGTTCAGTTGAGTGTAGACTTCTGATTAATCCCTGGCCCGGCTTTGAGCACATATCCTCATAAGGGAATGTGCCAATCCTCGCATGGCCTCCCTGCTTCGGCATAGACAACCATGGGGTCTCAGGGGAACTGCACAACGAGTGGAGATAGTGGCTGCGAGGGGGGACCCAAATTGCAATGAACACAGAAAAACTTAGTAAGGAAGATCCAGTCAGCCCGGAAGGGAAGTGGACGAAGGTGACGCTTCCTTCTGTAGGGAAGAAGACCGCGATGCTCAGCCAACCCCCCCACTTCTTCGACGGGTGCGTGCACCAAGGCAGCCAGGAGCGAGTCCCCCTCACTGTTAAGCCTATTGGCGCTAGCGGTAACATCAAGGTAACAGCAAACAAGCCGGCCCGTACTGTTCCGGCGTGCCATTCAACACCGCCTCTTCTTCAGGTGTTTAAAAGCAACCAAAACCCTCTATTGCGGCTTACAGGGACAGAAGGTTTGCCTTTAAAGTCCTGAAAAGGCTGAAAGATTTACCTCCAGATGGTCTTTCCCAGAAGGATAAAATCTCCCTGTAATGGGCAACCACCACAGTAGAGCCTTACTAAGCCTCTATTCCAAAGAAAGTGGCAAGTCATAAAAGATGTAGATCTCAAGAATCTGCCCCAAGTCAGCCGAGCGTCCAACTGCCAGTTAACAAAAGAACAAGATTGGTCTCATTCAATTCTTTTAAGGGCAGGAGTTCCAGTGAAGCTGCCAAGGACAGCCTGGTATAAGCTGTTATCGACAGAAGCAGCAACGATGGTACCATCTCACCGTGAAATTGGAAGATGGTAGAAATCGCTCTTCTTCGGGTGGACAAACCTATACTGGAGGCAAACCCAGGCCCTCCACTAAGTTGTTGTGACGCTAGCTGGTACCAAGATCACTTCAAGCTGATAGCCTGCACGGATCAAAGTTCAGCGGATATATACAGGCAATCGGTAGATTAGGAGAAGTCTGGCTTGGAGCGAAGCTGGATGCAGTCTCCAGGGAAGACATCCCGAATCGGCTTCAATCCAGAGCATGGATACAGCTGGAGCCATCCACACCAGAGGAAATTGTTGAGCTTATCAAGCACAGCAATGCCGATCTTCCAGTGGACAACTGGAAGGTAGCCAAGGTAAGCGAGCCTAGCAATGAACTGCGAGAAGCCCTCATAATCCTGAACGAGGACTTGCTAGCTCCATTGGAGTCGCAAGGCTGGGTGATAAGTTACGGTTTCTCGGCTATCACCCTGCGAGTATATCGCAAGGACTGTACGGACTGGTAAAGCAGTACGAGAACCGAGTGAGGAGAGTGTGAGTGAGGTGACTGTGGAAGCATCAGTAGACCTGACCGTGGACCCCTCCGGGTCAGATCTTTTCTCCAATGACGGAAAAAGTACCACCTCCACTGCGAAGTTGGCTGGGGACCTCTTCAAATCCCTCAACCTGGTTGAGAAGGAGGAGACGTCCTTATTTGACGAAGAGGCTGACAAAACCTTGTGTCATGATGCTGAAGTTTCTACAGATAAACCGCGATCACTCTAAGGGGGCATCCGCCGCACTGCTCCTCCACCTGGCCCAAAATGGTAAAGAGCTAATACTAGCCCTGGAACCTTGTGTTGCAGGAAACCGGGTTTGCGGGCTCAACATGAAGGGATATAATACAGTATCCTTAAATACAGCAGGTAAACCGAGAGCTTGTATAATCGTGAAGGACGGCTTGAAGTTTTTAACTTTGTATAATTTCAGTGACCAGGATACCGTTGCCATAGCAGTGGAAAGGCAGTCCAAACTTCTTTGACCTGTCTCCTGCTATATTGCACATGATGTTCTTCCACCTCTAACTAGCCTGCAGAGAATCTCAAGGGACGCCACTATAAGAGGTATCCTTTTAATAGTAGAGACGCACGCCAATGCTCATCATCGTATTTGTGGTAGCACCGAATCGAAAAAACGAGGTGAGTCACTATTTGAATTCATTTTATTGCATGACTTAGCCCTAGCTAACACAGGTGAGGATCCTACCTTTGTCACGGCAAGCCGTAGAGAGGTTCTTAATATCACTCTGACGAACGAGTACTTGTACCAGGCTATCAAGAGATGGCACGTATCACAAGAGTGCTCGTTGTGCGACCATCTATACATAAGGTTCAATATGGCCTTTGACCCGCCGACAAATCCATCCTTCATTAACAAAAGGACGATGAATTGGGCCAAATACCAATCAGTATTCGAGTCTGTGCTTGATGGCGGACCTCAAGAGATTGAAGACATATGCGATCTGGACGAAACCGTTGGGACCCTTACATTGGCCTTCAATGACGCAGCAAGGTCTGCATGTAGTCCAACGAAGCCTAGAGGGAAGTGTAAGCCCCCATGGTGGAACAGTGACATTGAGGAGCTGCGGAAGCAATGTAGGAAGTCCTTCATTCAGGCTAAAGAATCTAATAACTGGTCTTCTTATAAAATAAAACTGAAGGAGTTCAAATGCTCTATCAGAAAGATGAAACGCACCTCTTGGAAAAATTTCTGTGGAGAAATAGAAAACTTCAAGGATGTCAATCGTTTGCGTAAAGTCATGACAATCTACGACTCGTTTTAGGGTCTGTTAAAGACGCAAATGGAGTCTGGACGAAATCCAGCTCCGAGACGTTGTCCGTTCTTGAGGATACGCACTTCCCGGGCAGTGAGGGTGTAGCTGTTAAAGCGGATCCACACACGCTCTCGGACTGTATGCCAACCACTGTGCCTGTAAATGACAGGCTCTTTCGCTGCGCGATCAGCTCATTTTAACCCTTCAAATTTCCTGGCATGGACAACATCTCACCAGTTGAGATCCAGAAAGGGCACTGCCATAGGCTAATGCCGATTTCAAAGCATGCCCACGGATGACGTACATTCCACAGCAGTGGAAAGCAGTTAAAATAGTCTTCAAACTCAAAGCGGGTAAGACATTCCACTCTTCACCTAAGGATTACAGACCTATCAGTCTCATCTCTTTTCTGCTGAAAACTCAGGAACAACTGATAGGGATCCACCTGAGAGCTGTTCTGAAACCAGTCTCCAATGCGCAGCACGCATAAACAAAAGAGAGATCGGTTGAAACAGCTATTCACTCGCTCACCAACTTCATCGAAAAATTGCTATGCGTCAAAGAATACACACAAGCGGTTTTTATAGACATTGAAGGTGCTTTCAACAATATCGGGCAAAAGGCTATTGGCAAAGCACTCGGGGAGAGCAATGCCAATGACAACCTGATGGGGTTCATCGGACAACTGCTTAGCAGCAGGTACATCAACTCCACGCTAGGAAACAGTACAGAAGACTGAAGTACCCTTCTTTGGAACCTAGTGGTAGATATACTCCTGCCAAAAATAGAAGCGACTGGCTGCAAAGTCGTAGCTTATGCCGACGATATTGCAATAGCAATATCGAGCATCGAGTTAACACCCTATCTGAAAGACTAAACTTTGCCCTAGGTATTCTTACCAAATGGAGGAAAAAGTGCGGTCTAAAGATTAATCCGCAGAAAACGGAAGTTGTGCTCTTCACGAGAGGATACAAACTTCCTCGATTTGTCCCACCTAAACACAATCCATCTCATCAGGTCAAATATTTAGGTATGATTCTGGACTCCAAACTCGCGTGGAAAGCGACCATAGCAAAAAAAGCGTGCAAAGTGGCATGCGCAATATACTATTAGCTATTAAAGCTATTAAATTGGCTTCCGACAGAGCTATTTACGAGACAACAGTCCAAGTGCTCTCTGACCTTGTTTCTCCGATCCCTGTTTTCACCATGATTTCAGGTCAGTCATCCCGAGTAGGGAGGACTGCACCACAGAAAGAGGAGAGATGAGTTCATTGCCAGATATGCACACCTAAGTAAACAGTGCAAATTGAATTAATAATCAGATCAACGTAAACAAACGAACATGTTAAAAATCAAGATTTTGAAAATGGTATATTTGCAAACTCAAGAGCTGATTAGTTTTTGGAAACTTCGGCCGGGTGGGTTTTTTGATTTTCAAGGTAATTCCTGTCATGCTATATACTATATCTCGCGAACCAAACATTGGATTTGCATTGTTAAGGGGTCTACCCTCTTTTAGCAGTGTAAAAACGGGTTAATTTTAATAATTTTTAGATAGGTTTAAATTATAAACATTGATAAAGGAGGGCTTACACTCAATAAATACACTCTCGAAATACACAAAAAACAATTCTTTTATTCATTTATGGGAGTTTTTATCAATGAAATGCTGGTTGAAAAAATAAACGAGAGGTGTGCTGATTGACATTTTCGAGATGCTTGGTCTCGAACAAAACAATCAAATAGTTTTAGGTTCAGAATGCTAATAGCTATAATAGCGTGAATAGGGTGTTTTTCGATTTAAATTGACAAAATGGCGGCCATTTTTCCAAAAAATCCGAAAAAAACATGCTTTTTTCACCTGTTTTTGGCCAAAAAATATTTCAAATAAAAACAACTTCCGCAACTTCGCGCGATAGCTGTAGTCATAAAGAACGTCTGGTGAAAATTTGGTGAAAATAGGTTTAGTAGTTCCCGAGATTTCATCAACTCGGCGTCGAAAAACGTTGTTTCGAGAAAAATGCGGTTAAAGTTTTTTTAATGAAAAATCGCCCTCTAGTGACAAAGTGAAAGTTGCCCAAAAATACAGTTAAACTGCTCCGATCTTTATAAAATTTTAATATGAGATTTCCAAATACGATACAAATATGATACTTTCCAAAAACGCAATAAAAAATCGATTTTTTGAAAATTATGAAGAGGGTAGACCCCTTAAGATGTCAATCAATGCATATTAATATTTTCATGATTCTTTTAAACTTTTGAAAGATTGATGGATTCGTTTTTGCATTTAATAAAAAAAATGCAAAAAATTAGGTTTTTTTCTCCTTGAAAATAGATTTTTTCTCATTTGCCCAATAATCAATCAACGTTTCAAATTAAGATATTCTGAATTTTTGTTAAAAAACAGTATACGTTTTTATTCAACAACAACTCAAACAATTCAATTAAAAATAAAAAAATCTTAAATTTCACTATGAATAAAGGGTTGATACGAAAACTATTACCTGATCTCTCTCATTCTACTGTTGTCAAGTCAATCAAAGCAAATTAATAGTTGCATAGTTTCAGTAGATATTCAATAATTCTGATACTGCCGTTTTTTTATTTTAATGAAAAAATTGCATAAAATTCAAAAAAACATTTACGCTTTTTCGATCAAATTTGCTTATGTTATAATCAACGCTTTGAAAGGTCAAATGTTTTGAAAATATCTTAGTGAACAGTAAAAACATTTTTTTCCATGATTGCAAAGCATATTCATACAAAACAATACACCATTCATATTTATAATGAGAAAACGTTGAGAAGAAGAATATTCTATTCTATTATATAGTCTATTTTCCTTGATGTATTTCAATCCTAATAAAATAAATTTCGTTATTTTCGAATTCAATTTCCAATCAAATTAAGTTATAATAGTAAAAATAATTTTCAGCTCTCCTCCATATACGACAGTATTGATGTATATATAATAATATCTTACTTCAATATATTATGCTTATACTCACCTTAAGTTTTCGATATCTTCATTGCGTGCTAGCTTAGATAACAGCATTTTTTATGAAAGCATCCTTAATTGTAGACATCTGTACAAGATTCAACGAATTTTGAATATTTTTTTGATACTGATGTATTTTATCAGTTATCAATTTTTTTGGAAGTTTAACATCAGTCGCTGGTCCAGACGCCTTTCATTTTTCTTGATAAAAAGCTCACAACTGTTCCCAAAAATTCATCTATGGGTTTCATACTTATTTATTTTAATCTACCAAACTATCATTTATTTTATCACTTCTGAAAGTGCTTGGCTAAAGTGTAGATGTAATTTAAAAAAACACATTTGTCAACTAATGAGCAATATCATAAAATGGGAGTATGATGAAAATTAATTATCACTTGAAATTTTTACTTTAGCAAACACATGTAACTGTCAATATTTGTCAATTTTTCAATTTGTCTGCTGCGTTTTTCTTCTAAATAAAACGCAGTGCTTTCAGTGTTTTGTTACGGAAATGAATGACCAAGTTTTCATTCCCAAATAGCCGAGAATAACAAAATGAGAACATTGTTTCGAGCTAAGACGATGTTTTCGTCACCCCAGTTCTAGCCACGAACCAAATGAATCGTGAGACGGTCGTTCCGAAAATAGTTCACTCAAAGCCATAGCATAAACAAGATATAACAAGGACAATCCGAGCTGTCAAAAAACACGAGACAAAAGATGCAAAAATTACTCTTTCTTCAGAGAGAGCGCTCTAGTTTTCGTTCAGCAATTCGCGCGCGAAAGAACGAGTGAAAACACGCAGTGAAAGAGGTCTGACTACAATTGACTTACGAATCCGCAAGTCGGCATGGGATGATACCGGGTCTGTCACTAACAGCCATACTAAATTTAACATATGTTCCGTCAAAGTAAGAAACGTTTCTTTAAAGCTTACTTAGACGTTCACATCTTCGTTAAACTTAAGTTTTTAGGGTCTGGCCCCGAGAGACTTTAGCTGACTTGTTGAAAGTGAGATTGTGTGTTCTCTCGATCTGTCAAGTTAGAAAATAGTGTAGCCAACATTATAATATTGCCGGTGCGTTTTGTCAAATAAGACACTATGCTGTTTCACAGCCTCTATCAATATGTCTTCCATACCTGTTTGTTGCTATCAGTTGCATTAAATATTTTTTTTGAACTGTAACGGCTGCTGTCATTGATTACGGTGCATTTCATATCCAAGACACACGTCATACCAAGACACTTAATAAGTTATTATAGCTGAACTTATGTTTGAACAAGCTTTGATCATATTTTGACAGCTACATAGCCTACCGCAAGTCAATTTGACGAAATTAACTTGCGAGTTCGTAAGTCAATTGTAGTCAGACCTAGTTTCTCCATGAGAAATCATGCAATATAGTTTATTGAGGCCGCAATCATAGCATAAAGAATACATTGCACGGACACTCCAGCCAATTTGCCACATATCTGTTATACAACCAAAGTGGCCAGGCTGTGCCTAAGTATAGGTAAATGCATATCCGTGTACCCTAGCATGAGTAACAGAGTAAGCAAATTGCATGTGAATGGTTCGTGCACGAAAGACAGAGATGCTAGAGAAGCTAGTTTCTTTAATTCGATAAATCGCAACTGTCAGCGAGAAATGTCACTCTGTATTTGACAATTCGCGATCGGAATATCGCGTGTAATAAGATTTTAAATTTTTTGAATGAAAATCGAAACAAATAATAGTGACAGTGCGGGAGAGAAATACTTTCGCAATATTTGTGCATCGGTGCGCCACTAAGCAACGTGTTATAATTGGAAAAGTGTTTTATGGCTACGACTTTGAACAGTGTGAAAAAAGTGGCGGGGCTTTACGAAAAGGAAATAAAGTTCCTTCTTCGCTGGTCTATTTATTTAGGAATATAGAGCAACGAAGTAGGGATTGGATTTATTTGGATCTGCAACACACAATCAAGAAAACTCCTTGCTAGTGAACGTGCGCTGGTACCAATAGTTGAATGAAATTCTAGTGAAAGACTCCGCGGTAACATTATGTTTGTATAATTTTCGCGTTCGTTTCCGATTATCAGCTCTGAGTGATGGGTGAAGTGGGGAATACTCCAAAAACGTCTAGTATTTCTAATATTTTCGATGAGAATTCCAGCCAATACGAAATATGTTGTTTCCCACAGATAAGGCGTCCATTTTGATAAGGAAATTCCGATGAAAATATTTACTGAGCAGCCTTCAGTTCTCTTCTCAATGCATTTTAGGATAGATACAATACACTCAGGTATAGCTAGTATTTTAGGTGATCTGAAGTTAATATTAAGCCATACATATTTTTTTATTTTGTAATAGAAAATTAAATTTAAAACAAGCCGCGAGGTGCGACCTTGAGATCTACATGGTCACCGTCCCAGTAATATTTACAAAGATATTAAATAGGTCTGCGAGGGTCCTCTTCTTTGTTGATTTTCAGCATGTAAATGCCTCTTCGACAGAGGTTAGTCGTGATGAACCTAGTGCTTATAGGTATGTAGTCAGCACTGGGCTATGATAGGGAAGGCCCAGGTAGCACAATCTATGCCTCGTGCACTCCCCTAAATTACGCTGTCCTGACGAAATTGATGCAGTATTTGACAAATTTGTTTGCTCGTCCATCCGCTATTTGTTTTTTATATTGATCGTTCGTTTCGGGGGTGAAGATGTATTCTCAGGTAGGTTTTGATCGTGATTTTCTTCTCGGTATGCGCGGGAAGAAATGTTGTAGAGTTAAAGGTATCGCCTGAAATTTGATATTGATTAATTTTAGTTTAGAGCTACTTCCGTGAGGCTCTGCAGGAAGGACCAGCCTAAAGTTTGCATGCGTTCCCTGGATAGTGCTCGGCATCTGCACCGGAAATTTTGGTTCATTTTATTCTCTACTCCCAATCTGCAGCTTCGGTAGAAATCGCTGACAGGAACGCCCAATCTTTCAGCGTGTCTGCCAATCAGACAGTGCCCAGTCAGTACGGTTATAATGAATTTAAATGTTTTACGGCTGGTGTTGAGGTGCTAATTTTTTGCTTAGTGCGTGCCAAGTTTGCCTGGTTGTCATACAGATTTCTTTCAGAAATCAGACCGAATAATATAAAGAAGGTTATATGGGCCATGACTTGGAACCATGCTGGAAGCAGGGAATCGAAGAATTTACTTTCCCTGGTGCTCATCCATACCTCCATCGGATGATGGAGTGGCTATAGATGTAGAGCTTCAAATCGAATCGCAGAGCTCTTGGCCTGCTGTCTCGAAGGAGCTTAGTCGGGAGCCAATTTAATTGCAGAAATAATGCCATTTTAGAGAGTATTTTATATGATCTAGGTAATCCCGATACCTACAATCTTTCTGACCTTATTTAGCAGGTTTACATTCCATGTTTTTGCAAAAGTTGGTCACAAAATAACTGAGCCATACAGTATGATTGGTTACGACATTCCCGTATAGATCCATGATGCAATTTTGGCTTTCAATCCCCACCTTTCCCGAATGGCCTTTTAGCGGCAATAAGTGTCGTATGTCGCTTTGCACGCTTTTTCTGCGATGTTTGCCTTCCATGCTTGAATTTCAGAATTAGACCTAAATATTTGACCTGCTCAGATGGAGTTAGACTTACCTTATCAAGTTTGGTTGATACAAATCACTGAATTTTGTATCTTTTTATGAAAAGCGCAAGTTTGGATTTAAACGGATTAATCTTTAGACTACAATCTTTGCTCCACTTGTTGAGAATACCTAGAGCAAAGTTTAGTCTTTCCGATAGCGTATTGGTGAATTTTCTCGATATCACTCTTGCAACATCGTCGTCATAGGTTACGACTTTGCAGCCGGTTGCTTATTTTTTTGACACGAGTGAAGGCAACCCACCTTCTTAAGGTATGGTTTGCTAGTGTGTAGTTGACGTTCCTGCTGCTTATCAGTTGTACAATGAACCTAATCAGGTCGTCATCAACATTGTTTTGCCCGAGTGCCTACCCAATAGTCTTTCAACTGACGTTGTTGAATGCACCTTCGATATCTGAAAAACTACTTGCGTATATTATTTTTGGCTTTCGATGTAGCTGAGTACGAGTGGAGAGCTGTTTCAACCGATCTCCTTTTCAAATATGCGTGCTGTGAATCAGAGAGTGGTTTCAGAGCAGCTCTCAATTGAATATCCACCAGCCTTTCCAGTATTCTCAGTAGAAAGAAGGTGAAGCTGATAGGCCTATAATCCCTAAGTAAGGAGTCAGAGGTCTTACCCTCTAGACTAAGACTATTTTAGCTTCTTTTCAGCACTGCGGAATGTAAGCCATTCGTAGACATGCTTTGAAAATGGCGCTTTGCCATGGCAGTGATATGATGATTCCCTCTTGGGTTGAAACTGGTGAGATATTGTCCATGCCAGGGAATTTGAAGGCCTCAAATGAGCTGATCGCCCAGCGTAAGAGCCCGTCATTTGCAGGCACAAGGGTTGGCAAAAAGTCCAGGAGCATATGTGGATCAGCTTTGTCAGCCACATCCTCACAACCCGAGATGTGCTTGATCATGAGAATGGACAACGTCTCCCCATTTACGTTATTAACAGACCCTTAAAATAAGGGGAATCTATTCATGACTTTTCCGAGACAACTAACATCCCTGGAATTTTCTATTTCTGCACAGAAACTTCTACAAACGGCGCGTTTACTCTTTCACATGGAGCAAATTTTGTCCTTCTGTGAGAGACCATCGGAGTTTGATTTTTTACTTATAAAAAAGCATTTCACCAATTAAATGCACTTTATAAAAATAAAATCTAATTATCAGGGTGGCCTCAGGAATTTTCGCTGAACTTGTTAGTAAGCCCTAAAGCAGTGCTGGGGGCTGCGCATTCAGTCGGTGGAAGCATGGTTTAATCAAAAAAAATTGTACTTTCATTTTTGAAACCCAATCACCTCAGCTAGTAAAATCTACTTGAATGCCTCTTGTACCAACATAAAGTGCCGATATTATTTTGAAACCAACACTTTTTATTGGGTCATGTGAAGAGTTTGGGTGACTTAAACAAGGGTCTATAACATGCCAAATTCTTCAGAAGACCAAATAAAAAGTGCTGGGTTGGATTATGGTTTCTTTTATGACCTTGTACCGTGGAAATGATGATTGCACAGGCAAAATATAAATGTGTCAGATTAGCGCCAGTCGTTCCTATAGATGTTAGTAGCATCATGAGTGGCGCTACTGGCCAGTGTTGTTTGCTTGCGGTTGTGGGAGAATGCATGTGTCCATAACTCGCGCGTTACATAATTGGAAACTCCACTGTTATTTTCATATTAATCTCATTGCACAACTGATTCAGAATATATGAGCTTTCCAACGTTTTTACTAGTTTCCGATATTTGAAATAGTTGTTCGAGTATTGGTTTAGAACAGTTACTTTTAGACAGTTAGTCTTAAGATCTCCTAGTAAACAAGATCACTTTCCATGGTCAAACGAAAATTTTGCCGTGTGTTCATCCCTTCCCTGAGCCTGTATCGTAAAGCGGACTTTGTGAGGTTTTTAAACTAGCAGCTGATTTATTATGTGAACTAACAAACTCGAGACTCGCACCAGTTTAACATTAGATTCTCAATTCCATCATCGCCAACTTACCGTCCTATGCTCAAAAAGGATAAAGGTGTCTCACATTAACCTATCACGTCATTGATATGCAAAGCATCAAGCTTATTGAACAGCGGCACTTCTTCAACACTCGGGTGTGGAAAAATTATTGTCCACATAACCAGACAGAATGCTTGTGATGGGGATATTGAAGAATACCAAAGCAGTTGGTCGTTCCCCGTAACACTCATAATCAAACCAGGGAAGATAGAAATGTGCCTGAAAGAACGGTCATCACTGAATCTTTTGGCGAACATATTTCCAAACTACAGGAAGTTGCCATTTCCATGCAAAAAGCCGGCTTGACTTTAAATGTGAAGAAATGCAAGATATTAATGGAAAAGTGAAATACCAAGGACAATGACGCTATACGTATTGATCCGGGGAGTGTCGAAGCCATCAATGACTTCATGCGGCCGCAAAACGTCTAACAGTTACAAACATTCCTTGGTATTTGCGGCTGGTATTGTCGGATCGTACCAAGCTTCACTGGGATAGCGAACCCACTAACGGAACTCGTTTTCAATTTTGTTGGGATGAAAACTGCATCGCAGCATTCGAGACCTTAAGTAGAGCTTGTGCACTACACTGGTTCTGCGTACCCCGAACCACAGCATATTGAGACCCAGTAGGTAGTCCTTCATATAAAGGCACACTATCAAGTGCGTCCCGCGGTTCAAATTCACAATTTTCTGCCGGGAAAGTAGCCGAAACATAGTGCCGAATTCGCTTTCTGTTATCTATATCCAGAAGGGAATGAACTTGCCCTAGTGCTGATTGACCTCTATTTATCACATTTCGGGTCCGTCGAGTACAAAGGACACATTATGAGCAATTAACGTCTACTACCAGACCTGAAAGTTGTTAACAGGTGCGTGTACAAGTGCTGTAAGCATGACACGGGTGATGAACTCACTGACCATAGAAACTCTGCGTGTATATAATATAAAGTGTGCAAACAAACTGTTAGAATCCAAAAATGAAATGGAATTAAGAGATTTAAGAAATAATCCAGCGATATCTATGCGGAACAGAAAATGAAATACTTGTGAGAGCAGAGCATATGATTCTGTCCCGTAAAAGCGTGCGACGCACTTGAAAATGTGCTTTTATATGGCCGATTAGCTACTGGTTCTTACATATACATACTGTCCTCTGGGTACCCAGAACATTAACTGTGCAACTGATTGAACGCGCGCACGATCACCATATGTGTTCTCATGAGAGAATCGGGAAAACACTAAAGCGTCTCATAACGTACCTATTTTGACCATAGGTGACCAAACAGGTCGAAGAGTACGTTGGCGCCTGTAATGTCTGCAAGACGATAACGACACCAAAAGGATCAGATGTTACGAGCTCCCATGAGACCACAGCCCACACCAAACCGCATCTTTCAACGCATATATACAGATCTGCTTGACCTTGGGCTGCCATCCGTCCGGGTTTCCCCGGATTTGTCCTAGTTTGGAACACGTCCGGGCGGGGTTTAAATTGTAGTCCGGGTGCAACCTGGACTACAATAAAAGTCCGGGTTTTCGATCAGATCCCGTCCCCATAATTTATGTAAAAGCTATGGGTTAGGTATTTCGCCGCACGCGCTGCCGACGCTATTTTACTACGCGAGCGACGAGCGGGGCGTGGAGCGCGCTTGACCGACGCATGGCGTGATCTGGCAAATGGCGAGCGCGAGCGATCTATTTAGTCGCGTAGTAAAAAGTTAGATGTGTAGACGTGTGTGAGCAGCGGCAGCTTGGCGGCAAAACGGAGCGGACGTAATTTTCGCCAGGTAAGTTTTACATTATTTTACGAAACCGAGCACATAACCACTAGAGTAGAAATATTCGATGTTTCACAAAAAGTGACAGTAATTCATCCAAAAAAATCATAACCTATTTATTAATAAGTTAAATTACATAGTTCAATTTTTGAAAACCTACCTACTTTAAAGTTTTTATTCTTTTCAGATAGGTAGACTGCTAGAAACTAACTACAATGCCTAAACGGAAATGCCTGTTCAACAGCGATTTGCAAAATAAATTTCCAATGTTGAAAAAAGGTAAATATGACTGGGAAGCTTTCTGTAAAATTTGTTCAATGAATATTTCGATCGCAAACAAAGGCGTTTCAGACATAAATGAACATTTGAGCACACAGAAACACAAAACTAATATGAAAAATCAAGCAGGCTCTTCAAAAATATCTACATTTTTTGTAACACCAAACCCGGAAGACCTTCGAATTCGAGCAGCTGAAGGCGCACTCGTTTATCATACAGTCAGCCATCACATGTCTTTCAATTCTCTAGATTGTACTTGCGCTCTCAATCGCAAAATCTTTTCGGGGTCAGAAATAGCTAAAAAACATTCATGTAATCGTACTGAAGCTACAGCAATAGCTACAGGAGTTTTAAGTCCTTTGTCGATTGCCGAACTAAAAAATGACTTACAAAACATTCCGTTTATAAGCGCGGCTACTGATGCTAGAAACCATGGCAGTGAGAAACTATCTCCTTAGGTAGTTCAATATTTCAATGTAAGAAATGATGGAATCACTACGTAACTCCTCGAAGTAGAGACCACGGTAAATGAAACTTCCGAGACCATTTCTGAATTGATCATAAACGAACTTCGAAAACATGATCTTTTGTCTAAATGTGTAGCGTTTGGAGGAGATAACTGCATTACAAACTTTTGGGGAATAGAACGACAAGGAGTCAACAATATCTTCTATAAGCTAAAAAAAACTGAACCCTAACCTGGTTGGTGTTGGTTGCTCTGCACACGTCATTAACAACGCCATTCATCATGGATGTGACTTACTGCCAGTGGACGCTGAGACTATTGTCTTGAAAATTTACAATTATTTTTCTATATACACAGTTCGAACCGAATCCCTCAAAGAGTTCTGTGAGACAGCTGATGTCGAATACAAACAGAACAGCTTCTATATCATTCCAAAACTAGATGGCTCAGTCTGTTTCCTGCAATAGAAAGACTTCTGAAGCTCTTCACTCGACTGAAAGACTTCTTCGAAAATATACAAAAACCACCTGTCGTGATCAAAGATTTTTTCCAAAATCCGCTGTCAGAGGCTTATTTGCTTCTAGTCCACTCCATTCTGCATATCTTGCATAGCAAAATAGAAAACTTAGAAAAAAGCGACAATTCCGTCTTAGAAACTCGAAACATTCATGGATCTATAACAAAAAGCCTAGACGATAGAATCAAAGAAAGCTTCGTGCCCTTGAGTATTAGAAGCATTTTAAACAAACACGACGAGAACATAAAACAAGAGTTCAAAAACTGTACTCTGAGTTTCTATAATGAAATAAAAACGTACATTGAAGATTGGAATCAGCCTCTTCAACAGTTTGATAAATTTGACTGGATGTTTTTGCCGAATATAAATGAAAAGACTGAATGGGCAGTTATCGAAGATACTATTGCATTTTTAAAAGACAAGAATATAGCAATTGACGACACGAAATTGATAGATGAGTGGGTGAATTTAAAATCTTTTTGCCAAAATCTCAGCGCAGAAGATAAAGCTTTTAAATGCTAATCAACTATGGTTACAATTTTTTAGAACACCAAATGTCCATTTATATTCAGAATTACTTAAAATAGCTCAATATTTTTTTTTGCATCCCTGCGCACAATGCGCATGTGGAAAGAATATATTCTCTCATAACGCAACAGTGGACAAAAGAAACGAATGCATTGAATCCTGAAACAGTTTCGTCACTACTCAAAATTAAATTCAACTTCAGAGGCTATAAGGATTGCACAGAATTCTATAATTTTTTATTAACTAAGAAAGAAGTTCTGAAAGCTATTGGTAAATCCGATAAATATAAGCTATTATAACTTTCTGAATTTGATTTAAGATTTAAGTTTAAGTTAAACAAGTTTTCATTTAATTTTATTAGCTGAGTAACTAATATTGGGTTTGTTTATCTTTTATTTTATTGTGATTTATGTTAAGATTTGGTCTAAATTGAAAACGTGGAAGAGAAGCAAGCGTTAATACAACGCCCTAACCAGAATTAGTCAAGAAACCAAAGCCAATAACACCTAAGCCGAGCAAGTTAGCACTTGCCCGAATTAATGGCATCGGGATCGAATGGATATACAACCTGTGCCGCAATTTCTACGTGACAGTAAAACTCTTTGAATTTGTTAGAACGAGGTGCCAGTATGCCTAGCACTCAAGTCTTGAATTGTTGAGAATTGACTGTGTATTATTCTTACATGCTACGGCTTAAATACTATTTCTTATTGCCTAAAACTCGGTCACATGCTGACACAAAATGGGCCAAGTCGAATTGCCCAAACATGACTCTAATGCATCGATCCACACTTGTTCCCGATATTCAGCAATGCTGCATAAACAAATGCATTGTGTGCAAGTACTACAGTGTCGTGAAAATGGGAACGTTTAATGTGTTTTAGATTATGCATATCATTACAATTTAATACCTAAGAAGGTTAAAAAATAAAGCAAAATTAGACTTAAAAATAAAGTTTTCTTCTATCAAGTACGGAGTAAAATATATTTTAATCAATATGTAAGTGAATGAAAGCTCCAAAATCCGGGGAACTTACGCTTCCGGTCCTGGGGGGCAGGTTTGAGAGATGGCAGCACTAGCTTGACCCATATCCAAAATCTTCTACAGCTGCGATATGATTTGGCATATATACATGGTCAGTTATGCTCCGCCGGGTTATGCTTCGGAGCAAGTAAATCGGTTGGTTTTGGCGGCGATGTGTGCTTACATCCCTCCCAGCTAGCTTGACTTGAATTAAAGCTTGTCTGCTATAGGGTGCGTCTTGAGATCTTCCCACCATGTCTCCTTGGAATTCTCACACTAATTTTTAGTTTTTGGTTAGCAGATGTAAAGTCATGGCGGATTTAATGCACTGCAAAAATTACTTCTGCCCACTGCTGACCTGAAATCACACGCAAGAATAGAGCTCATATGGCGCTAGGTCAACCTCATCTGAAGAAAGCATCTCAGCCTTAACTCAAGGTGCGCAACTTGCGAGACCGGGAGACCCGTTTCCACATAGGCGATACCAGCCACCTTCGAAATTTCGCCCACAGCAGTACAGTACATCACCAAAACGGAAACTCAATTTCGCAAAGAAAAATTTATAGATCAAGTCGAGACCACCTGCTACAAGGCTACTGCTGAATGCGGAAAAATATTGGGCTTCTACCACACAGAGGACCTCCGTGTGACTTACGTTACCTAAATCCACTCAAATCATTGAAAAATCATCTAACGTTTCCATTCCCAATGAACGTATCAAAAAACAGACATCCAGACTGGAGACGCTTCAGTCTAGATGCATAATAAGAGTTTTTCTTTCTCACGGAAAAATTTCTGCGAACGAGACACAATTTTTCTGTGAGTTATTTAGATAACGTCGCAACCTAAATAGAGATAAGAAATTAGTCGTTTAACGCGGAATATCTTCTTCTTTGAATAAAACGTTTGTGAACAGAAAAAAACATATTGTTCTCTAGAAATTGTATCTACATTATGCTGTTAGAGAGATATCCGTACATTAAAACACAAACTCAATTTTATGTGCCACTGAAATAATAGCATTGATGGGTTTTATGCTAACATAAAGCATTAATTTTCCCTTATCGTAAATAAAATACAGCAATGAAAGCTGTACGTAAGAAACGTGAAGAGTTCTTATTAAAAAATACCGCAATAGATCACTTGATGTATTTATTAGAGGTTTGAATAGAGCCGCACCAAGATGCTCATTATTCAAAAACTATGAACTCTCCTGTGGCGTATTTATCCTAATTAGAAATGTAAAAGCTCAACTGTCGCAACTTTTCTGTTAAGCTTTCACATCGGTAACATCATCGTTGATTCAATTTTTCTTGTCTTTATATAAGCAGCAAATTATCAAAAACGCACAAAGACCAGTGCCCAGGCATGATAAATGCCGTCATAGATAATATGACGTTGCCAATAATTCTAAAAAACGAAGCCAACAGCATCCAACATCAACAGCGGCCAATCCTCCTGCGAGGCCTCAGGCAGCAAAACCTCTAGAGCCAATGCATATCGATACTTCCATTCAAATTCGACGCTTAATAGGAACCCAGACACATTTCCTCGGAAACAATAGCAGGTGAATGAATTGCAAGTAAACCATGAACCAAGAGAAGAAATCTCCTCTGAATCACATGAGTATAATCTGATAATGTTCGAATAACATTCAAAACTAAATTTGACAAGTTTACCCTCTTCAGCATAGCATACCTAAAATATAAAATTAAGTACAGTAAGATGCTACAATTTTTGATTGATACAAGAGCAAATAAGAATTTTATAAGGCCTGAAAAGGATTCCAACATTAGAATCAGCAGCATGAAAGATTGGAATCAACGAGAAAGTCACAGAAAGGTTCTTCAAGCATGAAAATGATAGGCTAGTTAGTTCCTTTGTTTTACCTGGTCTTAAATCTTTCGATGGAATTGAAAATGATACATTGAAGGACCTTGAAGCTATTTTCGATGTTAAAAATTATCTTTTGAAAATGAGACCACACATCCTAATACCTTTGAAAAAGAAAGTTTCGATTCAGATTAATAGCACTCAAGCAACCTAAACCCCAGAAAAATCGTATTTTAATACAAGAACCTTTTTGGACCCATTGATACTCGTCAGACAGTTAATACTAATAACACTATAATATCACTAATAATACTGATTTCGAAGAAAAACCTTCTACAGATAAACCGATTAACGCGAAATCTTATCCGTACCCCTACATGAGAGAAGAAGTGGAAAAATATCAAACTCTGAAGGACGGCATCAGAAGATCATATAGAAGTCTTTGCATCTCTCTCATATGGATGAATGAAGGATTCTAGTAAAAAAAAGTATCACATGATAACTGGCTGGAAAAAATTCAATTTTACCACAATTTCTGACACCTATCAAATACTAGGCATCTCTAGATGGAGAAATTCAAAAAAATTTACTAAGATTATCCTAACACCATATTTTTATCAAATTAAAATGAAAAAGGAAGATATACCCAAGTCATCTTTCTGAATTACGAATGGAAACTAAGATATCACTCGACATCCATTTGACTTAACAATATTTCAGTGAGCAATAGACGATGTCCTTCAAGAGCAGAAAGGAAAAATTTGCTTTGTTTACATTGATGACATTATAATCTTTGAAGTTTGGAAACTGAGGATATATATTTATATTTTTTAACTTACCAGTGGCAAATTATTGTAATGGGGTCGATTTCGCGAATCCAAAATTGTGACATATCTCCACGTTTTAAGGTCTCTAGAATCCAAAACCATCATTTTTAGAGAGATGTCTGTGTGTGTATGTATGAATGTGCGTATGTGCGTTCGGAATTATTTTTCGTCTCGATTATCTCAAGAACCAAAGATTATATTGACGTGAGACTGGTTTCATTCGACGCGAAATTACGGAACTTAAAACTGAATGACTTTTCAGCAAAATCGGAAAAGCCGTTTTTTATTGAGAATTTAAAAACTGAAAAAAGATAAAAAAAATTACTTAATTTTGAAACTGTTGAAACGCACTATTTATTCGTGCAGATCCCAAATACCTTCATAGCATTATTATTATCTATATAATAAAACGGCTAACATGAATTTTGTGGTACCATTTTAGCCGTTGTTTCTGGACCGATTTTCATAAAAAATACATCAATGGAAAGAGAATATCCTGTAGATGTGCAGAATTGTATTTTTTGTGAAAATTTGTTTGGAAAATATAGAGAGAGAAAAGAAAAATAGATTTTCTTACTAATACATACACAACGTTGAACGCTCACACAGCGATAAATACGAATGGTATACTAGCCTTCACTATCAAAATAGAAACTCCAAAGGTCAGTAGGTTGTGTAGTGCATACGTTGGTGATTTACTCTTACACGCGAGAGTCCCAGGTTCGTATCTAGGACTGGTCCAAGTGTTTTAGTTTCATTTTTGGAAGCTATTAAATCATCAAATTTCACTACATTTAGCAATATTTTCATTCTCACTTTACACCGTTCATGTTGTATTATATTTAGCCGTTCACTAGTTCGGTGTTGTGTTAAAGCTTGCTCTCTGGGGACCATTCGTGTGTATTGTATTTAGCGTCGCCGCGGTAAACATGAATTTTGTGGTACCATTTTAGCCGTTGTTTCTGGACCGATTTTCGTAGAAAACACATCAATGGAAAGAGAATATCCGAAAGATGTGCTGAATTGTATTTTTTGTGAAAATCTGTTCGGAAAATATAGAGAGAAAAAATAGAAAATAGATTTTCTTACCAATACATACACATCGTTGAACGTTCACACAGCGATAAATACCAATGGTATACTTGCCTTGAGTACCAAGATAGAAATCCTGCTCTTCTAAGGGCTGTGTAGTGCATGCGGTGGCAATTTGCCCTTGCACGCGGGAGTCCCAGGTTCATATCTAGGACTGTTGCAAGTGTTTTAGTTTCTTTTTTGGAAGCTAATCATCAAATTTCACCACATTTAGGAATATTTTCATTCTCACTTTACACCGTTCATGTTGTATTGTGCGTTCACTGGTTCGGTGTTGTGTGATAGCTTTCTCTCTGAGGATCATTCGTGTGTATAGCGTCGCCGTTCATTATGCAAATGTATACGTACATTTCATCAATATTTGGTCAAATTTTTAACTTCCCAGTATATGGGAAGTTCTTGTAATCGCCTCGAAAATCGAAATTGAAAATTTCAACATATCTTTATGTTTTGAGGTCTTCAGAGTATATTTTAAGTGTTTTTAGAAAGAAGTATGTACGTACGTATGTGCGTTCGTGGACAGTTTTTTCAAAGAGCGTAACTCACGTAAATAACGTCGTATCGACTTTGTTGAGGTGTCAATCGAAGCGTCTTTGCAATTTTAAGAGCTGATTAGTTTTTGGTATACTTCGGTCGGGGGGATTTGTTGTTTTGACCCTTTGAAGGTCATTTCTGTCGTGCGCTATATCTCGCGAACCAAACGTAAGATTTGCTTGATCAAGGTGTCAATCGACGCGTATTAACATTTATGTAATTCTATCAAGTTTTTAAAAAATTCTTGGAGCCGTTTTTTAATTTTTAAAAAAAAAAGTGCAAAAAATTAGGTTTTGTTTTCAAAAACACAAAATTTTTAACTTGATTTTCGGAACGAAATAATCAATATTTATATAATTTATATACTCCAAATAGTTCTTGTAAAAAAATAGCAAAAGTTTTTTTCATGATTTCGAAAAAAATTAAATTAAAAATAAAAATTCATTAAACGTTCAAGGTCATTTACGTCATTCATTATATCCCGAGAACCAAATATAATCTTTGCATCATTAAGGTGTCAATCGATGCGTATCAACATTTTTATGATGTTTTTATGTTTGAAAAGAATCGTTAAAGCGTTTTTTTTAATTTAATAATTTTTTTTTTGGAAAAGTAGTGTTTTTTTATAAAAAAATTCTTTTTAACCTGATTTGCACATCGTAATAATAAATGTTTATAGCATTTATAAATTTTTATAAATCTTTGTAGAGAAAGCAGCAAAAAATTTTCTTCGGATTACAAAATAAATTAAATTAATTAAATAAAAAATAAAAAATCATTCAAAGTCACCATGTAAAAAGGGTTCATTCGAATCATTATACCTTAAATCTCTTATTCTAAAGACATTGTTGTAAAGTCAATCAAAGTTTATTAATATTTGCAACATTTGAGTAGATTTTCAATAGTCTCCGCAGCACCATGTTTTAACTGTAATGAAAAAACTGCTTTGTAACCTGTCCCGTCTCCGATTGATCTGCGTGAATAATCAATCAAACCAATGCACCAAAATCCTTACGTAATCAATTGACACTCGCGTAGATGTTACGATTATTATTAAGTCATTCCAATAACTTTTATGAGAAATACATTTTTATTATTTGAAGTAATATTATTTCCATAATTATTATTGTGTTTAATATTTTTAATATCTATGTAGATATTACTGGGAAGTTGACCGTGTGGACCTCATGGGTCGCACCTCACGGCTTGTTTTAGTTTGTTTTGCTGAAGGTCTAGACGACTTTCTTCAACTGAAAACGCTTTTTTGTGGAATGTTAGACACATTCCACAAAAAAGCATTTTCAGTTGAAGAAAACTTTCAAGATTTAAAAACGATGTTTGGTTTTCCTAACATTATTTACAACAACCGGTTTGGTAGATCTCAAGAACGTGAAAATCGAATGATGACATGCGTAAAACACTTAGCATTGTTATACGTTCGAGACGCATTGAAGCGCCAATAATTGAATAATGATTTTTAAACATTATTAAAATTCATAAACATTATTTAATCACAATTGAAAAACAAATTTAGCTTCCCGTTTTATTATATTGATTGATGATTTAAGTTACATTCAAAAACCATTTCGTCTGGCACACCCAGACTTCTTCATAACATTCTCGGATATGCACTGGGACTTGAAACGCATGTTAAAAAATACAACATCGAAGTGGTACCAAAGAGTGGTATTCAACTAAAAAATAGTATATCGACGGAAAAAGACAAACTGGAAGGAGGAGAAAAAAGTGGGACATACCAGGTTATATGAGGGAAACTGTAGAAATAGAGTAGATAGAGTAGAGTACCTGTAGGGATTAGAATGAATATTAACTTAGGGAATGGAGCAATTAAGCCGATTAAATTTTGCGATGAAAATGTAAAACGTTTTGGATTAAAATAGAAACACAGAACTTAGGGAATTAGTTATACACTGAAGAAGTCTGGTAGTGCCAGAAGAAATGTACGTCTGGTTTAATAGTTTGAATACACGTTTTTAAGGAAATGTTGGAAAAAGGTTTTTGAATTTAACTTAAATTTGTGAATTTTTAATATTTATGTAGATATTATTGGGAAGTTGACCGTGTGGACCTCAAGGGTCGCACGTCGCAGCTTGTTACTGTTTGTTTTCTTATTAAATTAAAAAAGTAGTTGCTTTTATTGTATTAAAAATTTATTGGACCCTTAAAAATGTTAATACGCTTGATACAATTAACACTTGAATGACGGTAATACAAGGTTTCATTTATGAAATATCGTTCTTGATAGAAATTACATTGAATGTGATAAAACAAAAACTGCCTCACCAAATTTTACGAAAATTTGATCAGCTTGGTTCATAGCTAAGACGCTTTGATTGACACCTTGACAAAGTCGATACAACTTTGTTTCGTGAGATATCGTTCTATGAACACTAAATACATAAATACTTCTTTCTTGAAATGCTCTTAATAACTACTTTGCCTTAAAAAGATATATTGAAAATTTCGATTTCGATTTCGATTTTCGGATCAGGTAAAAAAACTTTCGTTTATACTGGGAATTTAACAGAAAAAAACGTGCAGAGATTGCACTTGAGATTCTTGAGTTGTTCGTTTGTCAAAAAACCGAATACGGAATAAAAGAAAGAAGTGAAAACAACAAAAATACGACAACATGCACCAATTAGAAAAATTGCCCAATAGCCATTGTATCCGCCAGGTGATAAGGGACAATGAAATTGAAGAGGGATTTCGAATATCTTCACAGCCTGGATCTCCCAACAGGGAACAACTGCAAAATTTAGACATACATGATGTCAGGGATAGTATTTATATTAGTTTTGGTTTTATAATTATCGGAACTAGATGGAGGCAAGAAAGTTTACGCACCATACTGGAAATAGCTGCTGAAAATCATCAAGGGTTGTTAACTTGAATGTATGCACATGTATGCCTTACACAACAAATGTAATTATAGACATGGCGGTGGTTACAAAACTGTTGACTAATCGCTTTAATGAGCATAAATATAAAAATAAATACAAAAATTTCCATTAAATCGATGTATCAACACTTTATGCAGCCGCTGCCTATTCTAATAGGTTGATTTCGGGTTACTACATACAGCGAAACTTGTGACATCCTTTAATCTATGCTTTGACCTCAAATAAAAGTATGTGAGTTTGTTGGGATGATTGATTCTTAAGTATCGGACGGAGTATTTGTATATATATTTAGGCTGCTACAAAAGGAAGGGATAGCTTTACTTTGGGAATGATTCTTTATATTTGTAAACTTTTTCTAAAAAATTCCTTGAAGAATGTTTGTGAAAAGCGAAATTGGAATTCTGTTTTTAAAGTATTCATTTTATTAGGAAAAGGATTGTACATTACTGTACTGAAAGCGCTACTGTTGCAGAAACTTAAGTTTTAAAGAAAATTGAAATCTTCTCGGGCAAAGCAATGAGTATAATTTTCCAAATACAGACACTAGTTAATATCGCTGAGGATATCATTCGAACGAAAGAATATTTTATAAATAGCCAAAGCGAAACAGTATTCATATGAACATCAAAAAATACTCAAGTTTAAAAGAGAAAATTGTTTTGAATTTTCTTTTTGAAACTTATATGCGAGTAGGCAAAAGGAGAAGAAAAGTATTCAATCTATAACATTCACATCAATATCGAAATCCGAACGATATCATGTTTCAATCTTATTATCATCAGTTCGCACTGTCGGATGTATAGAATTGAACTCTTCCTGTAATTGTGTGAAGAATATGGAAAACTTTTGACGAAGGGGAGGTTTTATTCAACAGAATCACAAAATTTGATTGTTAGGCAGACTTTTCTCAGGTGAGTTCCCTTGTCTAGTTACTGCACACTTTTTTCAAATCGATAGTTGTAAATTTCCTCATTCAGCAAAAGGCAGCGAACTACGCTGAATCTTTTAATATTATCATAAAATTGTAGATACACACATTATTAAAACACTTTATGTTATTTATGTTTGATGCGCTGTATTTATGCGGGGCTGGATTTATTTTGCTGAATAGGATCCTGAGGTGTTTTAAATGATGTAGGGTAACTGTTCCAGTTTATCGCTGCGATTTTTATGCTTTTTCTATTTTTTATTGTAGGTATGTGTGTATATAACATTACACTAGAGGTCAGTTAAATGAATCACATTTGTTTTGGCATAGAAAGCTTCACAAAATCAAGTAAACTCCACTGACGATACAAAGGTTTTTCTTACCAGTCAAACACTGTTCTGTATTTCTCTTTCTTTATTTTCTGATGAGAACGCACTTCGAATCGATGTTTACTAATATGCGAAATCTTTTTTTAAAGTATACTGAGCACTTGCCTCACGTTTCTCGTGGCAACTCATGATACAAGAAACACTAGAGATAGCGACACTAGAGTGACCATTTTATTCTCTCTCTGCGCATGACGTCGACGGGAGAGTTCATCGCGCGGCATGCTGAAAAGCATTTGGGTAAAATGTATGGGCGCTGCACGACTCGTTTTAAAAATCCGCGATTAAAATGTGTTAGCATTCATGTTTGCACATTAAATCGTCACGGATGGGATCAAAATATGTTTAATTAAATTATGTGCTGAGTAGTACACGTAAAATGTCTGTATAATTTATGCAAAATATAATTAAAATTATTTCAAAAGTAGTAACACGACGACATAACTGAATCGATGATGTAAATTTGGAACAAAACGTACTATATTGTTTGTACATTTGAGTAAGCCAAAGTTCACTCTTCGGGATGTGGCTAAGCAACAATATTATTGTAAACAATACAAATTGAGGATTTCCACTTTGAAAAAATAGATTTTATTAAATTCAATTAATTTTATTTTCAATACAATTTTACATATTACACAACTTTTACACACAGCGAAATTGAAAGCTGAAGACAATCATACTAAAATTCAAGTTGTAAGCTTTCGTATTTTTTTTCTTTTCTTGCCATCATTACCATGCTTCAATGTGGCTCTTTTCAAAAAAGTTTCTCGCAAATTTTTATTCAAATCCCTAATTCTAAAATATAATCTACATCTAAAAAACAGTTTTTTAATTTGATAGCTGCATCCTGTACTTTCTGCCATATCCAGCAACGACTTTAAATAGTTTCTGCGAATAGACAAAGAACTGTCAGGGTTGAAATTTTGAAAAATTACCTCAAGCTGTTTAATTTTTTCCATGAATTCCGATGTCGGCTTAGAAAGACCTCCCTCTGACAGCTGGTTCACCCAAGACCACGATTCATCATCAGTTCGCTCCACTGAAATATCGGGAGAAATATTTTTGAACTTATGGCAAATAAAACCTGCTAAGTTTTCCAGCCCATCATATTGGAGGTCATCCATTTCCATGTCAAGACTCATATCTTTTTCTTTAAATTGCTCTGCACAGCTCAAGCGTCCCAAAATTTTAGCTGAATATATAAAAACCAAATTGAATTTTATGCGTGTGTGTGCTTTAAAGTGTCTTACCTGATAAAGTAGGTTCTAAATCCGGTGTGTTGTCTTCGCTGACATTTGTATCGCCAACAAAAGCACCATTATTATGGCCCACTATATAGCTTCGCAGCCTATGTTGAAATTCAAGCTGATCAGGATGATCATGGAGGCCACCTTTACTCCGTATCACAGAGAAAAAAATTTCCAGCACATCCTGATTCAGCCTATGCGTCAGTATGTATTTCGTTCCATACTGTTTCTTTAAATCTTCAAACAGCAAAGGCAGAGCAGTGTTGGTTTGTATAATACCTAAGTAATGCGTTAACTAACATAAAAAAGCATTCGCTTTAATCAACGCGTTGATACCTTTTTGGAATGGTAACACTACACTAAACACAATAAATTGATATATAATATTGAATTTAATATAATAATTAATATAATTTAGATACATACCTTTCAGTAATGGAGCTTACAATCGCTTTTCGTTGCCGAACAATAAACCTGTTCTCTCTGGCACAATTCAAGTCCGTTACCATTAATCTATTAGGCAGATTAAGCACGGGAACTGCATCTTCCTTCAATTTGTATGTGTTTTGATTTTGAATACCTAGGATCATTAACTGACATGAGAAGTCTTTCAAATTTAATAAAATAAATTACCAAGCATTTCATGCATCAAATTTCGAACATAGCTTTCTCCTGAAAAATGTTTCGAACACAGCCTGGCAGTGGATACATTAATATTGTCACTTCTTTTGCACTTCACTTTACACAAATCACTTAAACTTATGTCCTTTGGGAACCTATAGAACCGAATAGATTTCTCTTCTTCCGTTCTATTCTTCTTTTGGTTATCGCTACAGCAACCGTATACCGCACACCGCATTGTAAAAATTGTTTGAAAGCGCAAACACCCAAAAACGAAAAATCAGGCAGGACTAATAAAAGACCCGTGATAATTTAACACATTAATGGCTAATGACTTGCAAAACAATGCTTCGATTGAAAAAACGTTAGAAATTACATGCAGACATATATTTTTCATGCATACTAAGCACATATATTTCCATGGCTTCGTGCATCATTCAACGGTCGAACTCTCCCGTCTACGTCACGCACAATCAGCGAGCTGAGAGAGACATGCGCGTGTCGTAATCTTGTCTTCTTTGATTCATGGTGGCAACTGAGCACGGATAAGTTCATAACAAAACGCAATCAATTTTTCGCAACTGATTTTTCCAGCAATGGGAAAATTATTTCCATTATTTCTGACAGAAGCGCTATAAGTGGGATCATCTTTAATCTACAAAGTATGTGGGGGACTTGCACTTACTCATCTTTCAATATATCAAAATATAAGAAGCCCATTTTCGTTTATAAAAATAATTCGCACTAAAAGTGGAAATACTTCGTTTTGTAATTTGTTGTTTCAAAATAACGTAACTCCGGGATAGCGTAAGACGAAGTAACGTGCTTTGGGCTATTATTGTAGATCATCTTGATATACGCAACAGAGACTAAGTCCCCTTATGCAAGTTGCTATAAACCTCAACTGCGACATGCAAGTATCATCTCATAGTTCGGCGTAGTTCAAAATCGAGATTTATTAATTGTTCCTCATATGTGGTCATTGTGGAGTAATTTATTGCCTGGAACTTACAATTGGTTGGAAATTTCTTAAAGTAATGATCTTTCGGTGGAATAATGCAAATATCGGCTCCTGTATTATATTTTAACACTTCGACTCTCTGCAATTAATAGGCGATTTCAAGTGTAAGGTAAGTCACCTCACATAACGACGACTGTTTCAGTCGTGTAATAATATTATTCAAGGCTGTTGTCCAGTTCGCCGTTGAAATACATTGTAAGCTGAGATAATTTCTGATCGTTATTAAAACATCTTAATGTATACTTCTCTGGCATTTTCATAAATCGGAACCCTCAATGCACGAGCCCGGCTTGCGCTTGCGCAATTATTTTATGATGTTGCTATGTTTCATGAATTTTAGTATTTTTTCACAAAGAATGTTTTTCAATCGTGAAATTCCTGTGAAGGTAATTTTGTTGCCGTGATCGCTGTAGACTAATCTATAGACCAAAAACAAAATTGAAATACGTTAGGTCTTTCAAGTTTTTTCCCAGAATACAATTATGAAATCAAGATTAGACCAAATTGAAAATTACCCAATTATCAGAAACAAGATTATTTTCTCGACTTCCATAAATCAAAGTTGCAAAACAAATTGCAACAAGCCGCGAGGTGCGACCCTTGAGGTCCACACGGTCAACTTCCCAGTAATATCTACATAAATATTAAAAATACTAAACACAATCATAATTATGAAAATACTACTACCTTAAATAATAATAATTAGAGCTACTCATAACAGTAATTGCAGTGCGTTAATACAGAAAGCAACTTTTGGAAAAATGTGCTTAGAAGGATTGTTGCAGTAGTTAAATATTTAGCTTCAAGAGGTCTTGCTATTCGTAGTGATAATGAGACATTTGGATTGCAAAATAATGGGAATAATTTGTGATGCTTAGAACTGATTAGTGAATTTGATCCTTTTCTTGCAGATCTTATACAAAACTGCAGAAATCGTGCAAAAGGTAGTACATCATATTTGTGTGCAAATATTTGCAATTAATTTATTAGTTTAATGGGACAGCAAGTTTTGAAAACAATTTTCAAAGGACTTAAATCGATGAAATATTACTTTTTTAGCGTAGATTCTACGCCAGATCTGTCCCACGTTGACCAACCCACTTTCATCGTTAGATACGTAAAAGACGTACAGCCTTTTGAGAGTTTTTTGCAATTTTTGCCCGTGGATGAACATAATACGCATTATATAGCAGATACTATTTTAAACTTTTTTGAAAGCCTTGATATTCCTATAAAAGATTGTCGCGGGCAGAGCTACGATAATGCATCAAATATTTCTGGACAGTACTCTGGTGTTCAGTCAAGAATAAAATAACTTTGTGAATTTGCAGTTTGCATTCCATATGCTTCACATTCGCTAAATTTAGTGGGCGTTCAGGATGTTGAGTGTGTTACTGAAGCAGTAGAACTCTTTCAATTTGTACAAAAGTTGTTCAATTTTTTCTCAGCTTCGACCAAACGATGGAAAATTTTGACAGAGCATTTAGGTGCAATTAGAGTCCTGAAGTCTCTTTCGGAAAATAGATGGTATGCACGTGCCAATGGTATTAATGCTTCCAAAAAGCTTATTTAAATATTTATGAAGCATTGTCCTCAAATGCATGTGACATCAATCAATCAGGAGACACTAAAAATGAAGCCCAAAGCCTAGCAAACAAGCCGCGAGGTGCGAACCTTGAGGTCCACACGGTCAACTTGCCAGTAATATCTGCACAAACATTAAACACAATAATAATTTTCAAAATACTACTACTTTAAATAAAAGTAATGAGAGGTATTCATAGCAGTAACAGGAATGAGTTAATATTAATCTTATCATCTACGGGAGCGTCCATTGATTACGTAAGGTTTTTGGTGGATGGAGGCAGATTGATTTGACTGAATATTCACGCGGATCAATCATTATTTGTTATTTTCATATAGATGCTTGAAGGGCAAAAGAGCGCTAGCAAAAATTAATGCAGTTTTTGTTATTACACCCACTGAAGAGATTATGTCGCGTGGTGGCCATTTTAAATAATTGTGTTCAAAATCGCCATGACTTCGGCATAATCATTGAGTTTGTATTTTTTTCACGATTTTACAGCAATCAGGCTAATACTTATTTCTTATTTTCATTTGGTTTTGAAAAACATTGAATGTTCAGTCGAAAATCGGTTGCATTGCATGTAAAAACTAAAATGAATTACGTATAATGACGGAAGAAATAATTGAAATCTTACAAACACTAAAGAACAAAACTACTAAAAACTGCAATTTATTATTTGATGAGAACTTTTTAAAGTATATCATCTTGCAAAGTATTGACTACAAAACATTTTACCATTCAAAGCGTTCATTACAGCAAATGTAAATTTGATGAATTTTTTTTTTGGTTTTCAAAACTAAGCAGTTTTTTTTAAAACTAGGTCCTGTAAAAACTATAAAAAATCTGCTCAAATTATACAAATATTCATAAACTTTGATTAATTCAACTACAATATCTTTAGGATAAGAGTAATCAGGTAATATCATTCGTATGAACACTTTTCACATTGTGACTTTGAATTATTTTTTTAATTTCATTTTTCTTTAAAACTTGATAACCCTTGATGACCCCTTTATAAAAAGGCGGCTCACTTAGGCCAAGATAGGCCCATTATGATACCACATTGAGATAGCGAGCGGCACTAAAACCTGTGCGGTGACGAGAACCACTAAGATCCTCCTATGAAGCCGGCTATGCAGCTAATATTTAAACTGGCTACTTCCGTGAGGCTGTCTAGGAAAGGTGAGCTCAAAGTTTGCATACGTTTCTTAGATAGTGCTGGGCATTCACACAGAAAGTGTTGGATCGTTTCCTCCTCCTCCCCCGATCTGCAGCTGCGGCAGAAATCTTGGAAAGGGGCACCCAGTCTATCTGCATGTTTGCCAATGAGACAATCAGTACGTATACGATGAAACTTAATGTTTCACGTCTCGTGTTGAAGAGCTACTTGGTGCGCTTTGAGGTTAGTGCCCGCCAAGATTGCCTGATTGTGCTGCAGGTTTCTTCTAGCAGCCAGACTGCTTGAAACTTAGCTCGACGGAGGCCAATGGATGGCCCGCTTGGGGTGTTAGTGTATAATCCTGGAGTTCAGTGCCAGCTCTAGCTAGGGCATCAGCTTCGCAGTTCCTAGGTATATCACTGTGACCCGGCACCCAGCAAAGAATCACTTCACAGTGAAGCGACATCGCGTTTAGTAGTGTGCGATATTCCATTACAATTTTGGATGAGGTATACACGTTGGATAATGATTGGATAGCAGCTTGACTGTCAGAGAAAATATTGAGTTATTTAAGTTTTATCATGGGTTAGAACCTCCTGGTCTATTCGACAACTTTCGTCTCTTAGTGTGCTTTTGGTTAACGACTTGCTAACACTATTGTTGCACATTAGTGGAGGTTCTTGTTTCCAGGCTTTTTGGCCGGTACCATTATTAAATGGGAAGTGTGGTTTCGGCGTAACGAATGGCTTCTCTTCAGGTGCTGCCATTTAGCCACTCGTTACGAGACAGCACTACCACCACTGGCTTGTTGATGGATCAAGCTCGCTATATTTCAACTATTTTATAATTTTACATGTGCGAATTATAACGACTGTCAATTTGTTTCGTATGTATGCCTACGTAGCTTTTTCATTATTTAAGTTTTATCATCATCAAATATAGCGAGCTTGATCCATCAACAAGCCAGCGGTGGTAGTGCTGTCTCGTAACGAGTGGCTAAATGGCAGCACCTAAAGAGGTGCCATTCGTTACGCCGAAACCACACTTCCCATTTAAAATATTGAGATTTCTTATGGAAATTTTCTTATTTCTCAGCCAATCCACTGCTTTATATATTGCGATGACCTCTGCCTGAAAAACACCACAGTGATCTGGTAGCCGGAAGGATAGTCTCAGACCTTGCTGCTCTGAGAAAACGCCACAGCCAACTTGTCCATCCATCTTCGATCCATCAGTGTAGATGTCGACCAATTTCTGTATCCTATTTCCTTCCATGATCCAGTCATCTCTGCTAGGGATGACGGAGTTGAAACCGTGATGGAAGCAGGGAATTGGAGGAGTTAGGTCTACTTTCTCTGGCGTTGGTCCATCCCTCCGTAATATGATGAAGTGACCTATATTCCCATCATGCCAGAGGTTTAGAGCTTTCAATCGAATAGCAGTGCACTTGGTCTGCTGTCTCGTAAGTAGCTCTGTCGGAAGCCAGTTTAATAGCATGAATAATGCCTTTGTCGGGGTAGTCCGTAGAGCCCCGGTGATTGCAATAGCCGCACTCCTTCTGACCTTGTTTAGCAGGTTTACGTTTGATGCTTTCGCCATAGCAGGCCACCAAATAACTGCGCCATACAGAAGGATTGGTTCCACTATCGCCGCATAGAGCCATGATACAGTTTTGGGTTTCAGTCCCCATCTTTTCCCAATAGCTTTTTTGCAGCAGTAGATAGCTCATGGCACTTTGCGTGCGGTTTCTGCTATGTTAGCTTTCCACGCAAGTTTGGAGTCCAGAATCAGACCTAAATATTTGACCTGATGAGATGGATTGAGACTTGTCTCATCAAGTTTAGGTGGAACAAATCGTGGAATTTTGTATCTTCTCGTGAAGAGCACAAGTTCCGTTTTCTGCGGATTTATCTTTAGACCGCACTCTTTGCTCCATTTGGTAAGAATACCTAGGGCTAAGTTTAGTCTTTCAGATAGTGTGTTGACAAATTTCCCGATATTGCTATTGCAACATCGCCGGCGTAGGCTACGACTTTGCAGCCAGTCGTTTCTATTGTTGACAGGAGTTTGTCCACCACTAAGTTCCATAGAAGGGGTGATAGCACCCCACCTTGCGGGGTGCCTCTGCACGTCCGCCTTCTTAGGATGCTGTCTCCTAGTGAGGAGTTGATGCTCCTGCTGCTTAGTAGTTGCACGATGAACCTAATCAGGTTATCATCCACATTATTATTCTCGAGTGCCTTCTCAATAGCCTTGTGGCTGACGTTGTTGAATGCACCTTCGATGTCTAGAAAAACCGCCTGCGTATATTCTGTGACGCTTAGCGATTTTCCTATTTAGGTGGTGAGCAAGTGAAAAGCTATTTCAATCGATTTCCCTTTTGTGTGTGCGTGCTGCGCATTGGAGAGTGGTTGCAGAGTAGCTCTCAAGTGAATCTCTATCAGCCTTTACAAAGTTTTCAGCAGAAAAGAGGTGAGGCTATTAGGTTTATAGTCCAGAGTTGAGGAGTGGGATGTCCCACTTTGAGTATGACGACTATTTTAACTTCTTTCCACCGCTGTGGAATATAAGCCATCTGTAAACATGCTTTAAAGATGGCTTTCAGCTATGGCAGCGCTATATTGATTCCCTGCTGGATCTCAACAGGTGAGATGTTGTCCGTGCCAGGAGATTTAAAGGGTTGAAATGAGCTGATTGCCCAGCGTAGAAGCCTGACATCTACAGGCGCAGCGGCTGACAGACAGTTCGAGGCCGTATGTGGATTAGCTTCATTAGCCATATCCTCACTGCCCGGGAATTGCGTGTCCATGAGAATGGCTAGCGTCTCGGAGTTGGATCTAGTCAAGACTCCATTCGCGTCTTTGACAGACCCCAAATATAAGGGGTAACTCGTCATAACTTTTCGCAGACGACTGACATCCGAGGAGTGTTCTATTCTGCACAGAAACTTCTCCACGAGATGCGTTTGGCTTTTCTGATGAAGCATTCAAACTCCTTTAGTTTGAGCTTATAGGGATACCAGTCATTGGAGTCTTTAGCTCGATTGAAGGACTTTCTACATTCCTTCCCGCAATGTCACTATTTTACCATGGAGGCTGATACTTTCCCCTAGACTTCATTGGAGTGCATGCAGACCTTGCTGTTTCATTGAAAGCAAATCTTCTGTCCTTGTAAGCCATAACAGAGGGTTTTTGCTGCTTTTTGACTCCTGAAAAAGAGGCGGTGTTGGAGGGCCGGCTTATTTGCCGTTGCTTTGGTGTTGCCGCTAGCGCCAATTAGCTTACCTGAAGAGGTGTTTGCCCCTGGCATAGCTTCTTTGGTCCATGCACCTCTCGAAGAAGTGGGGCGTAGGCTGGAATTTTCCGATTTGACATCACGGTCTTCTTCCCACCAGAAGGACGAGTCACCTTTGTCCACTTCCCTTCCGGGCTAAGTGGATCTTCCTTTTTACCTTTTTCTGAATTCATTGCAGTTGGGTTCCCCTTCGCAGCCACTATTTCCACTCGTTGAGCAGCTTCCCTGAGATCCCATGGTATTCTTTGCCGAAGCAGGGAGGCCATGCGAGGGTTGGCACATTCCCTCATGAGGATATGTGCTCAGAGCCGGGCCAGGAACTAGTCAAGAGTCTAAACTCAACCGGACCTACACGGCCAGATGGCGATGAGTTTTGAAAGTACCGCGAGGCCGATATTCCAATTGCGAATTGGCAAATGCACAATGACATTTCTCGCTGACAGTTGCCATTTAACGAATTAACGAAACTAGCTTCTATGTGCATCTCTGTCCTTCGTGCACGAACCATTCACATGCAATTTGCTTACTCTGTTACTCATGCTAGGGTACACGGATATGCATTTACCTATACTTACATCCAAAGGAACATTGAAAAGGGGATAATTCGAATCAATGAATGGAGCATTAGGCAAATTCAAAGCAGAAAGTTCACTTTATTGAATTATATGTACATAAAAATCAGATTATAACAAAGTAACACAGTATTGAATAAAACAGTATCAAATGCTTCTCAGCGCTCCTTAATGCATCAAACATCAGTAAAGAAATAAGCAAACTATTTGCCACTGTATGTTTGGTTTTTGTACCTTGATCTTGTTCTGCGGTATGAAGAAACAATATGGCATCTATAGTCTCTCCCTTTAGATTAATCCTCCTCTCTTGTAGCATTTTGTTTGCGGAACTGAATGCTTGCTCGTCTGAGGTGCTGGAGGCGATAATACACAGTAAGTAAGTTAGTTGATCGAGTAAAGGGAAATAATTTTCATGATTTCGGCACCATCATGATATATTTTCGTCAATGGCACAGGTCCTTTGTACAACTCTATTTGAAAGTTAACTTGTGACTGCCAATTATTCTTAATGTCAATGTTTTGATTTCTATATTAATAAGGCGGATGCATTGACACAAGGCTCTTTTTCTTGTGAGTCAAAAGGAAAAGAAACTGTGGCAGACTGGCTTTCAGAATTTTCAAGAATATCATTTAGCTCATCCTTTACCAATATATAGATTTCTTCATAAGTATTGTCCTATAGAAATCGTAGTTGTATATATTCGGGCAATAAATAAAAACTTATTTATGAATGCAACGTGGTGGAAATTTAACGTCGAAAATATTATCAAAGCAATTTCGAATAAAAATTTGGACCTCGGTAGTTGCTTCTTCATTTTTTTAGTTTAATCAGCTTTTCTTTCAAAATATGCAAGTTATCACATCCCATATGCCCACTTATCCTCTTTTTCATCTATCACTTTATTAAACCAAGTACATTGACCAAGTTCCTATTTTCCTTCTTAAGCACATTTTTCATTGCACAATTCGCTATTCGAGCAAACGTTGTCGTAAATTGCAAAAATTGCACAATTGTGCAATCAATAATTTTATTTGGCACAATTCATTTATTTACCAAGTTACACATTTTTCATAGCATATAAATATATGGAAGCTAGTACCATAAACAATTCTTTTCCGATCATTGTTGATACTAGAGATAGAGCTGTTCGTGAATAAATTGTCGTAATTAAAATAACGGTCGTTGTTTTTTTACGAGTCTCCTCGTTAGCAACTATAACTTTCATTTCACTTAACCCTATTCCATAATTTCGGGCGATTCAAGGTTAGTATCCTATTTTCCTACGGATTGTTCTTTCTACTCGACTCTTTTCTGTTTATACAGATGGTCACCACTCATTCAAAATGTCTTCACCAAGGTATAAAAACTAGACATGGTAGTCTATTCCCGATTCCCAAATGCGTTCACTACTGCGCATGTACGTCACTGAGACCTGAATTCGCCGAAAAGTGCCCAGTAGGAAATGGAAAATGGCAAGTGATGTTGGAAATAAGTTTTATTGTTGCTGCTATTGCACCCAAGCACCGAACATGTCACCATCGTCACTTCACTTGTCTTTCGTTTACACGTTTCCCACGCAATGCACCGACTATCCGCCGCCGGTTTCCGCCATTTATACATTTTGAATTGTGGCATCTCGTTTTCTTTCGCCTTGCCAGATGTGCACCCTATGTTTTGTTCATTTGGCAGCCCAAATTTTTTTGACCAAAATGACGCACGTCATGTCTAGTTTATATACCTTGTATCTTCACAGCCCTGGTCCCTGCTATTTACTCATGAAGACATCAAGGCAAGGAGAAGACCCAGTCTTTGTTTTTAAGTACGATTAGTAGCAAGCAAGGATTTCGCATATATATATATATATATATATATATATATATATATATATATATATATATATATATACGTAACCTAATTTGTACATACTTTGTATGTACCTTATATTCACTTTGTACACACTTTAAATTCACTTTGTGTACACCTTCAACCTTATCGTCAGTATGATTTTGCGCTGATAAGCAAATTGTAATTTTTATTTTATTGTAATCGCCTCGAAAATCGAAATACTTTAAGTGTTTTTAGAGAGAATTATGTATACGTACGTTCGTGGAAAATTTTTTTACGAGTATAACTCACGTAAATAAAGTTGCATCGACTTCGTTAAGGTGTCAATCAAAGCGACTTTGTAATCTTAAGAGCTGATTATTTTTAAGGACACTTCGGTAGAGGGGTGGGGGTGGGGGGTTGTTCTTTTGACCCTTTGAAGGTAATAAGGTAGGTAGTATAGTAAGGTAATAAAAATATGCGCAAAAAATTAGGGTTTTTCTCATAGAAAATACATTTTTAACCTGTTTTCCCAGACACCGTAGTCAATGTTTACAAAATTTGTAAACACTAAATAGTTTTTGTGAAAAAGCAGCAAATTTTTTTCCATGACTGAAAAAAAAAATTAATTGAAAAGCAAAAATCATTCCATGTTACAATGTAAAAAAGGTTTATACGAACGATGTTACCTGATATCTCTTATTCTAAAAACATGGTTGTTAATTCAATCAAAGCTTATTAATATTTACATAATTTGAGAAGATTTTTTCTAGTTTTTACAGTACCGTATTTTTATTTTGATAACAAAGCTGCTTAAATTTTGTAAAAAATAAATTTTAATCAAATTTGCATTTGTGGTCATCAACGCTTTGAATGGCAGAATGTTTTGTGGTCAATACTTTGCAGGTTCATATGCTTTAAAAAGCTTTCATCAAATAAAAACAATGTAGATTTAGTAGTTTTCTTCTTTACATGCAATTAAACCGATCATGATAATATATATATAATTATTATAATAAGAAATATTTATTAGTCTCATTGATGTAAAATTGTGAAAAAAAAGCTTTCATCGAATAAAAAATTGTAGGTTTTAGTAGATTTATTCTTTAATCGTAAGATTTCAATAACCTTCATCATTTGTAATACATTTTACTTTTTACATGCAATTGAACCTATTTTTGACTGCATATACGCAAATTTTCAAGACCAATAGGAAATATATAGTAATTATTAATTTATTGATGTAAAATCGTGAAAAATATTAAATTCAGCGATTATGTCGAAGCGATGGCAATTTTGAACGCAAATATTCAAAATGACCAGCATGCAACAAAATCTGTTCAGTGGGTGTAAGAACAAAAACTGCATTCATTTTTGCTAGCGCTCTTTTGGGCTTCAAGCATCGATATGAAAATAACAAATAACGTAGGGAAGGCTTTGTAACCTACCTCCACCACCCACCGATTGATCCACGTGAATATTCAATCAAACCAATCAACCCCATCCACCAAAAGCCTTACGTATTAAATGGACGCTTTCGTAGATGATATGATTAATATTTACTCATTCCAATTACTCTTATGAGTACCTCTCATTATTATTATTTAAAGTAGAATTATTTTCATAATTTTTTTTGTGTTTAATTTTTAAATATTTATATAGATATTACTGGGAAATTGACCGTGTGGACCTCAAGGGTCGCACCTCGCGGCTTATCAATCTTGTGTAAACACTTAAATATATATTCATAAAATTTTGCTCCTGTGGTAAACCTGGCTGCTTGCCATTCTTGTTATTAGCTGGATTTTCGTCTCCTGCGTGTCAAAATGCTGTACTAAAATGTTTCGGGTTTCATTCCACGTTGTTACCACATGGCAGTTAAGAGTTGCTCCAACCGGAAACAAGGAATTTGGAGTCGCCTTAGTTGTAGCATCTTCATTTAAACATCTCATAACTGACTTCAAACCGGTGAATGAACGATTATGTGCGATCCGTATGAAAATGAAGTTATTTAATGTATGGCTAATCAACTGCCATGCTCCAACTGAAGAGAAAGAAGAAATCGTCAAAGACGAATTCTACAACATCCTAGAAAGGACATACGATTCACTACCCTCAAATGATATCAAAATCCTACTAGGGGACTTTAACGCGAAAGTTGGACGAGAAGAAACTCACAGAGGGACAACGGGAGAGCATAGTCTCCATGAAAGTAACAACAACAACGGTCAGCGACTAGTTGATTTTGCGACCAGCAAAAACATGGTGATAAGCTCTACCTACTTCCAACACCGCGACATCCACAAACAAACTTGGATGTCACCCGATGGACGAACCTTCAACCAGATCGATCACTTCGTCATCGAAAAAAGAGCTGCTACAAGTGTGCTTGACGTTAGATCATACCGTGGTGCTAACTGCGGCTCAGACCACTATCTCGTCAAGACAAAATATCGCTGCCGCATAACAAAATGCACCACCAAGAAAAAGAGCAGCACTCCTAAGTTCAAGGTGGAGTGTCTGAAAAACGAAACAGTAGCAGCAACTTATCAAGCGAAACTGACGAATTACCTTATCAATACACCGCCGGCAGGTCCGGACACATCGCTTGAACAAATGTGGTCGCAGCTTAAAGAAGGCGTGACATCAATAGCGGAAGAAACCGTAGGAAGACAAACGACGTCGAAAAGAAACGATTGGTTCGACAAAGAATGTGAAGATGCTCTCAAAAGTAAAAAAGAAGCCTATTTGCAATACATTGAAAGACCGACAAGAGCCAAGAAGCAAAAATATGACGAGCTAAGACGGTTAGCTAAAAAAATAGTCAGACGCAAGCGTAGAACCTATAACAACCAGACTATCCAAAGGATCAATGACGATATGTGCAGAAACGACACACGGGACGCCTATGCAGCATTGAAGCGACTTAGACAAGGCTACAAGCCGCAATCAAGCCTATGTAGAGACAAGCAGGGAAATATTTTAAGCGACCCAGACGACATCAATCACAGGTGGACTGAATATTTTTCTGAGCTACTAAACCCACCATCAGTAACTACATCCCTGCCAATAACGATTCCTGAAGATGCTGACCTATACAGTCCATCTTCGTCAATACCATCTATTGAAGAGGTGCAAGCAGCCATACAACAGCAAAAACCAAATAAAGCACCCGGAATCGACAATTTACCAGCAGATCTCCTTCAAAAAGGTGGACCAATACTAACGCACCGCCTCCACCAGATCATCTCCAAGGTATGGGTCGATGAAAAATTACCTGATGATTGGCGGACGGCCATAATATGTCCCATACATAAGAAAGGAGATAAGCTTAGATGTGACAACTACAGAGGCATTTCACTGCTGAGTACGTCCTACAAGATCCTGACCAAAATTATTGAAAAAAGATTGACACCGTACACTTCCACAATAATTGGCGAATACCAAGGCGGATTCAGATCCGGTATGTCGACGATAGATCAACTATTCTCAGTAAAACAGGTGCTGGAAAAGTGCTGGGAATACAATATTGACGTGCACCAGGTCTTCGTAGACTTCCAACAAGCATACGATAGTATAGATCGAAATATACTATATAAAATAATGCTTGATTTTGGGATACCTATCAAACTAATACGAATGACCAGACTAACGATGACCGACACACGATCTAAAGTCAGATGTCAAGGAGATCTGACTCAAAGCTTCGACACCAGCTCAGGTCTTAAACAGGGTGATGGCCTCGCCCCCACACTCTTCAATTTGGCCCTAGAGTATGTCATCAGGAAGATTGCAGTAGACAATGCGGGAACGCTACTCTTTAAGTCTACTCAAATAGTAGCGTACGCCGATGACATCAACGTCATTGCCCGATCTCTATCTCGTGCCAAAGAAGCGTTTACTGAGCTGGAGTCAGCGGCTAGGCAAGTCGGCCTAAGGGTCAATGTGAACAAGACCAAATATATGATCCAGTCAAGGAAAAAGACGCCAAATAGACAAAACATGACGATAAATAACTACAGTGTGGAAAGCGTTAACTCTTTTATTTATCTTGGTGTCAACCTCGCCAAAGACGGGAATGAAAAGGACGAAATTGAACGGCGAATTGGTCTAGCCAATAAAATATACTTTTCAGTCCTCTCGGTGATTAAAAGTAACAAAGTGCACCGAAAAAATAAGCTGCGCGTCTATAAAACGATCATCCGTCCTGTATTGATTTACGGATGTGAAACATGGACTTTGACTCAAGCCTCAGAAAAAAGGATTGACGTCTTCGAACGCCGCATTTTGAGACGGATTCTGGGGCCCGTGAAGGACGGACCGGACTGGCGAATCCGGTACAACCATGAGTTGTACGCTCTTTATGACGAGCCACCGGTATCGATTCTGACGAAACTGCTACGACTTCAGTGGGCTGGCCATGTGGAGCGTATGGATGACAGGCGAATTCCCAAGCGCTCCATGAAAGGCCGAGCAACAGGAAGCCGCCCACCAGGAAAACCACGCAAACGATGGGAGGATGCAGTTGACAACGACAGCAAATCCTTGCTGGGATTCGCTAATTGGAGGACGCGGTCGCTGGACCGAGACAGTTGGAGGCAGTGTCTTCGGGAGGCCAAGGCTCGATTTGGGCTGGTGCGCCATTGATGATGATGATGATGATGAGTTAAGAGTTGCTCTTGCACGTCCTACGATCTCCATTAAAATGTGTTCACGTTGGCCGTTATAGTCCAGTCAATTGGGAGTTTGACCGTGCATTTTGGGTAGGCAGAAATTTTTTTAATGCAATGCATGGGCAATGGTATAGATAGCTTAAGTTCAAGTTTCTGGGGTCGCAGCTCTTGTCCTTTGGGCTCCATCTTCAAAACAAAAGAAGTTGGGGCGCCCTCATATCTCCCAAAACATGGTTCCCACAAGAAAGTTGCGTATGGCAAACTTGCGTAGAATAAAATGTTTAGCAAGTCGTTAATACATCACTTTTACGTTGGGTCAATAATAAAAAGTTACAAGCCAAAAACCACACACAAAAAGGGGGGAACATCTTTCGGGCGCCACAACTTTTTTAATTTTGCGTTTAACGCGAAACACATTGAGATATTATTCCAAGATAATTTTGTCACAACTCGTTTGCGGTATTGATTGTTGCAGTCACTGCACATTAACGGGAGTTATTCCATCCCAAAGGGGAGAAAGTCGCGTGAAAAACCCGTTTTTAGGCCAAATAATCGGCTTTTGATGGCAAACCCCCGTTTGGCCTAAAAATGCGTTTTTCACGTGAGTTTTCCCCCTTTGGGATGCAATAGCTCCCGCCAGTGTACAGCGATCAAAACGATCAATACCGCAAACGACTTGTGACAAAATTGCCTTCAACTTATTCTCTATGTGTTTTGGGGTTAAAGTGAAAACAATGGCTTTGTGGCGCTCGCAAAATTTTCCCCTTCTTTTTGGATGTCGTTTTAGGCCTATAACTTTTTAATTATTGATGTCACGTGAAATTGATGTATAGACGACTTGCTAAAAATTTAATTCTACGCAAGTTTGCTATACACATTTTTCTTGTGGGGGTCATGGTTCCGGAGATATAGGGGTGCCCCACTTTTTGTATGTTTTCAAGATGGAGCGCAGAGGATTGGGGCTGCGACCCCAGAAACTTGAATTTAAGCTGCCAGTAAGGCATACCACACATTGCATTAAAAACGTGCTTGCCTACCAAAATGCTCCGCGAGTTTCGCAACGGGGTTTTGCCATCAAAAGCCGATTATTTGGCCTAAAAACGGGTTTTTCACGCGACTTTCTCCCCTTTGGGATGGAATAACTCCCGTTAATATGCAGTGATTGAAACAATCAATACCGCAAACGATTTGTGAAAAAATTATCTTGGAATAACATCTCAATGTGTTTCGCGTTAAACGTGAAATTAAACAAGCCGTGAGGTGCGACCCATGAGGTCCACACGGTCAACTTCCCAGTAATATCTACATAGATATTAAAAATATTAAACACAATAATAGTTATGGAAATAATACTACTTCAAATAATAAAAATGTACCTCATAAAAGTTATTGGAATGACTTAATATTAATCGTAACATCTACGCGAGCGTCAATTGATAACGTAAGGATTTCGGTACGTTGGTTTGATTGATTATTCACGCGGATCAACCGGAGGGGGGACAGGTTTCAAAGCAGTTTTTTCATTAAAGTTAAAACATGGTGCTGTGAAGACTATTGAAAATCTACTCAAATTTTGAAAATATTAATAAACTTTGATTGGCTTTACAACAATGTCTTTAGAATAAGAGATTTAAGGTATAATGATTCGAATGAACCCCTTTTACATGGTGACTGAATGATTTTTTTTTGTAATCATGAGAAAAGTTTTTGCTGGTTTCTCTACAAAAATTGATAAAAGTTTATAAATTCTATAAACATTTACATACTAATCGCTTTAACGATTTTTTTAAAATATAAAAACATCCTAAAGATGTTGATACGCGTTGATTGACACCTTAATGATGGAAATATTATATTTGGTTCTCGAGATATGATGAATGACGTAAATGACCTTGAACGTTTAATGATTTTTTATTTAATTTTTTTTGTAATCATGAAAAAAACTTTTATTGGTTTTTTCACAAAAACTATTTGGAGTATATAAATAATATAAACATTGATTACTTAGGTTTGAAAATCAGGTTAAAAATTTTGTGTATATGAAAAAAACCTAATTTTTTGCACTTTTTTTTAAAAAATTAAAAAACGGCTTCAACGATTTTTTTAAAATTTGATAGATTCATAAAATTGTTAATACTCGTCGATTGACACCTTAATGATGAAAATCGCATGTTTGGTTCGTGAGATATAGCGCTTAACATGGTTGACCTTCAAGGGGTGAAAACAGCCCCGCCGACCGAAGTGTCCCAAAAACTAATCAGCTCTTAAGATTACAAAGACGCTTCGATTGACACCTCAACGAAGTCGATACGACTTTGTTTACGTGAGTTATGCTCGTCGAAAAAACTGTCCACGAACGCACGTACGTACGCACGTACAAACACACACATACATACTTCTTTCTAAAAATACTTTATATATACTCTATAGACCTCAAAACGTAAAGAAAAGTTGAAAATTTCAATTTCGATTTTCGAGGCGATTCCCATATACTGGGAAGTTAAAAAGTTGTGGCGCCCGAAAGATGTTCCCCCTTTTTTTGTGTGTGGTTTTTGGCTTGTAACTTTTTATTATTGACCCAACGTAAAAGTGATGTATTAACGACTTGCTAAACATTTTATTCTACGCAAGTTTGCCATACGCAACTTTCTTGTGGGAACCATGGTTTGGGAGATATGAGGGCGCGGACACGAAGGCTCCTATGCTTTATTGTGGCAGTTGAAGATTTTAAAAAGCGCGAAAGAGAGCCGCAACTGAACGAACATATGGAGCTGATCCACCACCAGGTGGAACGATTGACAATGCCAAAATATCTAGTCAACAAAGAACCACCTGTTCCACAAGAAAGACATTCGGTGGTAGCGTAGATTCTTCAGGAATGGTTGCTCTAAAGAGCTGAGAACTCATGCCTGTATGATAATGGCGCATGGTGTAGCGGGTTTCCTTTTCTCTTCAATTTTTCGGTACGTTTTTTTTGTTTACTTTATCTTCCTTTTTTATATATAACGTCCCTTGAGTTCTTTATATAACGTCCCTTGAGTTCTTCGCCTAATGAGCAAACAGCAACCCCGTGCCTCATTGCGACGCCCTGAAAACAGATGTTCCGCTTCATGGAAGTTGAGGGCAAGCGAGAAACACACCGATCCAAAAGAAAGCCGCGATCACAGCTATTGACTTGACATACGAGAAGCGGCTGTAGCCGATACGCCGCGGCTTTACAGACTTAAATACCAAACCAAATGTGGTGTTTGTATTCCGATGAATCCAGAACTAAGTAAAAATAACTCTTTTCGCAACGTGTTTGTGAGGTAGCCCTGGAAGAAACGAAAACGTAATAAGAATATAAAATTAAGTTCCTTATTACAACATAGCGAGTTTTATGTTTGGGCTTGCAAACCGGAAATGCCAGTATAGCTTACGAACTTAAATCCATTTATGGCTCAAATTTGTTTTTTCCGAATATAGAATAACAACATTTCTTCATAAATACTAGTAAAATGTGCCTATTAAACCAAAAAAAATCCGTGGACGCCGTATTCGCCGTATTTTAAGTTACAGCAACCTAATTATTTCTAAGTTCTTAGCAAATTCTAATGGATATTGCTTAAAGGCCGTCCACTCCAGACGACGATTTCGGAATATAAAGGAAATTTTCTTGCACCAATGGTTGTAGGTGAAGAAGATTGTGGAGATGATTTAGGTAATGAATGAAAATTCTGAGGTTCCAATTGGGAATGAATTTTATTGCACCAAAAATGCTGCTTATATACTATTTACAAAATGTACAATACGCATATTAAACATTTTTACAAATATTAAAAGTAAGCAAAATATTTGTTGACTTGAACACGTACATTGAACTTAGTGCAATCGAGAAAAATGATGTCTTTGCAAATGCATTATGCAATGAATACAATTAGCTAAGTTCAATGTACGTGAAAATGGTACAATTGGTGACTTAATCAAGTTGATGTACGTTGAACCAAGATGTTTGAGTTCAATGTACATCTTATGCAATGTTCGGTCATGAACAATGCTCGAAAAACACGCATACGGCGCAATATGTTGCGCCGTATGCAAATGCCGTTGAATTCCGCGGGCGCCGTATTGCTCGGGAAACGCATGTTGCGCCGGATATACATCCACACGGTGCATTCGGCGCAGCCTGTAGGCAGGCATAAAAATATGCAACTAAAAGTATGCAAACAGCAAATTGCACGACATGCACGACGATGATTGATAAATGGGTGCGCGGGTGTTTTTTTAAGGGCGAAAATCATCATTTTAGGGGGTATCGAGCGATCCCTCGACGATGAATTCACGCACGCAATGTCGTTTTCAATCCAGTAAACGGCACTGAACCCAAACTTCACATCCTGCATATCTTGCTTTTGAACGTAGTTTAATGAGAGAAGAAGGATATGATATCTTCCGTAGCCGTAGTTGTTGTAACCTGCATAGCCGAGTCGTGTTCATACTAGGAATCGGGTACAGCCGTCAACATTCACTCCGAGTTTTTCACGGTGCTTTTCGCCTCTATTACCATACAATCCAATCCAAGCTCTCCCAGTTCAACCACCTATCAATCCTTCATATATTTAGTTCAATTTGACTGTCAACGTCTAAATTTAACATAATTGAAAAGTAAACAAGATTAAACAGAGTACTCCCAAATTAATAGTTGAAGTAACTCTGAAATCTAAGATATTAGCACAAATGTGGTTCATAATTTAACAATACTTTTTTGCAACTTACTTACTGACGAACGCGAATGCAACAGTCAGGGGCGGACTTACCAATAGGCTGAGTAGGCTGGAGCCTAGGGCGGCAAAATTTTGGGGGGCGGCAAATTTTTGCGGGCGACAAATTTTTGGAGTCGGAAAATTTTCGCGAGCGTCACATTTTTTGGGACACGAAATATTTACAAACCTGAACCTGAAAACACCTGACAGCGACGGGGCTTACGGCTTGAGTACAACAGTACATGAATTACTGACCCATGTTTATTAACAAAGTCGAGTCGATCGAAACCAAACTCAAAACCTCTTATTAAAGAGACCTAATGACTTAATAAAAAAGCCATCATTTTTTTGTAGCAAAACTTTTGGAAAGAAAAAAAATCCATAGATAATACACACTATCCACTATATTTTCCTATTTTTTTCAAGTTACTTTAGTGCACCTGGTTGCTGGAAGGTGAATTACAATATTTTTCATTTGTTGCGCTTTGCACTCTGCCGGTCATGGGTAATGATAAAAAACTGCTCATTGTTTCTTTATTATCTCGACTTTCGTATCCTATTTACATTAATTTTCGTAGAAAGACTTTTCCTTTCTTTATTAACTGTTCATATGTTTATTACCATACCACTCTAACTCTTTAATAATTTTTGCGAGAAATAAATAATTACTTATCAGTAGTACAATTTCAAGTCTATGAATGTTTCAAGTATCAGATTTATGTTTGTTTATTTTTATTTCATACTTTTGCCGTCTTCCGTCTCTATGCTACGTGCCACGCAGGTTCCAACATGCAGTGACAAGCTCGTGCGATCAACTCGCTCGCTAGTCAACTATCATTTCAGAGCGCTTTAGTTGTTAAGAGCAAACTAGCATTGTTAACACGCTCGTATAAAGTCTGCAACGCTCCTGTATTTAGTCCGATTTTTTAAGAATACCCGAAGTGTAGTTAATTACGTTTGTGGCTAATCTTTTATTCTTACTTTTCGCTCTGTAATTTTGAACTTGGCAAAAACGTACTTGTGTTATTTTCGAGAAACCGAGAATGAGTGATAGAAGAACAAAACTAAGTGGTGCTGAGTAAAGGAAACGTGCTAAAGAAAAAAGCGAAAAACATGAAATTGACGTAAAACAGATCCGTAAATTGGATGCGTTTCTTATAAAACCAGATAAGAAAGTGACAAATATAGATGACATTTCTGTTTCTCCGAGTACGAGTGCGAAGTTTCTTGAGTCAGAAGTTTCGATCGGCCCGACCGTATTAATCAGCGGGAGTTCGGAATCGCCGTCGTCTCCTATTTCGAAGCAGGCAGCCGTAAGTAAGGATCCAGCAGAGTGAACGATTAACGATTGTACTATAGACTGGATTGCAATTCATGGAGTGATCAAAATATGACTGCCAATTTTACAAATAGAAAACGCGTATACAATCATCAGGCGCGCTTTCTAACGCAATCTTTGTTTGAGCGACGTCTTGTAAACGGCGAAAAAGTAAGCGTAATTGGCTATATACTAGTCTACTGCTGCTCTTTACTGTGGACTATGCCTGGCTTTCGGGGGCGAGACACAGTTCGGCAGCAACGAAGGTTTTAGCGATTGGAAGAACGGATCCACTCGAGTGGCAGCTCACGAAAACTCTTCCTTGCATAAACAGTGTGTTTTGAACATGAAGCCAAAAGGAAACGTTCTAGGACGCTTAGATCATAAGCTATTAGTGTAGGTCGATAACGAAATAGTTTATTGGAGAAACATTTTGAAACAAGTGGTGGCAGTAGTAAGGGCTCTTGCGTCGCGTGGAATTTCTTTCAGAGGGTACGATCAAAAATTCGGATCGTCTCACAACGGAAATTATTTAATGATTCTAGAGTTGATTGCTGAATTCGATCCATTTTTAGCTAATCACATTTCGCGTTATGGCAATCAAGGCAGCGGTACTACGAGTTATCTACCATCAAGGACTTGCAAATAGTTTATAGGGCTCATGGCAAGCAAAATTACCGATACGATTGTTGCCGATATCAAAACGGCGAAATATTTCTCGATTATTGTCGATTCTACGCCTGACATATCTCATGTCGATCAATTAACGGTCGTCATCCGATATGTACAGAATAATAGTACTCCTGTCGAGCGGTTTTTGAGATTCATTCCGAACGCGAGGCATAAAGCTCTCGAGATGACAGAAGCCATTACCGCGACGTTAGATAAATATGGGATTGACGTTGCAAGCTGTCGCGGTCAGTCTTACGACAATGCCCCGAATATGTCCGGCGTTTACAATGGCTTACAACCGCAGATTAAAAAACTGTCACCTCAAGCGGAGTATATCCCTTGCGCAGCGCATTCGCTTAATTTGATCGGTGAATCCGCCGCGGAGAGCTGCGAAGAAGCGTGCGCATTTTTCGCACTTTTGCAAGAACTATATAAATTTTTTACCGCATCAACGCATCGCTGGGAAGTCCTACAGGAAGAACAGACGAATCAGCCGGAAGTGGGCCCAAACCGAACTTTGACCATAAAAAGTCTTTCAGTAACGAGATGGTCGGCTCGTGCTGATGCTTGTCGGAGTTTGTGCGAGTCCTGGGATAAAATACTTGGAGCATTGACTACCATTGCGGATGACACTCTGAAAAAAGCGAACGTTCGGTGCGAAGCCAAGGGAATTCGATCAAAAGTGGAGCGGTTAGAAACTGCTTTCATGGTTTGCTTCTGGAGTTTCTTGCTGAGCAGGCTGTTGACATAGACATATTTGTTGTTATATCATTATACGAGCCGCTAGGCAGTCTTCTTAGTGAGATGCGAGAAAACTTCAGCGATTTTGGGATGAAAGCTTAAAAAAATGTCGAGCATAGACGAATACGACCAGGATACAAAGCGTAAGAAGAAGAGGAAACTGCGTCCTGATGAATCTTCTACACCTCGCGGGTTTTGAGTCAAGAAGCTGCCTACCGATAGTTATAGTTCGCTTGAACTAATATATTTAATTGTTTGTTGAATCTGCTCACTTCACTGACTAATGAAACGATCAGATTCAACGATTTTGTTTTTTTCACGATTCTCAAATGCATTAAAAAATTAGAGATGGGCGGTATGGGCGACCATTTTATCCAAGCTTTTTTTGGTACTTTTTAGGATCTTCTGGGTCCTTTTAGGTTCTTCTAGGTCCTTTTAGGTACTTTATGGGTTTGTTTTAGTCCAGATGGTTAGTAATGTCTACGGTTAATAGACACTTATTATTTTATATATAAGGTAAGAGCGCCAATTCTTTTAAGCCTAGGGCGGCTAATGCGGTAAGTCCGCCACTGGCAACAGTGCATGCTTGTTGTGCACTGTTGCAATTATAATTAGCAGCCCCACTTGCCATTAAAGTAACCATGATATTTTTGTCGTTTTTTCAATTAATTGCAATTTTTCTATACCAGATTAATCGCTACATCCTTTATCTGTATTCATCGATGATCAATTTACCGAAAAAATGCTTTCATTTGTGAAAGAAATTGAAAGCAATAGCTCAGACCTGTCACCAAGCAGCATATTTATTGGAGCTCAAAATTTCGTTTTAATAGTTTATATTGAATTATCTTACGTGGTCAAATGTTATAATTCTAAAGTTTTAAGAATATGGGTTTCATTCCAATCAAAAAAAAATTAAACAAAATTCTCAGTACGAAGATTTTGTGACTTTTAATTTTAAATTTGAAGGAATTTTAATAACTTTTAGAAATAGCTGAAAATCAATGTTAAACTTGGTTTGAACATGGTGTTGCTTATAATTTATTGATTAAGTTTTACTAGCATGCCTTCATTAAAGCAACGATAGAGCGCTCTCAGCATTGGTCGTGCAAAACCAAAATAAAGGATAACTGAATTCTCCTTTTTTGCTTTTGTAAATTTTATGAACTGTTTTCTCTTCCTAGTACTATTTTTATCAACAGCATTAGTCGTGTTGATTTCGTTATTATTGAATCATCTTTTCTTTGGCTGTACATTTTCTTTCTTTCTCCTTAATAATATTATTTCTCGTTTTGTGTTCTTTGGCATAAATAAATCTAGAATATGAGCTAAATGTAAACCTAAGAGTTTCCTAGAATATCCTGCCTCCTCCAGCTATTTAGTTTCCTGCAGATAAAGAATCAACCCCAGCTGATGAAAGTATTGTTGGACCTAGTGAGCCAAAAACATGCAGATACGCAAGCGCTAGGCCATCGTCGTCCTTGCGAAAGTTATCCGGCCACCCGAGAGGTTGCATGCGATATACTTTTTTGAGTTTTTGTTTGAATCTTGTCGGAATTACATAATCTGGCATGTAGATGGCTGAATCTATAGAAAAGAAATTTGTGGCCTACACTAGATAACTTACCCACAACATTCCGTGCCAAAGGAGGTAGTTAGAAGCCGAATCCGAATCAGTCTGCACGACAAAAGGTTCCGTTGCCTCATCCCCGGGACTGAACGTGTACTAGGTCAGAGAAAAAAGTTTTAGCAGCTTTTATAACCTCTGATGAGTTGAATAGAAATGACTTTGACATGATCTGTTCAAATGAAATAGATGACCAGAAACAGTTTCTATTAAAAGCAGAATTCTGAATTCTCCATCTTAATGGCATGATAAAAATGTTCCAGTATAAATTCCGTTAAATGCTCGTGGATTCCAACTGTAGTAGACCAGATTACCATTAAGAACGCTACGTTGAACCGTTGTCACTTTGGAGACAGGCATTGATTTCAACATTTTTTTCAAAATAGCCGAATTATTGCAGTTTTTCAAGTTTCTGTAAACTTAGTTGCGCAAAAATGTCTCACACTTGCCGCTTTTCTCTTTACACGAAAATCATAAGATCCATTTCTTTTCTAAAGTTGGTCAAACAATCAGTGAGTTGCTGCACAGACAGTGCTGATGTCGTTATTCTGTTTTTGCGCTAGACCTTCAAAAATACTTATCGCTTTGCACTGCATGAATATCAATCAAATGTAGAAAGCATGCAACTGGAAAACTGTTCATGTAAGTTTGCGATGATATGCGTAATGGGATTCATAGAGACTTGAGTGTTGAGACAGTTCGACGATTAAAAAGCGAGTCTGAGTTACATGACTCTATTGTAACAAGGAAACCATAGGTGAATAAAGTTGAAAGGGAAAAATGATTAGCATTTGCGAAGGAACACGCAAATAAGCCCATGGAATTTCGAGACGAGTCAATACTTTTGTGAGTCCGTTTTTATGATTGTAATTTTACTTTGAGTATTTTCACCATAAGCTTTTTATACAGCTTTGTAAAAGCATGTTTTTGTAGTATACTTAGAGTTCACTTCAATCTGAGATTACATTTTAAATCATTGATAATTTCAATTACGATCAGCCATAAGGATATATTTAGATCGAGCATGCACAATTCCCACGTGCCATATGTTGCATTGCTCAGCGCCATGCACCCTAGATAATTCATGGCATGTCATCCACTTTATCACTGACCTAGTGTGAAGGGATCATTTACGTATGTTTATGACCCCATGAATTTGAACCGTGGCAACGAAGACTATCCATGGGAGTGATGAACATTGATTTGTTTATAAATTAATAATTTATTTTGGTCACACACGGTGCGATTCGATTTCTGTACATAGATTTTCGGATAAAAGAACTGTAGATGCAGGAGTAAAATTAGATTAAAATCTGAAGCATAACTGCCAGATTCGATAATTGTTTAACTCCTAGATACTCTCCTCCCATTTTCCGCAAACGAACCAAAATTGCCTACAGAAATGTTGGCATTTCGCGTGCCATCTGGACTAGCTGAACTGTTGCTGAATAGGTATCAACTTCCCAGTATATGGGAAGTTCTTGTAATCACCTCGAAAATCGAAATTGAAATTTTCAACATATCTTTACGTTTTGAGGTCTTTAGAGTATATTTTAAGTGTTTTCAGAAAGAAGTATGTATGTGTGTGTGTATGTACGTACGTATGTGCGTTAGAGGACAGTTTTTTCTACGAGCATAACTCACGTAAACAAAGTCGTATCGACTTCGCTAAGGTGTCAATCAAAGCGTCTTTGCAATTTAAAGAGCTGATTAGTTTTTGGGACACTTCGGTCGGCGGGGTTTGTTGTTTTGCCTCTTTGAAGGTCAATTCTGTCATGCCTTATATCTCGCGAACCAAACATATGATTTGCTTTGCTAAACAGTCAATCGACGAGTATTAACATTTTTGTGATTCTATCAAGTTTTTGAAAAAATTGTTGGAGCCGTTTTTTAATTTAAGGAAAAAAGTGCAAAAAATTAGGTTTTTTTCATAAACAATAAATTTTTAACCTGATTTTCGAAACACAGTAATCAATGTTTATAAAATTTATATACTCCAAACAGTTTTTGTGAAGAACCAGCAGAACATTTTCTCATGATTCCAAAAAAAAATTAAATTAAAAATAAAAAATCATTAAAAGTCATTATGATTTTCAAGGTCATTTCTGTCATTCACTATATCTCACGAGCCAAATATAATATTTGCATCATTTATGTGCCAATCGACGTGTATTAAAATTTTTGTTATTTTTCTGCTTTTACAATAGAATGGTTGGAACCGTTTTTTTTTTCTAATTTAACCCTAGATAGCTAATGTTCGTCAAAATGACGAATATCCAATAAATACCTTCTACTCCCGTTGCTATTGTTTTACTTACACACGTGCGGCTCCGCGCCAATTCAGTGATCGTTAGACTGTGTCGCGTAGTGATCGTGCTTAGTCGGTAAGTAATTATGTTTTTGAGATATGTACTGCATACTCGTCATTTTGACGAATGATTAGCTTTTGTGTAACTTTTACACATGGACTATGTGTGTGATTTTTTTCAGTTTTTACATTGATAGTGAATAATGACGGCGAAGTCGATGACAGTTGAAGAAATAATTCGTGCCATAGATGATGAAGATGGTGATATTTTTTCTGATAATGAGACTAAAGACGGGTTGTTGACTGATGACGTGGAGAGTGGTTTTCATGACGAACCTTCGGACACTGAAGAGCCACGAGTATGTCCATGCTCTTCCATTCGATGAGATTCGAGAAGATTCTTTGTCAGCTTCTAATTATATCGTTAATTTGACTCTAGCCAATATTCGAGGAAAAAATCATCACGTGTGGGCAACTCATAAAGGGCATAATTCTTCCAGAACTTCTGCAATAAATATCGTTCGCACCGCTAGAGGGCCAGCCGTTCAAGTCAAAAACATAACAGCACCTCACGTTTTATTTGTTTTTTTATGACAGATGCAATTTGTGACGAAATTTTGAAGTGGACCATTGTTAAAATAGCCATAAGAAAACAAACTTATGAGACTGTAACATCAAGCCAAAGTGAAACGTGCAAAGAGGAACTCAACGCTCACTTTGGCATCTTATTACTGGCAGCTGCATTGAAGGATAACCATCTTACAAGCGTTGAATTGTTCAACACATCTTTTTGCGGACCCGGCTTTGTATCGTACATGAATCGAGAAAGATTCGATTTTCTCATAAGATGTCTTAGGTTTGATGACAAAACTATAAGAATATTAACCTTGCAGTCTGATTTGTTCACTCCAATCCGAAAAATATGGGACTTACAGATGATTCAGTGCCGTAATAATTACAGCCCTGAAACCAACGTTACCATAGATGAGCAATTGCTGGCATTCCGTGGTCGCTGTAAGTTTAAAATGTATATCCCTAACAAGCCAGCAAAGTATGGTCTCAAAATTGAAACGATGTGTGACACTGGGACTAGATACATGATTGACGCAATGCCTTATCTTGGAAAAGGAACAAATACTGGAGGATTACCCCTTGGTGAATATGTTGTCAAGGAACTAACACGAAGTATTTACGGCTCGAACAGAAATGTAACCACGGATAATTGGTTTACATCTATTCCATTAGCCAAACAACTGTCACGACAGCCTTATAAATTGACAATAGTCGGAACTTTGCCTGCCAACAAACAAGAAATACCTGTAGAAATGAAGAACAGCCGTAATAGAGCAACTGGAACTTCCATGTTTTGTTTTGATGGGCCACTAACTCTCGTATCGTTCAAACCGAAGCCAAGTAAAATGGTATATTTGCTGTTTTCACGTGATGAAGAAGGAACAGTGCACCCATCATCAAAAAAGCCAAGCATAATAGAATTTTACAATGCTAAAAAAGGCGACATCAACACATTTGATCAGATGTGTTCAATCATGTCGTGCAACCGAAAGACCAGCCGATGGCCCATGTGCATATTCTTTGATATGCTCAATATATCGGGTATCAACTCCTACATCCTCTACTGTCATAATGTCTTGGTATCTGGAGGTAAACCTATAACCCGAAAAGATTACATGAAGCAATTGCATGAGCACCTCATTGAACCATGGCTAAACATCGACTCGAAATACCGACAATGCCTCGAAGAACTAAAGACAAAATAAGGGAGGTGTTGGGTTTAAACCCAGAGGAGAGCCCCGAAGGTCAAGGTCAAATACCTGGACTATCTGATTCTGCAAGTGCTCCGATATCTGCGAATGCTCTAACAAAGAAAAGAAAAAGCTGCGGTTTGTGTTCCTACAAAAAAAGACGCATGACAAAAAATTACTGCAATAGTTGTCAAGTTCCCATTTGCGGCGAACATGCAGTTGACTTTTGCCCAACTTGCATCAAAAAAAATCTAAGTGGTTTCATCGTTTTCGTCGCTTTTAAGACTTCTTTTCTATAATAAGAATAAATAGAAACAATTTTCTAGCTAATAATTGCTAATTTAGTTATTTTAAGTTGAAGTGCCTTATATTTTCCAAAGAAACATGTAGGAGTTATGATTTGTGATTTAGTAATGAAAACTTATATAAATATTTTTTTTTTCAATTACTATCTTTGACATATACTCTATATTTCATATTAATACTATAAACTTTTTCAAAATATCATAATATTTTACTAAAAGACACATTTAAAAATTGATCGTAAAAAAGTCGAATGGTTAGCTTATACGGTGTATTCAGGAACGTTAGCTAACCAGGGTTAATACAAAACAATGCAAAAAATTAGGATTTTTTCATAAAAAATAAATTTTCAACCTGATTTGCACACCACGGTAATAAATGTTTACAAAATTTATGAATCCTTATCAATTTTTGGAGATAAACCAGCAAACCCTTTTTTAATGATTTTCAAAAAAAAAAAAATTTAAAATAAAAAATCATTCAAAGTCGCCATGTGAAAAGTGTTCATATGAATGATATTACCTGACTACTCTTATTCTAAAGAAAGTGTTGTTAAGCCAATCAAAGTTTATTAATATTTGCATAGTTTAAACAGATTTTGAAGAGTTTTTAGAGTACCGTGTTTTAATTTTAATATAAAAACTGCTTAAATTTTGAAAATCAAAAAAATTAATCAAATTTGCATTTGCGGTAATGAACGCTTTGAATGGTAAAATGTTTTGTAGTCAATACTTCGCTAGATCATATGTTTTTAAAAGCAAATAACAAATAACGTAGAAAAGGCTTTGTAACCTGCCTCTCCCCCCTCCCGATTATTCCGCGTAAATATATAAACATCCCCCTTACCTACGTAATCAATTGAAGCTCCCGTAGATGATACGATTAATATTAAGTCATTACTGTTATGAGAGGTACATTATTATTATTAAAAGTAGTAGTATTTTCATAATTATTATTTTGTTTACTATTTTTAATATGTATGTAGATATTACTGGGAAGTTGACCGTGTGAGCCTCAAGAGTCGCACCTGGCAGCTTGTTTTTGTTTGATTTTCGCTTTACTTTGCAGCAAAGCAAAACAAAAATGATTTTAAATCGAAACATATTACAATATGCGTTGAACTTTAAATTTATGTTTCAATTTCATTTTTGGCGCAAGTTAACATACAAAAAATTGAACGTTGCTACAAAACTTATAAAACGAGTCTATACTTTTGTGAATGACTGTAGGCTAGTAGCTAGTTGGTATTAGAAGTCTATAAAGTTATGAGTAGAGTCAACAGAATTGCAGAACGGTAAGGGGATAGTTTATTAGACATCAGAAGAACTATTTGCAAAACTTTGAAAGCAGCAACTCAGATAGTTGCTAAGCATAACGCAACGATAACTTCAAAACCACACGTTTCATATTCAATGTGGTGGGTGGTCAGTTTGAAACAGCTACTGAGCCAAAAACAACGCGTGTCATGAATGCCTTTCTTACGCAACTCTTGCATGTTACTTGACACAGAGTATTAATACACAACTACTATATTCCTTACTGCAGATCTTTCTGAAGAGAAGAGCAGAAAACCGAAAAGAAAGCAATCATTGTAATTATTTTGTGATCTGTAAGATTTTTAACGATTTAAATTAAAAACCTTGTGTATCCAAAGGCATTTAACTTCGTATTCCAAACGAAGCAAACAAGTCATTCAAGCCATAGCAACGGCAGGAACAGATAGGAAGAGGAACTTTATATGAGAAACCTTGGTTGAAGTACCAATTTACGAAACCATCTAACATCTCCATAGCCTTTCAAAAGCGGCAGTTTCACCGCGAAGTTCAGTCCGGCTCTTAAGTGCTGGTTCCAGATGACGACGGGTAGTTACAGCCTGCACTCGCGAATAACCGCATCGTCTCGTCAAGCAGTTTAACTGCTGGTTCACAATCCAGTCCACGCGTGTAAGCAGCATCGCTCCGAGCTCTTCAACAGTAAAAGCTTAAAACCAGTGAAGTGCATCTCAAACAAACCTCATTTATGCTGCAAGTTGCGCAAAGTTAGAGAAAGTGCGTGGTACCGGAAAGTGATACCAACTTGCTTGCCCTTGCGAGTAATCCAAAATATTTATAACAAATCCAGGGGTTGAGAAAGGATTACAAGTAGCCAGGTAAATACCACTGCTCATTTATTGCGCAAAAATCCTAGCCAGAATTATATTAACTTGATATATCAAACGGTTTCGTAAATCATCGTAACTCAGATTGCCTCACGCACTACTATGTAGATAATGTTTTATACATCGCTGCATATACTTTTGTACATGGTATCTGCACCCAAAGTTCATAATCAAAGCATACGTGTTGCTCAAAGGAGCTGCATGTTGTACATATTGTATGTGAAAAAACAAGTGAAATGATTGTGTTTTGAAAGACCGGCCGCGAAATGAACATGAGTATAACATGCAGGAATTAACCAAGCATGCACTGCCAGCATAAGATTATAGCCTCATTTTAATAACAGTCCGGTGAACTTGGGACAACCTAGTAAATTAAGCTCTAAAATCATGTTCATTTATTATCAAACTTATATTTGTCACTTTCAATTGCCTAGTACGTATTGTGTGGCGTCACCTTTTTCCATGAACGCAAAAGTAAATAGAAACCACACCTTGCTTAGCAGGATCACCAGTTTCAAAATGGCATGTGGCTCTGCTTATCTGATTAGCATGTAGCTTTCATGGGATGCATTGTGGATCATGCATGCATTCATCGTGATCACATCAATGACCATTTTTCCTCATAAATATGCTATGTGAACAGCTTAAAACGTAAGCAAACAAACGGTAAGTCTGAATATCGCAAACCAGTTTCCCGATCACAAATGTTTGGTATCAACAGCCTCCAAGGAAGGAAGAAATGGGGAAAGCTTGTGAATAAGAGTCATATGTTCTGTGATGCATAACTAACATACTTGCTTTCAGTGTGTCGCAAACATTGACTTCACAACAGGGCTGCCACTTTGATACAATAGTACTAAATTTGGTACTTTTGGAATTCATAAACCTAAAATTGGTACTTTAATACTCTGAACTTCGAATGTTGCAAAATTTTCAAACATTCCTGAATATCAAAGTAAAGTGATAAACAAAACAAAACTAAGCCTATGATAGTTTTTGTATTTATTTTGGGCTTGGTCTTGCTTGCAAGACTCTTGCAGTGTTACATTTTCACACTATAATATTTTGGATAGCTTATCGACTCTTGTTTGATACAGTTGATAAGTTAAGCAAATGAAAGCCTTACACCATTTGAGTGGTCTGCAACAAAAAATAAAAAACAAGCCACCCTTGAGGTACTCACGGTCAACTTCATAGTAATAGCTACATAAATATGGAATATATCAAACACAATGATAATTATGAAAATAATACTGATTTAAATAACAACAAGCCGCGAGGTGCGGCCTTTGAGGTCCACACGGTCAACTTCCCAGTAATATCTACATGAATATTTTAAATATAAAACACAATAATAATTATGGAAATAATACTACTTTAAATAATAAAAATGTGAGATGCTCACAACAGTAATTGAAATGAGTTAATATCAATCATATCATCTACTGGAGCGTCCATCGATTATGTAAGGCTTTTGTTGGTTGGGGTTGGATTGGTTTGATTGAATATTCACGCGGATCAATCGGAGGGGGCAGGCTACAAAGCCTTTTTTACGTTCTTTGTTATTTTTATATCGATGCTTGAAGGACAAAAGAGCGCTAGCAAAAATCAATGCGCTTTTAGTTATTACGCTCACTGAAGATATTTTCTCGCGAAGTAGCCATTTTAAATAATTTTGTTCAAAATTGCCATGACCGGCATAGTCATTGAATTTGTAATTTGTTACGATTTTACATCAATGAGGCTAATAATTATTTGTTATTTCCAGCTGATCTTGAAAAACATTCAATATGCAGTCAATAATCAGTTTAATTGCATGTAAAAAGTAAAATATTTTACACATAATGATGGAGGAAGTAGTTGAAATCTTACGAATACTAAAGCGTTGATTAGCTCAAAAGCAAATTTGATTGAAATTTTGTTGGTTTTCAGAATTTAAGCAGTTTTTTTATAAAATTAAAACACTGTGAAAATTATTAAAAATCTGCTCAAATTATGCAAATATTATAAAACTTTGATTGACTTTACAACAAAGTCTTTAGTACAAAATATATAAACCCTTTTTACATGGTAACTGTGAATGATTTTTTTTAATTTGTTTATTTTTTCAGAATCATGCAAAAAAACTTTTGCTGGTTTCTCTTCAAAAACTGATAGCAATGTATAAATTTTATAAACATTTATTATTGAGCTGTGTATATCAGGTTAAAAATTTATTTTTTATGAAAGGAATCCTAATTTTTCTTTTATTAAATTAAAAAAACGGCTGTAACGATTTTTTTATAAAGTTAAAAACAGCACAAAAATGTTAATACGCGTCGATTGACACGTTAATGATGCAAATATTATATTTGGTTCGCGAGATATAATGAATGACATAAATGACCTTGAAGGTCATGATGACTTTTCATTATTTTTTGTTTTTTATTTAATTTTTTACTTAATCAAGCTGAAAAGTTTTGCTGGCTCTCTTACAAAAACTATTTGGAATATATAAATTTTATATACATCAATTACTGCGTTTTGCAAATCCTGTTAAAAACTTATTGTTTTTTGAAAAAAACCTAATTTTTAGCACTTTTTTTAATAAATTAAAAAAACGGTTTCAACGATTTTTTTTTAAATTTGAATGAATCACAAAAATATCAATACTCGTCGATTGACACCTCAACCATGCAAATCGTATGTTTGGTTCCGGGGATATAACGCATGACAGAAATGACCTTCAAAGGGTCAAAACAACAAACCCCTCCGACCGAAGTGTCCCAAAAACTAAGCAGCTATTAAAATTGCAAAGATGCTTCGATTGATTTCTCAACAAAGTCGATACGTTGTTATTTACGTGAGTTATGCTCGTAGAAAAAACTGTCCACGAACGCACGTACGTATGTACGTACGTACATACACACGCACACATACTTCTTTCTCTATAGACCTTAAAACGTAAAGAAATGTTGAAAATTTCAATTTCGATTTTCGAGGCGATTACAAGAACAAAACATTTTACCATTTAAAGCGTTTATTAACACAAATGCAAATTTTATTATTATTTTTGATTTTCAAAATGTAAGCAGTTTTTTTTATTAAAATCAAAACACGGTACTGTAAAAACTATAAAAAATCTGTTGAAATTATGCAAGTATTAATAAACTTTGATTGATCCAACGACAATGTCTTTAGAATAAGAGTAATCAGGTAATATCATTCGTATGAACACTGTTTACATAGTGACTTTCAAGTATTTTTTATTTAATTTTGGGAAAAGGTTTTGCTGGTTTCTCTTCAAAAACTGATAAGAATTTATAAATTCTACAAATATTTATTACTATGTTGTGCAAATCAGGTTTGAAAATGTATTTTTTATGAGAAAACCCTGCAATTTTTCACAATTTTTTTATCAAATTTAAAAAAGACTCCAGCATTTTTTTTATAAATTTAAAAACATCACAAAAATGAAAATACGCGTCGATTGACTTCTTTACGATGCAAATATTATATTTGTTTCGCAAAAAATAGTGAATGACTTAAATGACCTTGAAGGTCATGATGACTTTTAATGAATTTTTATTTTTAATTTAATTTTTGTCGTATTCATGAAAAAAAGTTTTGCTAGTTATTCTACGAAAACAGTTTGGAGTTCATAAATTTATTAAACATTGCTTACTGTGTTTTGAAAATCAGGTTAAAAATTTATTGTTTATGAAAAGCAACCTAATTTTTTGCCTTTTTTTAATTAATTAAAAACCGGCACCAAATTTTTTTAAAAACTCGATAGAATCACACAATTGTTAATACGCGTCCATTGGCATATTAATCATGCAAATACTATGTTTGGTCCGCGAGATATAGCGCATGACAGAAATTACCTTCGAAGGAGAAAAACAACAACCCCCCCCCCCCCCGACGGAAGTTTCTCAAAAACTAATCAGCTCTTAAGATTGCAAAGACGCTTCGATTGACACCTCAACGAAGTCGATACGACTTTGTTTACGTGAGTTATGCTCGTAGAAAAAAATTGTCCACGAACGCACATACGTACGTACGTACACACACACACACACACACATACATACTTCTTTCTAAAAACACTTTATATATACTCCATAGACCTCAAAACGTAAAGAAATGTTGAAAATTTCAATTTCGATTTTCGAGGCGATTACAAGAACTTCCCATATACTGGGAAGTTAACAATTCCATCAAATAGTCCATTTGATTTTGATCAGTGAAATAATTAGAACCCGACCGTTGGACAACGGTCATATATATTAATAATATTAAAAACAATAATAATGAAAATAATAATACTTTGAATAATAATACTGAAAATAAAAGTACTTTAAATTATATCATGGATAAGAACTCATTACAATGTGGTATGAGTTGATATTCATCGTATTATCTTAGGGAGCGTCCGTCCATTGATTACGTAAGGCTTTTGGTGGGTGAGGCTCGGATTGAATCTTTACGTGGATCAAACGGACGAGGACAAGGGATGTGGTCAGTTCAACAGTGAGTTTAAGTTCAAGGTTCTATAGTCGCATCCCCAATCTTTTAGGCGCCATCTTGAAATGAAAAAAAGTGTGACTCTGCCATATCTCGGAAACCATGGCTCCCACAGGTTGAATCTTTACGTCGATCGATCGAAGAGAGAACAGACTACAAAGCCTTCTTTACTCAACTGGTTATTTTCATATCGACGCTTGAAAGACAAAAGGGCGCTAGCGAAATGTTGACGAAATTGGGATTTTAGGGTTACTAAATGCAGTTTTTGTTTCGACGCCGACTGAACTAGATTTTTCCGCGTGATGGATTTTGGGTAGTTGTGTCTAAAATTTCAATGAGTGCATCATAGACATTGAATCTGTGTTATTTTACCATTTTATAATGAGACTAATAATCATTTCTTATTTTGCAATTTATTTTGAACTAAACATTTAATATGCAATAAATAATCGCTGTTTAATATCTGCTAAAAATATCAAATATTACCAAAGATGGGGAAAAAGTAATTGGAATCACACGAGCCTTTCAAAACTAAACTACTTTATAACTAAAACCTTTGATGTTTTTATTTGATGAGCATTTTTTGAAGCATCTGATCTTGAAAAGTATCGACTATCATTATATATGTACTATTACACCATTTGACACAAACGTAAACATTTCTTATTTTGAAGTTGTTCATCAAACAACCTGTAAAATGCTATGAAAATTCGATGTCTGATTGTATGTAAAAAAAATATAATCTAATGTAAGCTAGAGGAAGAAGTAACTGAAATCTTGCGAACTATTACAATGAAAGAACTCAACAATTTCACAAATATTCCTTACGTATTTAATGGACGTTTCTTTATACATTATACGTTATACACGCACCTTTATACATTGCTCATTATTTCTATATGAATTTTTTTCGGACTTATAAAATACCTGTGATATATTATTTGAAAAGAACTTGAAGCACCTGATTTCGAAAAGCAATGTTTAGCAGCAGAGCAAATTAGATAGATCGATTTTTTTTGAAAAATAGTATGTTTTGCAGTTTCTTTCCTGAAATTAGAAAATTCATCTGCATTGAATTTATTGGAAATGCGAACAAATCGCTTAAATGATAATACGCATCGTTCGGTACCACAACCACGTCATAAGAATAAGTAAAACTGGGTAATATCATTCTTGTTAACTATATTCATTATAAATATTAATGGTTTATTGCTCTTGTAAGAATGTGCTCTTCAATCCTGGAAAACTGGGATATATGTTTAATAAGAAATCTTCTAAACATCTGACCTTTTAAAACGAATAAAAATTTCATTAAAATTAAAAAACGGCAATAAGAAAATTGTTAAAAATTTACTCAACTCATGAAAATATTAATACGCTTTGATTAACATTACAACAAACTCTTTATAAAAAGACAATTAGTATTCATTTCAACCTCATTTCGTGACTTTCGATGTATTTCTTTATTACTATTTGTTTGAAAATAATAACATACTGGTTTTAAAGAAGAACTAGTTAAAGTATTTTATTTTTATAAGCATTGATTGCTTGCCTTGCAAATCAGGTAAAAAAAAATTAATTTTGGAAGAAATCAAAAAAATTTGGCCGTGTTTTATTAAATAAAAAGTTAAAAATTTCGTACATTTTTTATTAAATAAGAAATCGGCTTTACCAGATTTTTTGAAAATTAGAAAGAATCGTACAAATGTTAAAACGCTTTGATTTACACCATAATAGCGCGAATTTTATGTTTGGTTCGCGAGGTATGGCGCATGACAGAAATGGCCTTGAAATGACAACACAAGAAAACCATCCGACCGAAGTTTTCCAAAATCTAATCACCTTGTGTGATTGCTTTAACTGACTTTCAGCAAAGTCGATACAACTTCGTTTAAATGACTTATCCTCTTAGAAAAAACTGTCACAAACGCTTGTTATTCCATAGGTACATTCAAACACACATACAGATTTCTTTCCAAAACACTTTAATCATACTCTAAAGACCTTAACACGTAAAGAAATTTTAAAAATTTAATTTGTATTTTCGGGGCAATTGCAAGAACTTTACAAATACTGGAACATTAATATCGATAATTTTGACCCAGGGTTGGCACGACACAACTATCGATCTGAATCCTTGTTTATTCTATTACGATGGTTCCGTATTTCTAGTGTTGTTCAAGAAAACAACTCGTCGGTAGAGACTGCAGTTACTTGAATATACTAAAAAATCACGCAACATTTTAGATAAGATAAGGGATTGCAGTTGATTTGAATTATGATGTCCCAAAGACGGTAGAAGAACACACCTTCATATAATTTTTGTGCTGAAATCACATAAATTTCTGCTTATTTTCACTGAACCCAGTGTTAAACATATAACCTTTTTTTCAAAACCTCGCAATTCGGTTTTATCCTTAGTTAAGTCTTGAAAGATCTTGGTCTTGACTTTGCAAGTCAAATCTTTATCTTATTTTTGGAATTTCTGCTACACCAAAACTGTTATCAATTTTTCTCCCACAGCGCAATGGCGATTTTTATTCAAATGATTTATACATTCATTTGAATAATTAATATCCAAAAGTCAAAGTGCTCGCTTAAGAAAGTAAGTGAAAATTAATGACTTTTATGAAGATGTTTCACGTTGGCACTATTTGGTACGTTTTCTTATAAATTTTGGTGGTTTGAGTGGCAACCCTGCTTCACAATCCCATCTGTGCTGCCAGATTTGTTTGCTCCCACGTGAATTATATTTGAAGGACAAAAATTTAAAATCACATCTTGATTCTTGCATTGTAAAAGGACTCAAAAATGCTTAGTTGCAATTTCGGTTTATGCTGTAATATATCATATCGTATAAGTTAAAATTGACATCTAACGATGTGTTAGAATAAACAAAACAAATTAGCGTTTAAATTTTCTCTTCAGTTGTTTCATTGTTTTGTGCTGATGGTGTTATATTCAATATCGTGTTGATTATTTGAGGATAACCAATATAATGTTTTCATACGCTGGGAAACTATTAAATTCGGTAGTAATTGCCTATGGTTATGGATGGTTGCATAGCAACTCTTTACAAAATTGACGCTGTCCTCACCAGTTTTTGGATGATCATTTTTAAAGGATTTTGTCGAGTTTTGCAATGAATAAAAAGTGTTATAGAAGAGCCAAAAATGCTACTATAGTAAGTGATGTGATACCTGTAGTAACTGTATTTTGTTTAGGTTTCCCATATTTCCTATATTAAATTTTCCGAAATTTTATTTATGTTTATAATGTTTTTGGCAGGGGTTAGCATTAATAAATGTTGAAATTCATTAACTCGATTTTGTATACCATTTTTTGAACAAATGAGTTTTACAACTACCCAATCTCCTAATACTCCTATTTGTAACGAGCTTCGACTCCGTCACTTTTCTCATCCCTGCAGAAATTTACTTTTGCTCCTCCCAACACAATCTTCAACCTGTATTTTAATTCACCTATTATTCGCCTACAGAGAAACCATGATTCAATGACGCTTAGTGCTTTCAGTCAATAGTTCGTGGCAAATAAAAACCGCCTAAAAAATCTCTTTCTAGTTTCTAATTAAAAATTTCAGTCAATTTGTATCTTACATTTATAAGTTTTTCATATTTCTTGCTACTGTGGGACTGGAATTTCCGTTCAGTAACATCAATGATAAACAATTAACAATAAATCTAAATTTTACAATTATTTATCTATAATTGTATAATTTTCTCTCATTATCTATGCTTTCCGTTGCAACTATAAGCTATTATTTCATTTATTGCAAGCACTTTTTCTACTTCTTCTACGTTTTTCAAAATATTTTCTAGTGAGCTTCGTCCCCTATTCACTCCACTCGTTAACTCTCGTTTCTTACTAACTTCGCACGGTATTTGAACCCTTGATGCAAATGCCATGGCCGACGAGCTTGTGTTTAGCTACGTCATAAAACTTATTTTTGGCTTCGACCCTTTTACGCTTAAGCTTCCATTCAAACTAGTGACTCATAAGTCATAGGGTTTTTGCGTTACAAAACTTTTTTATGTATTAGAAAGATACTTTTATTAGTTTTGCATTTTACCAACTGCTTTATTTTCTTCGTAACATTCTTCATGATATAATATTACATAAATTACATCTACATATGTTTCTGACTTGACATATGGAACTTTTCGTATAAAGTATGAAAATAATTTTTGGGTAAGTACGGTTATATTTTTAAAGAAGAAGTTGATTTAATTCATGAAATGATGGGAAACCTTTTATTTGACCATGTATAAGTTTTGATCTTATCATGTTGCAGCAGAACTTCCGATGTATATTTTTTTTCAAATTCGTCTTTACTGAGATCGAAATTGTAGCATAATTGAATATTGATAAGAGTTTTATTTAATTTTATGGTTGAATTGTTCATATCTTATAGAGAACGGATGTTTGGTTCATGTTCAGGATGGTTTTATGAATAAAAGCTTCAATAATTTTATTCGATTGTTCAAAGATTGATTTATTGCATTATTATTTATCAATTATTTACAAAAGCTGTAATAGACTGGAAAATACATGTATTCTTTGTATCATGACTGGAACCCACTTTTTGTTTGTTGAATGGTGGTGGTGGCAAACTTACAAACTCGCAAAGATATACCGTTTCAAATTTGACTGTTGAAAAAAGGAACGAAATAAAAACGCTTTGGAACGGTTTTCGTTCCCATGTCTTCATACATCGCTTGATTTATTGGGGAAAAGGACAATTGGCACTGAAACTGGAAATGACTTTAACCCACACTCCAACGAACCATACGACATTGCCTGGGTAGACATAGATACTAGGATAAACTTTTAGTTTGTTAAAGGGTTAGTTACAAGGATATATCTGGCGAGGCTGTTCGTTACCGCATAGTTTAGCCCCAAAAATATTAATGATGTTTTTCAGCTCCATGATAAACTTGCATGGTTTGGGCCCCACTGCTATGTAGTGATTTCGGAATACATTGCAAAGATTCTGAAAAATTTTCACAAGCTATAGAAAATAAGAAAAATGTTGTATTTGTGTTTTTTTTTGTTACTTCCATTGTTTATTGAATTTCTTAATCAAAACCACAAAGTTAATACATAAAGTCGTAAGAACTTTAAATTGAATAAGCATAACACATAAAAAACAGACAGTTTTTATTTTGATAATTTCAAGCTATGATTTAAAAAAATAGAGTATCTAAATGTTTTTCTTTGATCCTGTTTCTGCGATCTTTTGTAATCAAGCCGGCTTCTGAAAATACTCTTTCAGATGGAACAGAAGTGGCTGGAATACATAAAAATTTCAAAGCAACCTCTGCGAGTTTCGGAAACATTAAATAATTCTTCTTCCAGAAATGTCAATGATTTTCACTTCTTGATAAATGGGGAAGATCCTTATAGCTTTTTAAAATCGTTAAATTATCGGGAGCTGAGCAGCCACTGTTTTTTAACTCTAGAACTTTTTTAGCAAAACAGGCCCATAACGTGGTTCTGCAATATTTGCTTTATTAGCACTTTACTAATTTTTATGCGCTCTTTTCATTATTGGCTCAGTTAAACGTAATTATTAACTGGGATGTTGAATGTGCGGACCTTACACGTCACACCTAGCGGTTGTCTTCATTCATTAACAGTGACAATGGTATCTACCGTTGTTCTGAATAAAAACTATCGATAGGCGATAGTTATTCGATAGTTTTTTCAACTTTCGATAGTGCCCATCACTACTGCTATGTGACAAGCCGTTTGGCCGAGACATAAACAAAACTTTTTCTTATTCCTTGGATTGGATTGGAAAATCGAAATTAAAATATTCGACATATCTTTACGTGTTGAGGCCTTTAAAGTATATTTAAAGTGTTTTTAGAAAGAAGTATGTATGTGTGTGTGTGTACGTGCGTACGTACGTGCGTTCGTGGACAGTTTTTTCTACGAGCATAACTCACGTAAACAAAGTCGTATCGACTTCGTTGAGGTGTCAATCGAAGCGCCTTGGCAATTTTAAATGCTGATTTGTTTTTGTAAACTTCGGTCGGGGTGGGGGGAGGGGTTGGCTGTTTTGACCTCTTGCATGCACTGTCATGCACTATATCGCGTAAGCAAACATATGATTTGCATGATTGAAGTGTCAATGGTCCCGTATTAACATTTGTATGATTCTGCCAAATTTTTAGAAAATTTTTTGCAGTCGTTTTTTATTTTAAAATAATACTACTAATTTACCGTATTATTGTTCCATTATGGAAACGGTTTGAGTCGATTTCAGCATCCATGTTATTCGTGTGGATATGTCTTAAGGCTTCAAGATATACTCGTAAACACTGTAAGATTGATATTTACTGGATTTTATCATTGGAAAACACAAATAACTCTGCAGGGCATATAACATTAATGATATTACATGCTAATGCTTTTTTGATTTATTCTTGCATTTGTGGATCCCTATGCGGTCATTATTGCTTTAGTATACTTGTTTCTAAATTTATCGACAATTTGAATCTTGTGCGAGAGAAAGACTGGAAAGAGTATTTTTTGTTTTGTTTCGGGTGGAGTGATCGATTTGGGGCTGATTCGATATTTCAATTCCCTCAGCTAAGGTAGAAAATATAAATGATTAGAGAATTCTTGGCAGCCCTCAGTTACAATCAATGCTTTTTCTGCACGACAACTATTTTTAAATAACCTTAAAATGAATGTTTTTTTTCAGTTTAGAAGTCAACAAACACATATTTAGGTGATCTGGTAGGATACCGGTAGTCTAAATAAAATATAGATGATTTTCAAAAGGTACTATGTTATCATTGCAGATACAGACATAGCGCAACAAAGGATTTAGGCATATGTACATATAAGTGTGCATAAGCATTGTCAGTTGAGAAGCAGGCTTAATCAAACCATTTATATTCGATTCCCATATTTTTTCATAGACCTCAACCTATTCTACTAAATGGACTTTTCGGATGCAGAAAATTCTTTGAGCTTCGTCGGAAAATTCATTTTTTTTGTGCCAAAATGAAGGTTAAAGATGACAATTGGCAATTGGTTGAATAATGAATAAAATCAAGTTATTTGATTTTCATTCACTCATCTATGATTGAGCCATCTTTCATAAAACATGTTGCTAGGATCAAATCGACATATTACAGCGTATATTTTCGTTGGATATTTATCAGTAATACAGTAGTAAAAAGTTTTTTCTCCCTAATGCTTGCACACGAACAAAACTGAAGCATGAACATCAAGACATCAAGATTACAAAATATATATATATATATATATATATATATATATATATATATATATATTTTAATTTTTATTTTTTAATATAATATAATATAATATATATATACATAAATATTTTTTAAAACATAGCACGATATAACAAAATGAAAAATTGTGGTGTTTAGTAATTTTGCTCTGTAGTGTACTTCCTTCATCATTTGTAATACTATTTATTTTTTATAAGCAACTAAGCATATTTAATGTTATTCGAGACCAACAGCAAAATAAGAAATAATTATGAGTCTCATTGATGTAAAATCGTGAAAAAAAAGTTCAGTGATTATGCCGTCATCGAAATTTCGAACGCAACTATTCAAAATGACCATCACGCAACAAAATCTGGTCAGTCGGGGTAGTAACAAAAGCTGCATTCATTTTTGCTAGCACCCTTTAATCTTTCAAATATTGAAATGAAAATAACAAATAGCGTGAAAAGGCTTCGTAAATTACCCCCCCCCCCCGATGGATCCGCATGAATATTCAATCACCCCCCCCCTAAATCCTTACGTAATCATTGATACGATTAATATTAGCTCATTTCAATTACTGCTACAAAAACAAGTTACATTGTTCCAGTTTGATTTGAACTTATTGCAATGAATAGTTTAGAAGATATGATGCTTCAAAGAGTTCTATACGAATAAAACCCATAATATCATTGTGATTGCAAAAAGTATTCATATAGAACCAATAATCAATATTGATATTTGTAATGGATAAGGGGATGACACGATTAATATTAGCTCATTCCATTTAATGATTTCTTATGATTAATTTCATTTAAGTATTATTACTCTCATTTTTATTAATTTAAATATTCATGTAGATAGTAGGGGTACCCATAAGTGATAAATTATTTTGCATTCATAGATAAATACTCGTTTTGATAAAGGTTAAGATTATGGCCTTCACCCCCCAAAGGCAGTGGAAGTAGAGGGGATCGAAAAGAGGGGCTTCCCTACTAGTATGGCATAAAAAGTTTGAGGCGGGCTTGATCCCATAAGAAGTTTTGGGGATTCACTGCCAACCGTGGCCAAGGTTGACCGGGGTCATAAATGGAACACTACCAATATATTTTACTTGATTAAAAATTAATTAAGAATTCAGTTCGTTTATAGATACTCTGACACCAACTGAAATTGATACCGAAACATTTGACGGACTTTATTTATTTGACACCATTGCGTTCGCTGTTTATTTTCCACAGATACCTTGTTTTTCAATAAAAATAAAAATCTTTCAGAATGTGATGTTCTGTTTACTTTTACTAGATTTTTATAATTTCAAATGTAATTTTTTTCATTTATTTCTAATAATTAAATGACAATAGAATAGCGCCATCTTTACTGCGCAAAAAAGGGACTTAAAATGTTTAACACACTTGCTTTTAAAATTTGGCAGAGAAGAACAATTTGGTTGGCATGAGGAAGTTTATGTTCAAATAATTTTTCATTTCCACAGATTTCTAAGTATTTCATTTGATTTTCATCATAAAGCGCTCTGATACAAACATATCCATAAATTTTATTTTTCAGCAGCAATTGGATCGAATACATTTATTCATAATAGTTATTATTATGTTATACTTCATATTAATGAGCTTTCATTTTTCTAAAGATTGTCATTACATCGCATCTTTCGACAAAAAATGTGAAGTATGTAAGAAAGTTTTCAATTTTTTCATAAGAAATAAAAAAAGACATTTGCTTCACTAAATCATTCGAGTGATTTAAATAACTCTTAGAAGCTATACAAGAAGACACAAGTCCTTTGTCTCGTTAACGAAAATGTAAATATGTACAAAGTTGCACTTTTGTTGGTTAGAAAGTTTTTGTTGAATTCTCGACGTCATTTGAAAATTTAAGTGTAATTGTAGTCGATTTTAATTAAAATATGTTAAGTGTTTATTATGTTTTATGTGTATCAGACCGAGTCATCGAGCATAAAACTTATAATTGTGGTTGGATTAGAGCATTATTTGTTGGATAAGAGCATTATTGGGACTAAGTTTGGTTTATCAGCCTCTGAACAGTAAAGCTCTAGATATTGTAAAAAAGTCTGCTCCGAATTTTGCCGTAAAAGAAATAGTTGTCAGACTTGGCGGTTTCAATTTATTAACTTCCCAGTATATGGGAAGTTCTTGTAACCGCCTCGAAAATCGAAATTGAAATTTTCGACTTTTCTTCACGTTTTCAGGTCTTCAGAGTATATTTAAATAGTTTTTTAGAAAAAGAGATGTATGTGTGTGTGTATGTACTGTTGCGAATAAATTGCAACATGTTTTTTTTATTTAGTTGAATAATGTCACACCCGTTGTCATCTCTAGACAGTAGCCTTCTGGGAGCGTCGATGCCTCAGAACCATGAGGATGTCGGTTCGATCCCCAGAGCTGCCTGTAATTTTGTTTCTTGCATTTTTTTTTCCGGCTTGATCTGCAGCTTTCAGTTGGAATGCGGATGAAAGGTCAATGCCAAGTAGCGGGCTGATGCGACCTAGCAACTAGGAAAGATCTGGAATCTGCATCCAACTGGAAGCCAGCGGGACCTTTTTCACCCGGCCCCAAAAAGATGGGAAGAGAGTGGAAAAAACAACGGGAGGAGAAAAAAAGTTGATTTTGGAAGGAAGACGGAGGAAGGCGGGTTTTGGTTTTTGAAAAGGAGGATCGAGAAAATAAGACAGTTGGTTGTGGAATGATAAGGCGTGGAGTTGAATTTTGGTTAAGAAAGGAAATATCAGGAAAAAGTGGAGTTTTGTGGTGGAATGAGAAGGTGAAGTAAGTCGGGTTTGGATTTTCGACAAAAAAAAGATCGCGTGAAATAGAATAGAAAAGGTGCCGAAGTGTTGAAAAAGAAAAAAATAAATTCCACAAAAGAGATCGATTGAAACAGTGAAAAAAATAAAAAGGAGTGATGATCATGCGATTTGAGCGGAAAAAAAAACGGGAAGCTGTATGGATTTACAAAAAGTGGCTCAACGAGATGTGTTCGGCACCATGGAAGGCTATGTTCAACACCGTTGGTGCGCGGCGTGTTGATAAGAACTTTTGAATAAGCGAAACATGAATTGCAGTCTAGTGCGGAACCAGCGCGTTGAGCAGTAGTAGGTTCTTGTGATTAGTTTTTATCGACCATTCAAATGTGGAACGAGTTCCTTGCGCCATTTAACTTGGACTAGATGAAGTTTGTATAAGTAGCTCCTGATCCACTTACATTCTTTCCATTGGTTTATTTTCCAGTTTATATTGAGAATAATTAAACGAAATTTCAATAAACTCTTACAGAAATAGATATCCAGATCACGAAACTATAATTGCAATTGTACGATAAGATTCTTTTATAAATTATTAGTTTTTTTTTTGTAAAAAGGTGAACACATGAAAATTAGATGAATTAAAAAAATTTAGAACAAATAAATCCTAAGTAGGAAACACAGAAATATAATTATAATAAATTACGTACACCTAATGTGAAATTTTGAGTTGAGGGGAAAATGCGTAGTCAAGTTTAGGAAAAAGAAAAGAAAGCCTAGTGAGTGTAGTGAGGCCCTCGTGTAATTTTTTTTTGTGAGTTTTCAGGACAATTTTCAGCGGTGAAGAGCGCTCGTCATCAGCCAGAGTAAGTTCAGTTCCGTTTGTTATTCAGAGAAAAATTGAAATTTTCTGTGGACTTCACTTCACTCCTCCGTTTCTTCTTCTGCTTTGGTTATTATAGTTTCCTTTTTATCATCATTATATATATTTTTTTTTGATTATTATGTTGTTGTCATAATTTTCTTTTTTTTACCATAATTATATTTTTTTTATTATTATTATTATTTAGTTAGCATAATTTCTTTTTTTTTAATCATTTTTTTTGATATTTTCTTTATTATAGTTTTCTTGCAAACCTTAATTTTTTTATTATTTTGAATTATATTTTTGTATTATTATAAGTTTATTATAATGTCATATTTTATTCGGATTATTTTGAATATATATATTCTGTTTAACCACATTATGCGCTAAGTTTTTTTTTCTTCAGGCTCAGTACCAACACCCAATCCTGATTCCCATCCCTTGTCCATGTTATTTGGATCGACACGAGCCTAGCCTAACCTCCTAAAGAACCACACCCACGCGCTGAGCTTTAGCCGGCATTGTTGCGCTATACAGGGGGGTGGAAGGCTAGGTTCAAATAAATTTTCCGTGACCGCAGTGTCCATACGCGGAGATCGCAACAAATGGGGCCAAACTAATGGCTTTTAGCTTAGTGATGAAGTTAATTTATAGTATTTAATTTTTCTTGCGTTTTATTTGACTGTACGGATTCACTTAAAAATTCATTAAATTTTCGAATAAGTTCTAGTTTCTTTCTCCTTATTTTGCATTTGTTTTATCTTAGTTATTGAAATTACTTTCATTTTTATTAAATTTTTGTCAATTCCTATTTAAATTTTGTTACACTTTCTATTTCTTTCAAAAATCATTTTTATAATATTGGTCACTGCGGTCGCGGTGGCGCCCATTGTGTCGAAATGAGTTAATAGCCCCGATATTAGGGCTCGATCAGACGGGTGAACCATAGCACATAATCGGGTGACGAGTGCTATTACCAGGTATGTGTCTACTGTATCTCCTTTCACGGGATAGCTCAGCGAAGACCAAGCATTTCGAATCAGAGGACATTCCTAATTTCTCGTTCACCTTTCGTGGTGTTGAGGCAACCTCCCAGTGTCTTTTATCCGGTGTGTTGTTAGATCCTTAGCAGATCTCAACACAGCCGTGTCTGCCCATGAGGCGACTTTGCGAATAAAGTACAATTCTGGGAGAGCTCCTCTTCATCCGGGTTAATATGGAAAGAGCTCTGTCTTCAATTAATTTTTATAAATATCCAAGTTTTTTTCCCTCCTAACATTTAATACCCCTTTCCCTTTCATTACATCCAATCAATGTAAATGTTGGTGCTGAGCCTGAAAAAAAAAAATTATTGTCGGAAACAATCAACATAGGCTACAATTATTTGAATTTTTGGATTTTGGAATTTTTGGCTATTGGAGTTTTTGGTGTACTATAAAAGCATAATTTTTGGATTTGATAAGAGACTTCTAGTTTTCTTGGTTCCCTCGCATATACTGAGTAGATTGGATTTTATAGTAATCTTTGTTGCATCTATCATAGGCACCATGCCAAATACGGTACGTAGGTCAGACGACTCTGGGCTCGAACGTCTTACCCGGGGGCTAGGTCGTATGACCTTGTCACCCACAGAAACTGAAACTCAACCACGTAGCGTACACACGTCTCCGCCGCCTAGAGATCGTCCAGGAGAGGAGGTTCATCCTGAAGAATTTTCTGCTCAAAGCACACCCCCTGGGGACAATGCTGGTGATAGAAGGAATTATCGTCGTTTGGAAACGTCACAAGCCCCTACGGTGAATAGATCGTCCATTTCGCTCCCACCATCTAAATGGAATTTAAGATTTGACGGATCTTCTCGCGGTGCAGACGTTGACCGTTTCCTTTTCCGCGCCACTACTCTTGCCGATAACTACGGCGTGTCAAGAGAGACCCTCGCCGTAGATTTTCATCTGTTGCTGGCAGGACAAGCCGAAGAGTGGTATTGGCGGTATTTAGAGCAAACGCCAATCCTGGTGTGGGCCCACTTAGTGAGTGCCCTAAAGGAGCGTTTTGCGACTCAACAGTCAGACGTGGATGTGAGACGCGCTATGGATGCTCGTTTACAGCGTCCAGGTGAACCTTTCCAAGATTTTCACGATGCCTTGGAAGCGTTAGCGTTACGGCTTAGGCACACGCTACCTGACGTTGATTTGCAATGCATCCTACTTCGGAACATGGATCTCCGATTAAGAAACCATTTGGCTGGGGTGGAGTTTCATTCAAGTCAGGCTTTGGTTCGTCGGTGTGTAGCAATAGAAGCGGTGTGGTACCCAAACGGTAAGGCCAGAGAAAGTAATCAATATAAACGCTCCCATGCAGTAGCGGAAATTTGCAGTGACTATGACGATCCCAATGAAGAAGTAAATGCTATCGTCAGACACCAGGCTGAAATCGTGCCTCAGAGCCGATATCCGGCTCCCTCATCAAGTAGATACCGACAGACTGGAGATCATCCGGCAATGGCATCACTCTCAACATCAACAAATACACTTCGCGCACGCCCGACTATGGATTTGAGGGTATGTTGGAACTGCCAGGATATAGGGCATTCATTTATGGAATGTTCTCAGCCAGTGCAGAGACAATTTTGCTTTGGATGTGGAACTCCGGGGGTGGTCAAACCAAGATGCACCAAGTGTGCGGGAAACGCTGGTCGGAGTGTGCAGAATATGGGGACTCTGTACACTCCTCCTCATCTCAGACCTCAACAAACCTCCACTACGGAGACCGCCTCGAACACCGACCCGGAACTACGGCGCCGACAGTAAGTGCTGACCGTTCATTCTGTGACGTTGCTGTCCAAACATCGAACAGTAACGCAGTCCCAACCACAAGTACAACCACCGAACCTCACGCTTCACGATTCAAGCGGTCGTATAATTATCTGAAAACCCGAAGTTTCTTAAAAAAATCCTGCCTTGAGTCGATAATTACCCCTGCGGGAGACAATCGACCTTTTGCTGAGATAGAGATAAAAGGGCGAAAACTATTAGGTCTGTTAGATAGCGGGGCCAGTGTTAGTATCTTTGGTTCTACAGGGCTGAAGCTTATTGGCGAGCTTGGCTTACGCATGCATCCTCTAAAAGCCACGGTCAAAACGGCATCAGGAGATGGCGTTGCCGTTTCAGGATACATTAATAGCCTAGTGCGCTTTAATAATCGCATGCGTATGATTCGCTTCTTGGTTGTACCGGCCCTAACTAACCCATTATACCTAGGAGTAGACTTTTGGGACGCCTTTAACATTTCACCCATATCACTGCCTACCATCAATGCGGTGACGGAATCCTCGAAAAGTGCGTTTCATAAGTTGCTTCCCCAGGAATCCGCTAAACTTGATCTAATAAAGAAAGATTTTCCTTCCTTCAACCTCTTAGGATTGGGCAAGACAAATTTGTTGTCACATCACATAGACACTGGTACTGCTCAGCCTATAAAACAGAGACATTACGCCGTATCTCCTGTCATTCAAGCTCTGATAAACGATGAGCTAGATCGAATGCTGTCCTTAGGCGTAATAGAAGAAAGTCACAGCGCATGGAGTTCCCCTGTGACGATAGTCCGGAAACCTGGAAAGGTGAGATTATGTCTTGATGCCCGACGACTTAACAAAGTTACTGTTAAAGACGCTTATCCCTTACCATTGATCGAAGGACTCTTGGCACGTCTTCAAGCTACTCGATATATCACCAGTTTAGACTTGAAGGACGCATTTTGGCAGATACCCTTGGACACAAGCTCTCGGGAGAAAACAGCGTTCACCGTTCCCGGCAGGCCGTTATACCAGTTCACGGTCATGCCTTTTGGCCTTTGTAATGCTCCTCAGACAATGTGTAGATTGATGCACAAGGTCATCCCTCACCAACTACATGACAAGATATTTGTATATCTCGATGACTTGCTCATAACAAGTTCCACCTTTGATGAGCACATGGAATTACTTTCCACAGTGTCAAAATTATTGCGTAAGGCAAACTTGACAATCAACGTGGAAAAAAGTAAATTCCTGCAAAAAGAAATTAAATATCTTGGGTATGTGGTTAGTGACGGAACTCTGAAAACTGATTCTGAAAAGGTAGCGAGCATTCTAACTTACCCAGCACCCAAAACGGTGAAGGACATCCGGCGGTTCATGGGCATGGCAGGCTGGTATCGGCGGTTTATCCCAAATTTTGCGTCCTTGGCGAGTCCTTTAACAGACTTACTCAAGGCGAAGCGGGTGTTCCATTGGACAGACGCCGCTAATAAAGCATTCCAAGCTATTAAGCAGCATCTTGTAACTGCTCCAGTTCTAACTAATCCCGATTTCGGTCGGCCTTTCTATATCCAGTGCGATGCTTGCACTACGGGCATTGGCAGTGTGCTGTTCCAAAAGGATGATGATGGTGGAGAGCATCCCATCGCATTCATGTCTGTGAAATTGAACACGGCCCAGCGCAACTATAGCATCACGGAATTAGAGTGCTTAGCAGCTGTGCAAAGTGTTAAAAGATTTCGAGCATACATCGAGGGGTTGCCTTTCACCATCATCACCGATCATGCCAGTTTAAAGTGGCTCATGAGCCAGCAAGATTTATCTGGCAGATTGGCTAGGTGGAGTTTGAAGTTACAGGGATTTGACTTCACTTTTGAGCACCGGAAGGGAACACAAAACATTGTCCCGGACGCCTTGTCACGCGCATGTGAAGCTAGTGCGGTTGAATCGCCTCCAGGCATAGATAACTCCAAACAGCACGATATCGATGAGGTGATCCCTGACTCAGTTTTTTTGGACCCTGAGTATGCGGATTTGATCGCGCAAATCAAAAAGAACCCCGCAAGTTTCCAGAATGTGTCCACCACCGACGGGCGTGTTTATCTTCACACCAGACCGAAAGGAATCCTTCAAAATGACATTCCCAGAACGAAATTGTGGATCCCAGAGAACCACAAAGGGAATCTTATAGCTCGCGCTCATGATGATCCACGAGGCTCTCACGCAGGAATAAAGAAGACCATCGAAGTCTTACAAAGATATTATTACTGGCCTCGATTAAGGCAGGACGTTACCAACTATATTAGAGCCTGCGAAACCTGCAAGCAAATTAAGCCACCTAATTTCACCATGAGACCACCACTTGGAGCACCCAGGAAAACCTGTAGACCTTTACAGCGATTGTTCGTGGACTTTCTTGGTCCATACCCACGCTCAAGGTCTGGGAATACCCAACTACTTGTAGTGCTTGATCATTACACCAAGTTTATTTGGCTGAAAGCACTACCGAAGGCCACCGGAGAAGCTGTCGTCAAATACATAAAAAACGAAGTTTTTCTCACTTTTGGAATACCAGAAGTTCTGCATTCGGACAATGGAGTTCAGTTCGTTTCGAATGTGTTCACTCGGATGTTGGATGAGTTTGGAGTACAACACTGCCGAACTCCACTTTACACCCCACAAGCGAACGCTTCAGAACGGGCAAACCAAAGCATACTGTCGGCGATCCGAGCCTATATAGGGGAAGATCATAGGAAATGGGATGAACATCTCGCAGAGTCCTGTTCTGCGTTTCGAAACGTTGTGCATGACTCCACAGGGTTTTCACCGCATTTCCTTATGTTCGGATACCAGCCTATCCAACATGGTTCGGATTATGGTCTGCTCCGAAGACTCCACGCATTTGAGGACGGCGAGGTTATGCTCCGCTCAAATGGCGACAGATTGCGGCTGGTTCAAGACCGGGTGCAGGAAAGGCTGGCAGAGGCACACTCTAAGGGGGCACGCGCGTACAACTTACGCTGTAAAACACGCAACTTCTCGCTAGGTCAGAGAGTCTGGGTGAGAAATCATGCCCTAAGCAACTCTGTCAATCATTTTGCTGCCAAATTAGCTCCAAAATTCGTGGCAGCAAAAATAACACGAAGGGTAGGCACAGTGGCATATGAGTTGGAAGACGACCAGGGACGTTCACTAGGCATTTACCACGCACAAGATATTCGTGCTTAACATTTAATCTCAGCCCGGCAATGAGACTTATCTCCTGGGTCGAGGTCGTCCCCACGAATGTTGCGAATAAATTGCAACATGTTTTTTTTATTTAGTTGAATAATGTCACACCCGTTGTCATCTCTAGACAGTAGCCTTCTGGGAGCGTCGATGCCTCAGAACCATGAGGATGTCGGTTCGATCCCCAGAGCTGCCTGTAATTTTGTTTCTTGCATTTTTTTTCCGGCTTGATCTGCAGCTTTCAGTTGGAATGCGGATGAAAGGTCAATGCCAAGTAGCGGGCTGATGCGACCTAGCAACTAGGAAAGATCTGGAATCTGCATCCAACTGGAAGCCAGCGGGACCTTTTTCACCCGGCCCCAAAAAGATGGGAAGAGAGTGGAAAAAACAACGGGAGGAGAAAAAAAGTTGATTTTGGAAGGAAGACGGAGGAAGGCGGGTTTTGGTTTTTGAAAAGGAGGATCGAGAAAATAAGACAGTTGGTTGTGGAATGATAAGGCGTGGAGTTGAATTTTGGTTAAGAAAGGAAATATCAGGAAAAAGTGGAGTTTTGTGGTGGAATGAGAAGGTGAAGTAAGTCGGGTTTGGATTTTCGACAAAAAAAAGATCGCGTGAAATAGAATAGAAAAGGTGCCGAAGTGTTGAAAAAGAAAAAAATAAATTCCACAAAAGAGATCGATTGAAACAGTGAAAAAAATAAAAAGGAGTGATGATCATGCGATTTGAGCGGAAAAAAAACGGGAAGCTGTATGGATTTACAAAAAGTGGCTCAACGAGATGTGTTCGGCACCATGGAAGGCTATGTTCAACACCGTTGGTGCGCGGCGTGTTGATAAGAACTTTTGAATAAGCGAAACATGAATTGCAGTCTAGTGCGGAACCAGCGCGTTGAGCAGTAGTAGGTTCTTGTGATTAGTTTTTATCGACCATTCAAATGTGAAGCGAGTTCCTTGCGCCATTTAACTTGGACTAGATGAAGTTTGTATAAGTAGCTCCTGATCCACTTACATTCTTTCCATTGGTTTATTTTCCAGTTTATATTGAGAATAATTAAACGAAATTTCAATAAACTCTTACAGAAATAGATATCCAGATCACGAAACTATAATTGCAATTGTACGATAAGATTCTTTTATAAATTATTAGTTTTTTTTTGTAAAAAGGTGAACACATGAAAATTAGATGAATTAAAAAAATTTAGAACAAATAAATCCTAAGTAGGAAACACAGAAAAATAATTATAATAAATTACGTACACCTAATGTGAAATTTTGAGTTGAGGGGAAAATGCGTAGTCAAGTTTAGGAAAAAGAAAAAAAAGCCTAGTGAGTGTAGTGAGGCCCTCGTGTAATTTTTTTTTGTGAGTTTTCAGGACAATTTTCAGCGGTGAAGAGCGCTCGTCATCAGCCAGAGTAAGTTCAGTTCCGTTTGTTATTCAGAGAAAAATTGAAATTTTCTGTAGACTTCACTTCACTCCTCCGTTTCTTCTTCTGCTTTGGTTATTATAGTTTCCTTTTTATCATCATTATATATATTTTGTTTTGATTATTATGTTGTTGTCATAATTTTCTTTTTTTTACCATAATTATATTTTTTTTATTATTATTATTATTTAGTTAGCATAATTTCTTTTTTTTTAATCATTTTTTTTGATATTTTCTTTATTATAGTTTTCTTGCAAACCTTAATTTTTTTATTATTTTGAATTATATTTTTGTATTATTATAAGTTTATTATAATGTCATATTTTATTCGGATTATTTTGAATATATATATTCTGTTTAACCACATTATGGGCTAAGTTTTTTTTTCTTCAGGCTCAGTACCAACACCCAATCCTGATTCCCATCCCTTGTCCATGTTATTTGGATCGACACGAGCCTAGCCTAACCTCCTAAAGAACCACACCCACGCGCTGAGCTTTAGCCGGCATTGTTGCGCTATACAGGGGGGTGGAAGGCTAGGTTCAAATAAATTTTCCGTGACCGCAGTGTCCATACGCGGAGATCGCAACAGTACGTACGTTCGTGTATAGTTTCTTTTCTGCGAGAATAACTCACGTAAACAAAGTCGTATTGACTTTGTTGAGGAGTCAATCGAAGCATCTTTGCCATCTTAAGAGCTGATTAGTTTTTGGGACATTTCGGTGGCAGGGGTTTGTTTTTTGCCCCTTTGAAGGTCCTTTGTGTCATGTGCTATATCTCGCGAATAAAACATACGATTTGCATCGTTGAGGTGTCAATCGATGGGTATAACATTTGCGTGATACTATTCAATTTTTTAAAAAAATGTTAGAGCCGTTATTTAATTTAAGAAAAAAGTGCAAAAAATTAGGTTTTTTCATAAACAATAAGTTTTTAACCTGATTTGCGGAACATAGTAGTCAATGTTTAAGAAATTTGTACACTCCAAACAGTTGTTGTAAAAAACCAGTAAAAACTTTTTTCATGAATACAAAAAAATTAAATTAAAAATAAAAAGTCATGAAAAGCCATCATGACCTTCAAGGTCATTTATGTCATTCATTATATCTCGCGAACCAAATATAACATTTGCATCATTAACATGTCAATCGACGCGTATTAACATTTTTGTGATGTTTTTATATTTTAAAACCCATCGCTACAGCTGTTATTTTAATTTAATAAAGAAAGTGTAGAAAATGAGGGTTTTTTTTCATAAAAAAATAAAAATTTCATCTGATTTGCAGATCGCAATAATAAATGTTTATAAAATTTAGAAACTTTTTTGTCGAGAAACCAGTGAAACTTGTTCTCATGATTACAAAAACAGTTAAATTAAAAATAAAAAATCATTCAAAGTCACTATGTAAAACGGGTTCATACGAATGATTATACCTTATATCTCTTATTCCAAAAACTTTGTTGTAAAGTCAAAGTTTATTAATATTTACATAATTTGAGCAGGTTTTTGATAGTCCGTGTTTTAACTCTAATGAAAACTGCTTAAATATTGAAAACCAATGCAAATCAAATCAAATTTGCAATTGTGGTAATCAACGTTTTGAATGGTAAAATGTTTTGTAGTCAACACTTTTCAAGATCAAATGTTTTGAAAAGCTTTCATCAAATACAAAATTGTAGTTTTTAGTAGTTTTGTTCTTTAGTATTCGTAAGACTTCAATTACTTCCTTCATCATTTGTAATACATACATTTTACTTTTTACATGCAATTGAACCTATTTTTGACTGCATATTCAATGTTTCTCAAGATCAACAGAAAATAAGAAATAATTATTAGTCTCATTGATTTAAAACCGTGAAAAAATACAAATTCAATGATTACACCGAAGTCATGGCAATTTTGGGTACAACAGTAGTTAGGATATGGCGGTTCTAACTCACTTTTTCCCACGGTCCCCATTTTTTTCCCACGGGTATCGGATTACCGCCCCGCATGACGTCACCTGTTATCGCTTCCGGTGGCGCCACCACGGGTATCGGATTACCGCCCCCGCATGACGTCACCTGTTATCGCTTCCGGTGGCGCCCATTTTTTTCCACGGGTATCGGATTACCGCCCCCGCATGACGTCACCTGTTATCGCTGTCTGGGGCGCCATTTCTTATCGCTGTCTGGGGCGCCATTTCTTATCGCTGTCGGGGTGTTTCCCACGGCCAGGTGTTTACCAACCGCGATGAGTCATGCTGATGAATAGGTGTGATAAGAAGTGAATATTTTACAGACATTTCAAAATTAGAAATTCGATATGTTGATAAGAGCTTGAGTGAGGGCTATTTTAAATGATTAGACGTTGGAATTTGAATACCGTTGGATGGATGACGTATTATATGTTAGATGGATGACGAATAAATTGCTAGTTCAGTAGGTGTGAATGATTCAAGTTCCTACCAGACAGACGCGAGTAGTTTATCATTTGTTTATGATACGTACTGAGTGCTTGGAGTTCTTATCAGCATATGAGTTGGTGGCGTTTTGTGATAATTTTAGATGTCTTGACAAATGCTAATGTGAGTGCGACACCTTGTTTGATAATTATGTTCTCATAATGTGTAGGTGTTTTAGTTGTGAATTAGATAAGAATGAAACATGCTAAAAATAGAAGTTAGATCTTGATTCGGAAATTTCAAAATTAGAAATTCGATATGTTGATAAGAGCTTGAGTGAGGGCTATTTTAAATGATTAGACGTTGGAATTTGAATAGCGTGCAAGAATTTTTTGTGAACGACCGGATATTTTCTCTGGGAATGTATGAAGACCATTTGAAATAGTTGGCTTCGATAAGAATGTTAGCTGATTAGGAAACACCTATGACATCATCTTCAATTTCGCAACAACAGGCAATATTCTGATTTCGCAACAAAATGCAATATTCTGAGTCATATCTGAAACACATTACCCCAAATACCTAAACCTTGAATCATCTATATAAACATCCTGCACATAATATTCCCATAAACACAAAAATAATAACCATCCACTTGAAATCCAATAAGATCAAGTTAACTTCCCAGAAACGAAAACGCCAATCACCGGAAATTCCATTGATAAGGTGGAATACAAAAGATCGTATTACTGCACTAGTTGCAAATCGGATCGGCATAACGTAAACAATTGCCCTTATTTGAAAGATAAAGATAAAAGAAGGAAATAATAAATAATTATAATTTGAGTCATGCTGATGAATATGTGAGATGTGTTTTAAAATAGCAGCTGACTCCATTTCTCATCGCTGCGGAGGTGAGTTTTTATTGCTGCCGGTTGCGTAATCTCTTTTATAGGGTTCGAATATTTTACAGACATTTCAAAATTAGAAATTCGATATGTTGATAAGAGCTTGAGTGAGGGATATTTTAAATGTTTATAGAATTGTATATTGTGGGGTTGCTAGTTTTGCTGAAAATTTATTGATATGAATAGTGCAGAGTTTAAACTTTTTGATATAAAAGAAACTGTATTTATTGAATTAAAATTAAGTTTGCAAACGAATTTTGAGTCGAAACTTACCTAAATTGAGAGATGGAGAACGTTGAATTATTTGAGGAGGAGAGGATATTGACGGAAGTTGTATTCAGCAATGAATACATTCATTGCAGGTACAACAGGTTTGAAGACGAGTACTATGTTGTAATAAAAGGTAAGTTTTTAAAAACTTTTATAATTTTTTTTGGGTTTTTTATATTTCCAGGCGTCGGACTAAAGCTGGTGTACAACACCGACGTGCATGAGGCAGCGGGAACATACATTGAGGAAAGATTAGAATGCCATGACGTGGACCTCTACCACGAGGAGAGTTTTGGATCGTCTTTCATGTGTTTTAAAACAAATAGTAATAAGACGAAGGTATTTTTTATTCTAATAATCTTAAGTGAGTTTTTAAATAGTTTGAATATCGATAGTGAATATTTTATAAGTCAATTAACTATACAAAGAATTAATGAGAAATTACGTAGGTTAGTTATTTAAATATCAAAATATAATGTTAAAATATATATATATATATAAATATAAATAAATAAAATAAATAAAAAAACTATATGATCAAATTTGTCTTATTAAATTTCATAGGGGAAAGCACTGTGTGTGTGTGTGTGTTATTCATATTTATTTATACCAGCAGAGCATATCAGTGTTTATCAGAATTAAATTCCAATGCATATGGGGGGGTGTGGGTGTGTGGGTGTGGTGGTAGACATTACAGGAAAAATGTTTGTAGGAGGGTTTTCTATTTACGATAAGCGAAACGTGCGACCGGACGTTTTCTCTACCATATAAAAGAAACTGTTGCATCTCAATTTAGGAAAGTTTTTATTTTACACATTTACAATAATCACGTAAACACAGACATGACTTTAGATCAGTTTAGAAACATCTGTGGAAAATGTTGGAGCGATAAATATGGGTTCTGTGTAATTGATAAAGACAGTCCCTTAGACAAGGGTCGATATCGAAAGGGGTTTGATGTATTCATAATACTATAAAAACATCGAAGCAGTTCAAATCAGTTCATTACCAGTTCAATACCTGTTCAAAGCACTTCTATACCTGTTTAAAACAGTTCAATACCTGTTCAAAGCAGTTCAATAGCAGTTCAGATTACCAGCTTGATGCAGTTCTATACCTGTTTAAAATAGTTCAATACCTGTTCAAAGCAGTTCAATACCAGTTCCAAGCAGTTCAATAGCAGTTCAGATTACCAGCTTGATGCAGCTCGATAGCTGTTCAATACAGTTTGATAACAATTCAATAAGGTTCCAGTCCAGCAACAGTGAAGACAGTACCAGACAATTCGAAAAAGACACAAATCGATTCAGGTACAGCAAAAACCATTTCAAACTCAAATTAGAACCTATTGAAAGAATATTTCAAAATATTGTAGATACCTTTCGAAATTTGACGACGAAATGCTGCTGTTGTATTCATAAAAAATGAAAAAAACAATGTCTGATAAGCAACAACAGCTACTCAGTGATATTGTAGCAACAACCAATTCGATAAGGAAAAAGTATCAACAGCTGAAAGCTAACAAAGCTGGAACAGTGATTCAGCTAGAGGAAACATTTAAACCAATCACGCGCCCGCTCAAAGAATTAGTTAAAAGAGTAAATTTGTTGCAAAATAATAAAGACATAAAAAATGAAATTAAAGAAGAGCCTGCATCAATACGAGAAGAGGGAAATAGTCACCAAGAAGAAGAAGAAGACAGTTTTAAAACTCCTACACCAAACTTGAAACGAAATCTCGCCGCCACAACATCCAACTCTTCTTCTACAAAAGTTGTTCGTAAATATGTTGCCACTGCGAAAGGACGAGAATATTTTGAAGAATACATGAAGCAAAACCATCTTCCGGAGATTCCTAGGCATTATCTGGATATTTATGTAAATCAACCGGCTGCAATTGACAGTGTTTATGGAATATATAGGGATGATGATGATGGAGAGCAGTGGAAAATAGGAAATTCGAATTTCGCAATCAATGGCAATCAAATATTTGTAAATGAGAAATCCTACATAGGAACTCGAGGTTTATACGAGCTGCTTTTTATGAAGTATCCAGATGAAAAATTATATACCAATGAAGATTTAGCAGACTATAAAAGTATTATTCTGCACACTAATGCTTACAGACGTTCTTACGACAGCAATAGTCAAATAAATGGAAACCGAAGCTTTAAATATAGAGAAATAATTTCGAAACTGTTAAATAACATCAAAGAAGGAAGAGGGCTAAGACAAACACCTAAACACAAAGATTATAGTTTAATGCAAACATCCGACAAACAGAAAGACTACATATATTGGGATGATCCGAATGAATTAGTGAGTCGATTGCAGTTACTCATTGGATCGCAACAAGCCGGTCACAATAATCATAACAACGAAATTATATCGATCATTGAAGAATTGAAAGAAGCGCAAATAATAGAATAAATACGATAGAAATCACCAGCTGTTTAAAAAAATGAGTGTTGACAAATTTGGTCGATTTTCAAAGGAAGGTGGAGGCAAACGAGGGCCTTCAGGTCCCATAAAAGAGATTACGCAACCGGCATCAATATAGATACAACAACAACAACAACGATGTAGACAATGACCTTCGACACTCTATTGAGGATTACAAACAATTTTTTTGTGTTAACCGAGCGTCAATTCTGAAGGAACACTTCGGCAAATTTATAAACATCTATAGTTTCCTAAACCCCTACACTGATATGCCCCAGAAAGTTAGCAAATATGGAAAGCATTCTGTAAGCTGCCCATGGGCGTATGATAATGCAAAATGGGGACCAGACACTTGTGAATGTTATAGTGTTCATAGGAAAATAAGTAAAATTAAAAAACTTGTTCAGATATACATAAGATTAATAAATAAATAAATAAAATATCATCAATCAATCAATCAATCAAACTACAATGTTTTATTACGCATTTAAATGTTAAATAACCATAGTTTTCACATTTATCCAGGAATTGTGTTTCGCTGAGATTCCCAACCATTTCACAAGCGCTTGATTACCATTATTTTTTAAATATTTTCTCCACAAGATAAACTGACGGATGCTTAG